>ONZH01006661.1:495000-807500 GCA_900303285.1 Rhinella marina
CCACCAGAGATCTAGAAAAGAAAAAGAATTTTTATGGATAACTTCAGCTTCTCTCCCTCCAGCTCCGCTCTACTGCAGGACGATTCATGTCTTGTGTTTAAAGAAGAACTCCCGACAAAAATTTTATTCCATGTCCTGCTAGAAATGTACATGATATAATCTGTAGTGAATGTCCTTTTCTTACCAGTGTCTGAATTTTTGACTTATATCATCCTGAAGTTTCTTATCTGTGTCATGTGACCAGCAATTAGACCCACCAACTCACACATTGACTTATGTGTGGACGGGAAGTCTAATTCTCTATGTATTCCTATGAGACTGAAAGTGAGGCTCCCATAGGAATGAATAGAGCAGTGACTGGCTTTCTGTCCTGGGTCAGTTGGAGGTCAGGGAGTTGGTCACATGACCCAGCTACAATAAGAAGAGAGGTTTTTACTCACAGAAACAGTCAATGATAAGAAAATGACAATCACTATAGATTATATCATGCACCTTTCTAACAGGTCAGAGAATAAAAATTTTTGCGGGAGTTCTTCTTTAAAGGCCTTATTCACACAGTCAGTGTTTGGCCAGTGATTTCCAGCAGTGATTGTAAGCCACAACCAGGAATGGAACCTACAACAAAGATAAGGTAGAATGGAAGATCTGCACCTGTTCTGTATTTTTGACCCGCACATGGTTCTAGCTCAAAATCACTGATGAAAATCACTGATCAAACACTGACCAAACACTGATGTGTGAAATCGGCCTAAAAGGACCTATTTATCCTAATGGGAAATGAAAGTCGAACTGCTTACGATGTAGTCACATGGATTTATTTAGTATTGCAAAACTGCTAAGTGGTTCATTTCCTCTCTGTCTATCAATGAGCCCCAATGGCTGCCCGCACCTTCATCACCACAGTCATATCTGACCTAACGTCTTCCTGTATCCTCAAGTTACACACACACCCGCTTACAATGCATGGCATGCTGCTATGTGTGTCTTTTTTTTTTTTTGCTTTCTAACGGCCATTGTGGTTTCTGGCAGGAAATCAGTAATTATCTGTAGATTTATCTCACTCCAGAAAGTAAAATGCTACAAGTCATTTCCATCGATTTTCAATTACATTAAAGGGAAGCTCCACCTTTGGTTCTGCAGTTGGCAGATGTAACACCCAGATTTGTCATATATTTTACTTCTTATTACGGTAGTTTTTATACATATTTCTGATGCTGCCTGGAAATGGTCATCAAACTGACATCGATGGATCTGTAATTTCTACGCCTAAGGGCTCATGCACACGACCGTATATATTTTGCAGTCCACACAAAATACGGATTTCGGACGCGTGCATACCGCATTATACTGAAAGAGCTGCCTATTATAGGCTATTACATTCTTGTACATAGGAGCAGTATTATAGTAGTTATATTTCTTGTACATAGAACAGTATTATAGTAGTTAATTTCTTTGTCATAGGAGCAGACTCATTATAGTAGTTATATTCTTGTACACTCAGGAGCAGTATATAGTAGTTATATTCTTGTACATAGGAGCAGTATTATAGTAGTTATATTCTTGTACATAGGAGCAGTATTATAGTAGTTATATTCTTGTACATAGGAGCAGTATTATAGAGTTATATTCTTGTACATAGGAGCAGTATTTAGTTAAGTATATTCTTGTAGTATTAGGAGCGTATATTAGTAGTTATTATTCTTGTACATAGAAGCCAGTATTATATAGTTATATTCTTGTACATAGGAGCAGTATATAGTAGTTATATTCTGTACATAGGAGCAGTATTATAGTAGTTATATTCTTGTACATAGAAGCAGTATTATAGTAGTTATATTCTTGTACATAGGAGCAGTTATTATAGTAAGTTTATATTATATTCTTGTACATAGGGAGCAAGTATTATAGTAGTTATATTCTTGTACATAGGAGCAGTATTATAGTAGTTATATTCTTGTACATAGGAGCAGTAATTATAGTAGTTACATTCTTGTACATAGGACATATTATAGTAGTTAATATTCTTGTACATAGGAGGCAATATTATAGTAGTTATATTCTTGTACATAGGAGCAGTATTATAGCAGTTATATTCTTGTACATAGGAGCAGTATTATAGTAGTTATATTCTTGTACATAGGAGCAGTATTATAGTAGTTATATTCTTGTACATAGGAGGCAGTATTATAGTAGTTATATTCTTGTACATAGGAGCAGTATTATAGTAGTTATATTCTTGTACATAGGAGCAGTATTATAGTAGTTATATTCTTGTACATAGGAGCAGTATTATAGTAGTTATATTCTTGTACATAGGAGCAGTATTATAGTAGTCAGGGGCGTAGCTATAGGGGGTGCAGAGGTAGCAGTCGCTACCGGGCCCAGGAGCCTGAGGGGGCCCAAAGACCCTTGTGCCACATAAGAAGACTTACAAAGTACTGAGAGAAGGGGGGCCCAAGCTGAACTCTTGCATCAGGGCCCATGAACTTTTAGCTACGCCCCTGATAGTAGTTATATTCTTGTACATAGGAGCAGTATTATAGTAGTTATATTCTTGTACATAGGAGCAGTATTATAGTAGTTATATTCTTGTACATAGGAGAAGTATTATAGTAGTTATATTATTGTACATAGGAGGTAGTATTATAGTAGTTATATTCTTGTACATAGGAGGCAGTATTATAGTAGTTATATTCTTGTACATAGGAGAAGTATTATAGTAGTTATATTATTGTACATAGGAGGTAGTATTATAGTAGTTATATTCTTGTACATAGGAGCAGTATTATAGTAGTTATATTCTTGTACATAGGAGCAGTATTATAGTAGTTATATTCTTGTACACAGGAGGCAGTATTATAATAGTTATATTCTTATACATAGAGGCAGTATTATAGTAGGTATATTCTTGTACATTAGGAGAGAATTATAGTAGTTATATTCTTGTACATAGGAGCAGTATTATAGTAGTTATATTTTTGTACATAGGAGGCAGTATTATAGTAGTTATATTCTTATACATAGGAGTAGTGTTATAGTAGTTATATTCTTGTACATAGGAGCAGTATTATAGTAGTTATATTCTTGTACATAGGGGCAGTATTATAGTAGTTATATTCTTGTACATAGAAAGCAGTATTATAGTAGTATATTCTTGTACATAGGAGCAGTATTATAGTGGTTATATTCCTGTACATAGGAAGGCAGTAATTATAGTAGTTATATTCTTGTACATAGGAGCAGTATTATAGTAGGTTTATTCTTGTACATAGGAGCAGATTATAGTATTATAGTAGTTTATTCTTGTACATAGGAAGCAGTATTATAGTAGGTTATATTTCTTGTACATAGGAGGCAGTATTATAGTAGTTATATTCTTGTACATAGGAGCAGTATTATAGTAGTTATATTCTTGTACATAGGAGCAGTATTATAGTAGTTATATTCTTGTACATAGGAGCAGTATTATAGTAGTTATATTCTTGTACATAGGAGCAGTATTATAGTAGTTATATTCTTGTACATAGGAGCAGTATTATAGTAGTTATATTCTTGTACATAGGAGCAGTATTATAGTAGTTATATTCTTGTACATAGGAGCAGTATTATAGTGGTTATATTCTGTACATAGGAGGCAGTATTATAGTAGTTATATTCTTGTACATAGGAGCAGTATTATAGTAGTTACTATACATAGGAGCAGTATATTTCTTGTACATAGGAGCAGTATTATAGTAGTTATATTCTTGTACATAGGAGCAGTATTATAGTAGTTATATTCTTGTACATAGAGCAGTATTATAGTAGTTATATTCTTGTACATAGGAGCAGTATTATAGTAGTTATATTCTTGTACATAGGAGCAGTATTATAGTAGTTATATTCTTGTACATAGGAGCAATATTATAGTAGTTATATTCTTGTACATAGGAGCAGTATTATAGTAGTTATATTCTTGTACATAGGAGCAGTATTATAGTAGTTACATTATTGTACATAGGAGCAGTATTATAGTAGTTACATTATTGTACATAGGAAGCAGTATTATAGTAGTTATATTCTTGTACATGGGAGCAGTATTATAGTAGTTACATTATTGTACATAGGAGCAGTATTATAGTAGTTACATTATTGTACATAGGAAGCAGTATTATATCAGATATATTCTTGTACATAGGAGGCAGTATTAGACAGTCCCTACCATACACCTGCAAGCCTTTCCTCTGTTTTCTTTTGGTTACTAATAGTAGTGTATGCTCTATACTACCATTATTCATTTGTAGGGATATCATAACTCAAAGCTCTTTTTCCCTGATACAAAGTCTGTAATAGTGCCTCCATCCCCCAACCAACTTTGACAAGACATTTATCACATTATTATTTAAAAAAGGGCTATAAGGACTTGCAACCTCTGCTTCCCCCACAATTACAACCCTGCTTACTGGTGTGGTTGGTAGAGTACCTCCTGATATCAGACTTTCTGCAGACCGTCCTCTTCATCTTCTGTTATTAGATCTTCTTCCTTTCTTCTTCTTTATGCATTGATTAGGGCTCTTCTGTGCCACATTCTTAGTTGATCATCAAGCCATAACTCCTAGAGAAGTTCTGGGCAGTGTGTTATTTCAAGATCAGATTGCAAGACCCATACCTTGCCTTGTCCACTGGACTGAGGACATCCTAGAAAATAAACTACCAAGTTGTCGAACTTGCGGGAGATGAGCTAACGGATCCCAACTGCAGTGAATGCTATTCAGCCTCGTTAGGAAGGCACAGAACAGGAAATAGGAATAGTGTAGTTATATTCTGTACATAGGAGCAGTATTATAGTAGTTATATTCTTGTACATAGGAGCAGTATTATAGTAGTTATTATATTCTTGTACATAGGAGCAGTATTATAGTAGTTATATTCTTGTACATAGGAGCAGTATTATAGTAGTTATATTCTTGTACATAGGAGCAGTATTATAGTAGTTATATTCTTGTACATAGGAGCAGTATTATAGTAGTTATATTCTTGTACATAGGAGCAGTATTATAGTAGTTATATTCTTGTACATAGGAGCAGTATTATAGTATATATTCTTGTACATAGGAGCAGTATATAGTAGTTATATTCTTGTACATAGGAGCAGTATTATAGTAGTTTATATTCTTGTACATAGGAGCAGTATTATAGTAGTTATATTCTTGTACATAGGAGCAGTATTATAGTAGTTATATTCTTGTACATAGGAGCAGTATTAGTAGTTATATTCTTGTACATAGGAGCAGTATTATAGTAGTTATATTCTGTACATAGGAGCAGTATTATAGTAGTTATATTCTTGTACATAGGAGCAGTATTATAGTAGTTATATTCTTGTACATAGGAGCAGTATTATAGTAGTTATATTCTTGTACATAGGAGCAGTATTATAGTAGTTATATTCTTGTACATAGGAGCAGTATTATAGTAGTTATATTCTTGTACATAGGAGCAGTATTATAGTAGTTATATTCTTGTACATAGGAGCAGTATTATAGTAGTTATATTCTTGTACATAGGAGCAGTATTATAGTAGTTATATTCTTGTACATAGGAGCAGTATTATAGTAGTTATATTCTTGTACATAGGAGCAGTATTATAGTAGTTATATTCTTGTACATAGGAGCAGTATTATAGTAGTTATATTCTTGTTACATAGGAGCAGTATTATAGTAGTTATATTCTTGTACATAGGAGCAGTATTATAGTAGTTATATTCTTGTACATAGGAGCAGTATTATAGTAGTTATATTCTTGTACATAGGAGCAGTATTATAGTAGTTATATTCTTGTACATAGGAGCAGTATTATAGTAGTTATATTCTTTGTACATAGGAGCAGTATTATAGTAGTTATATTCTTGTACATAGGAGCAGTATTATAGTAGTTATATTCTTGTACATAGGAGCAGTATTATAGTAGTTATATTCTTGTACATAGGAGCAGTATTATAGTAGTTATATTCTTGTACATAGGAGCAGTATTATAGTAGTTATATTCTTGTACATAGGAGGCAGTATTATAGTAGTTATATTCTTGTACATAGGAGGCAGTATTATAGTAGTTATATTCTTGTACATAGGAGCAGTATTATAGTAGTTATATTCTTGTACATAGGAGGAGCAGTATTATATAGTAGTTATATTCTTGTACATAGGAGCAGTATTATAGTAGTTATATTCTTGTACATAGGAGCAGTATTATAGTAGTTATATTCTTGTACATAGGAGCAGTATTATAGTAGTTATATTCTTGTACATAGGAGCAGTATTATAGTAGTTATATTCTTGTACATAGGAGCAGTATTATTATAGTAGTTATATTCTTGTACATAGGAGCAGTATTATAGTAGTTATATTCTTGTACATAGGAAGCAGTATTATAGTAGTTTATATTCTTGTACATAGGAGCAGTATTATAGTAGTTATATTCTTGTACATAGGAGCAGTATTATAGTAGTTATATTCTTGTACATAGGAGCAGTATTATAGTAGTTATATTCTTGTACATAGGAGCAGTATTATAGTAGTTATATTCTTGTACATAGGAGCAGTATTATAGTAGTTATATTCTTGTACATAGGAGCAGTATTATAGTAGTTATATTCTTGTACATAGGAGGCAGTATTATAGTAGTTATATTCTTGTACATAGGAGAGCAGTATTATAGTAGTTATATTCTTGTACATAGGAGCAGTATTATAGTAGTTATATTCTTGTACATAGGAGCAGTATTATAGTAGTTATATTCTTGTACATAGGAGCAGTATTATAGTAGTTATATTCTTGTACATAGGAGCAGTATTATAGTAGTTATATTCTTGTACATAGAGAGCAGTATTATAGTAGTTTATATTCTTGTACATAGGAGCAGTATTATAGTAGTTTATATTCTTGTACATAGGAGCAGTATTATAGTAGTTTATATTCTTGTACATAGGAGCAGTATTATAGTAGTTATATTCTTGTACATAGGAGCAGTATTATAGTAGTTATATTCTTGTACATAGGAGGCAGTATTATAGTAGTTATATTCTTGTACATAGGAGCAGTATTATAGTAGTTATATTCTTGTACATAGGAGCAGTATTATAGTAGTTATATTCTTGTACATAGGAGCAGTATTATAGTAGTTATATTCTTGTACATAGGAGCAGTATTATATAGTAGTTATATTCTTGTACATAGGAGCAGTATTATAGTAGTTATATTCTTGTACATAGGAGCAGTATTATAGTAGTTATATTCTTGTACATAGGAGCAGTATTATAGTAGTTATATTCTTGTACATAGGAGCAGTATTATAGTAGTTATATTCTTGTACATAGGAGCAGTATTATAGTAGTTATATTCTTGTACATAGGAGCAGTATTATAGTAGTTATTATTCTTGTACATAGGAGCAGTATTATAGTAGTATATATTCTTGTACATAGGAGCAGTATTATAGTAGTTATATTCTTGTACATAGGAGCAGTATTATAGTAGTTATATTCTTGTACATAGGAGGCAGTATTATAGTAGTTATATTCTTGTACATAGGAGGCAGTATTATAGTAGTAGTTATATTCTGTACATAGGAGCAGTATTATAGTAGTTATATTCTTGTACATAGGAGCAGTATTATAGTAGTTATATTCTTGTACATAGGAGCAGTATTATAGTAGTTATATTCTTGTACATAGGAGCAGTATTATAGTAGTTATATTCTTGTACATAGGAGCAGTATTATAGTAGTTATATTCTTGTACATAGGAGCAGTATTATAGTAGTTATATTCTTGTACATAGGAGCAGTATTATAGTAGTTATATTCTTGTACATAGGAGCAGTATTATAGTAGTTATATTCTTGTACATAGGAGGCAGTATTATAGTAGTTATATTCTTGTACATAGGAGCAGTATTATAGTAGTTATATTCTTGTACATAGGAGCAGTATTATAGTAGTTATATTCTTGTACATAGGAGCAGTATTATAGTAGTTATATTCTTGTACATAGGAGCAGTATTATAGTAGTTATATTCTTGTACATAGGAGCAGTATTATAGTAGTTATATTCTTGTACATAGGAGCAGTATTATAGTAGTTATATTCTTGTACATAGGAGCAGTATTATAGTAGTTATATTCTTGTACATAGGAGCAGTATTATAGTAGTTATATTCTTGTACATAGGAGCAGTATTATAGTAGTTATATTCTTGTACATAGGAGCAGTATTATAGTAGTTATATTCTTGTACATAGGAGCAGTATTATAGTAGTTATATTCTTGTACATAGGAGCAGTATTATAGTAGTTATATTCTTGTACATAGGAGCAGTATTATAGTAGTTATATTCTTGTACATAGGAGCAGTATTATAGTAGTTATATTCTTGTACATAGGAGCAGTATTATAGTAGTTTATATTCTTGTACATAGGAGCAGTATTATAGTAGTTATATTCTTGTACATAGGAGCAGTATTATAGTAGTTATATTCTTGTACATAGGAGCAGTATTATAGTAGTTATATTCTTGTACATAGGAGCAGTATTATAGTAGTTATATTCTTGTACATAGGAGGCAGTATTATAGTAGTTATATTCTTGTACATAGGAGCAGTATTATATAGTAGTTATATTCTTGTACATAGGAGCAGTATTATAGTAGTTATATTCTTGTACATAGGAGCAGTATTATAGTAGTTATATTCTTGTACATAGGAGCAGTATTATAGTAGTTATATTCTTGTACATAGGAGCAGTATTATAGTAGTTTATATTCTTGTACATAGGAGCAGTATTATAGTAGTTATATTCTTGTACATAGGAGGCAGTATTATAGTAGTTATATTCTTGTACATAGGAGCAGTATTATAGTAGTTATATTCTTGTACATAGGAGCAGTATTATAGTAGTTATATTCTTGTACATAGGAGCAGTATTATAGTAGTTATATTCTTGTACATAGGAGCAGTATTATAGTAGTTATATTCTTGTACATAGGAGCAGTATTATAGTAGTTATATTCTTGTACATAGGAGGCAGTATTATAGTAGTTATATTCTTGTACATAGGAGCAGTATTTATAGTAGTTATATTCTTGTACATAGGAGCAGTATTATAGTAGTTATATTCTTGTACATAGGAGCAGTATTATAGTAGTTATATTCTTGTACATAGGAGCAGTATTATAGTAGTTATATTCTTGTACATAGGAGCAGTATTATAGTAGTTATATTCTTGTACATAGGAGCAGTATTATAGTAGTTATATTCTTGTACATAGGAGGCAGTATTATAGTAGTTTATATTCTTGTACATAGGAGCAGTATTATAGTAGTTATATTCTTGTACATAGGAGGCAGTATTATAGTAGTTATATTCTTGTACATAGGAGCAGTATTATAGTAGTTATATTCTTGTACATAGGAGCAGTATTATAGTAGTTATATTCTTGTACATAGGAGCAGTATTATAGTAGTTATATTCTTGTACATAGGAGCAGTATTATAGTAGTTATATTCTTGTACATAGGAGCAGTATTATAGTAGTTATATTCTTGTACATAGGAGCAGTATTATAGTAGTTATATTCTTGTACATAGGAGCAGTATTATAGTAGTTATATTCTTGTACATAGGAGCAGTATTATAGTAGTTATATTAGTGCTTTAAGTGCCTTGCAAATAACACGCTGTGTAACTTATTTGCTAAGAGAATTCTAATGCTTTTCCACTCAAAATCATGGCTGCAATATGTGCCAGTCTGCGCTACGTTAAAATACCTGGGTGGGGGGGGGGGGACACTACACTAAAGGCCCCTATTAGGGTGCCTCCACACATTGCAGATTTGGTTTCAGAAAATTCCACACCTGAATATCAGTTTAATTTATTTGGATGGAGCTGAAGACTCATGGATTTCTGCAAGCCCCATTCTGGTGAATGGAACTGATTTTTCAGAAGGCTCCCTAACACTGATCAATTGAGCAGAAGATTGTCAGGAAGGAATTGATTGAATTAAAGGAGACCGTTGCATTTACATGCAGCGATTTCCTCCAAAAGTATGGGGAGGAGCAATCGCTAATGCCATTAATGAGCGTTCGTCCAAATGCTTAATAAACTGCCTGAACATCTGGCAGTGTAAAGGGGTCTTAAATTTCTGTACACATCTCACAGAGTTGAGTTTATCAGCACAGGATATCTCATCCAGAGATACACTCAGTGATGATGTCAGTTTCCTTTTCACATTTCTCTTAGCGGCACAAATAACATTTTAAACTCTAAACGTCGGAGTGGGGACTAAACATAGGAGAAATCAACTCCAAGGGTCACATGAAATGTCCTTTACTACACTTAGGACTGTTTGCAATATTGGCTACTTTTAGATATGGGCTTTTTTCTCCTTGAGCTTTTTTGTTAGAATTTTAAATCCAGAAATTGTGAATTTATGGTAAAATTTAATTTTGGGTTGTCTACTTTTTCGTATAAGGGCCCCACAACAATATGTGATGATCGGTTGCAATCTTTAGGGGAACCTGGCAGCAAATGTTCAATTTTCCAGCAGCGCCACCACAGAGAAAATTAAGAATTAGACATGTCTGCTGAAATCAATGAACTGCCCGTGTAATGCATGGATGTCAGGTCCTCCAGATTTTCCAAATTGGGCATTTAAGACTAATTTTTTGACTTCTATTTTCCTGCTTACCTATACTGAGAAAATAAAAATTGGGACCTTTAAGTCCCACCCCTTAGTCTACCTGGGAACACCTCTGAACTGAGAAGGAACACCCTAGCGGTACTGTTGGCAAGTATGCATTCTCTTATTTTGCTGTTTCATTTGCCGTCCATGGAAATATTTCATGCTTTTTTGGTATTATAAGGATAATTCTGATATTGTGCATGACTTAACAGCGCTCATTTCAACAGTAAAACATAAAACATATTTTTTACATCCAATATCCTAGTTTTATTGCGATTTGCATTTTTTATAACTATTTGTACCTTTAGCTCTTTTTGTAAATACGGTATGCACAAATATTCAGGATCAGATAGGTGTCTTAAGAATGTAGAAGTAACAGCCCCAAAACTCCTCTGCCGCATAAGGAACGGTGCATGGGGATTGGAGGGTTTCAGATTTTGCATTGGTGATTTGGCGGTTCAATTTATACCACTATATGCATAGATCATGTAGGATCAGCCCATGTAGTCTCTATGGCTTCATATGATGAACAACAGTCTGTGTGCCGCCATATGGTAGTTCCTCAAGTAAAGAAACGAAAATACCCAAGTAATACACTGTTGAATCAGAGCTTGTCATATTTTTGTGATACAAAACCTCAGAAGCTTATGGAGATACTGTAGGACCTTCAGAGCAGGCTATGGGCACCTAATATGTACATAAGACCTTTGTCTCATGAAGATGATTAGCCATTATCGCTGGGGCATCCTGTGTCTGGTACTATGAACTGTCAGACATTCAAATGAATGTCCCTCCATGTAATGTGTGGATGTGCGGGGTCCACCAGAGCAGTAGACGCTCTCCATTTTGGCCCATAGAGCAGGGTCACCAAGGGGGGACAACCTACTTTTATGATGTACGTATACTCTGATTGGGAATACAGACGGGGGAGTTTTCACCATCTTTAATTGTAATAGAAGTCCATTATTATGGTTCTGGACAACTTAAAGGGGTTGTCCATAACAAGGAATTATCTGCACACCACAGGATAGTGGATCAGTGTCTGTTTGGCTGGGACAGTGCCGTGTGTCCCCCCGTTTTAATGGAGCAGCAGGGCAGATGTGTGGCCTCCATTTGCTGATCAAACATTTATCCCTGTCTGATCAGTAAGGGATGGCCACTCATGTGCCCTGCCGCTCCATTAAAATGGAGAGACACACGGGCCCCGTACTTGTAATTAACTAGAGGCCCAGCCGACCAGGCACTGATCCACTATCCTGTGTATGGAGCTATAATACCCTGTTGAACATTAATTTTCATTCACAAAATGGCTGACATTCATCAAACACTAGTGCCAGAGAAGGTGTAATGGTTGCCCATAGCAACCAATCAGATTCCAGCTCTCATCTTCCAGAGAACCTTTAAGAAATGAAAGCAGTGATCTGATTGGTTGCTAGGCGCAGCAGCTCCAGATGGATCTATAATACTATATGAGGCAATTGGACGCAGACCCCCCCCCCACCCCCTACCCCATCCTGTAATCTCCTCACATATGTGACAGATGTTCATGACAGCATTTAGGCCATTAAGGAACAAAAGGGTTAATAGTAGAGGCTGAGCGACCTCCATATTTTTCTTGGTTCCCAATTTCTAAGGACTTCCAATGGGTTCAGTGAAGTGATTAATAATGAGGAACAAAACAGTAATAAAAAGGGTGAAACCGGACACTGCAGCAGGGTATAATGAGTGCGGTAAAGTGCCTGCTCCCATGTTCTCGGCTTTGTTCCTCACCTGCGGGGTGAAATTACATACAACAGAATGGTGTGAAGGAATAAACCTCTGCCGGCTGCCCTAAAACTGAAAAATCACAGTCGTCCTCTCCTGCCCAGATATTAAAGCGGCTCTGTCACCTGGATCAACCCCATACAACCAGGTATATATCGCCTGGTAGGGCTGCTGACACTGATTAAAACAATACCTATCTGTTATCTGTAGGTAGTGAACTTTTATAAATATGCTAATGAGCTATTGGAGCACCAGGTGGCGATCTTGTGCGGTTCGAGCACCGCTCCAGTGACGCCCTTGGTGCAGGCTGCAGCATACTGACGCCCCTCTCCTTCAAATCACACCCCCCTCCCTTTCGATTGACATCTTGCGCACTTGCTGGCTAGAACGGCGCGTGCACAAACATCTTCGGCTTCGTTCACGTCACTGAACCCAGAAGTGGTAGCGCAGTCAGCTTGGAGCCAACCGAGCTGCCACGTCTGGGTTCAGTGACGTGAACGGCTCGTACGCAGTATGCATCTTTGCTCATCGGGATGAAGCCGAAGATGTGCGCACTCGCTGTTCTAGTCATTACTGTGTGGGGCACTAAGGGGCATAATCACTGTGAGGGGGTGCACGCGCCTTTGTAGACTGCAAGTAGACTGTCAATCTAAAGGGAGGGGGTGTGATTTGACAGAGAGGGGCATCTGTTTGGAGCACAAAGATTGCCGCTGGAGCGGTGCTCAAACCGGATAAGCCCGCCTCCTGGTGCTTCAATAGCTCATTAACATATTTCTAAAAATTCAAATTTCTCCACAACGCTGCTACTGTCAGAATAAAGATAGGTATCATTTTAATCAGCGTCAGCAGCCCTACCAGGCTATATACTTGGTTGTATACGGTTGATCTAGGTGACAGAACCACGTTATTCATCACCTACTGGGTGACTTCCAACATGGCCGCCATCTGAACTCCCTCAATTGTTGTCACCCAGCGTTTTGGAATGGTAAATCATCCTCACTATGCAAGCACAGAAAAGCTGGGTTATTAGAACCTACTTTCATGCTAAAATCTCTCCTGATGTGTTGTATTACTGACTCATTCCATCCCTCCGTGTAATAACAATTGTGCAGCATCTATTCCTATGACTCTATGTTGTGCCATTCCTTTATTATTCCTGCTAGAAGTTATGAATGAAATGCCAGCAGTTCGCAATGAAGGTCCAGTTGGTTGTTACCAGATGTAGGGTGTGTCCCTGCCCTGTCAGTGTCAGCCTGTGCAGAGACACCCCCCCCAAATGGTAGCACCAAGCTGGACCTTCATTGCAAACCTGTAGCCATTCCTTCATAAACTTCTAGCAGGAATAATAAAGGAATGGCACAACATAGAGTCATAGGAATAGATGCTGCAGAATTGTTATTACATGAGGGATGCAAGTAGTTACTAAACCGGACACGTCAGTAGAGGCGATAGCTCCTCTTTATGGATGAATTTCCTTATTTTTGGTAAGTGCGCCCCCTTCTTCTGGAGGACTAACCTGCACCCATTAAAAATCTACAGACCCCATCAATTTCAATGGGCACCCGCCATGTAATAATTATTCTCCTGTAGTTCTCCCGACAATAGCAGCTCGTTAATCTGTCACTATGGGCTTAGAGAAGAAATTATTTTTCTATTCCACATGTTTTTGGGCAATAGTTGGTAAATTTGGGAAATGTAAGCCCCGTCCACGGGAGCACCAAAATCCATCTAGAAACACCCACTTATGGGCAGGGCTTATATAAGCTCCACCCATTTTGGCTTGAGACAACCCGCATTTGCCAGGAAAGTCTCTGTAAATCAAAATTCGGCTTCAGCCTTTGGGCTCATTAGGGTCCAGCTGCAACTACAACAACCGCACCCCTTCCTTAGGGCCAAACCACTGATCACATGACACCTTGTGGCAGTAGTAATATTACAAAGGGGAATTCCATGCATGGGCGGCAGGGGTGCCCGTCTGGCACAGCAGAGGGGCTCAGATCCACACTTTGCACCATGATGACGTAGCACCTATAGCAAATAAGGGAACATATTCTGCTTCACATTTAGTTTTTTTTTTTTTTTGCCTTTATAGAGTAGTTTTATTTCATGCTAATTATACCAGCGAGTTTCATTTTGTGGAAGTGGCTGCGTCTTGTCAGAGGGAAAAAAAAAATCTGACTCACTGGGAGGTTGAGCAAGACGTTCTTGCCCAAGCAAGTGAAGGAAAGAGAAACGACAGCTCGAAAGTTCAGAACAGTGGAAGGCATTTACAGATCGATCCATGATATTCTTATTATTCACCGTGACATATGAAGATCCAGCAGCCCAAACACTGCAGTCAGACCATGGCCCGGCAGCTTGATTTTGATGACGAGAGAGCTGTGAGATGGGGAAGTGTCCCTGCGGATAGGGGGTGACTTATGATTACCATTACACTCCCTTAAGTTATGGTGTAGCACTTTTATTTTGGGCGGTGTAAGTTGGTAGTATTTGGACACAATATGACAGTACTAAGACTTTGCTCATGGTCCTGTCATTTGGGTGTTGCCATGTAGTGGCATAGCTTAGCTGCCATGTGGCAGTATTATTGACAATTTATTAGATCACTATATGTTAGAATTATTGAAGGACAGTATGGTACTGTTATTTGGGGGAAACTTACTGTATGCAGGGGCATCATTACTGGGGGGCCCTAAGGGGGATCCTTACTGCCGGGGGTAGCACTTAAGGGGCATCATTACTGTGAGGAGGCACTAAGGGTGTGTCATTGCTGTGAGGCAGCACTGAGGTGGTACCAGTATTCTAAGGGGGCACTAAGGGGCATAATTACTGTGAGGGGGGACTAAGGTAAAGCCTTTCTGCATGGGGTGACTTGGGGGCATCATTACTAGGAGGGGGCACTAAAGGGGCATCCTTACGGTGAGGGGGCACTAAAGGTGCGTCATTACTGTGTGGGGCACTAAGGGGCATAATCACTGTGAGGGGGTGCTAAGGCGAAACCTTTCTGCATGGGGTAACACAGGCATCATTACTCTATGCAGGCACTAAATGGGCATTCTTATGGAGAGGGGACACTAAAGGTGTGTCATTACTATGTGGGAGCACTGAGGTGGTATCAGTACTGTGAGGGGGCACAAAGGGGCATAATTACTGTGAGGGGGCACGAAGGTGGAGCCTTTCTGTATGGGGTAACACTTAGGGGCATCGTTTCTGTGAGCGGGCACTAAAGGGATATTCTTACGGAGAGGGGGCACTAAAGGTGTGTCATTACTATGTGGGAGCACTGAAGTGGTATCAGTACTGTGAGGGGGCACAAAGGGGCATAATTACTGTGAGGGGGCATGAAGGTGGAGCCTTTATGCATGGGGTGACACTTGAGCGCTTTGTTACTGTGAGGAGGCACTGGGGTGGTATCAGTACTATAAGGGGGCACTAAGGGGCATAATTACTGTGAGGGGGCATTAAGGTGGAGCCTTTCTGCATGGGGTGACTCTTAGGGCCATTATTACTAGTAGGGGGCACTAAAGGGGCATCCTTACGGTGAGGGGGCACTAAAGGTGTATCATTACTGTGTGGGGGCACTAAGGGTATTATTACTATGAGGGGGCACTAAGGGGCATGATCACTGTGAGGGGGTGCTAAGGTGAAACCTTTCTGCATGGGCATCATTTCTGTGAGCGGGCACTAAAGGGCATTCTTACGGAGAGGGGGCACTAAAGGTGTGTCATTACTATGTGGGGGCACTAAGGGGTATTATTACTTTGGGAAGCATAATCACTGTGAAGGGGCACTAAGGCGAAACCTTTCTTCATGGGTTAAGACTTAGGGGCATCATTTCTGTGAGCACTAAAGGGGCAGCCTTATTCTGATGGTCCACTAAGGGGGCATCATGTGGGCTAGCACTAAGGGGGTATTATTATTGAGAGGGGGCATTTTTACTCTGTGCCACACTAAGAACACTGTGAAAGTTTATGGTGCACAGAGGGGCGCTATCAGTGTGTGGGTGCTGGGTGGTTATAGATATGGCTGAACATGGAAAAAAATTGTATGCAATACATCTCCACCTGTGCCGGTCAATGACCCGTTTTACCTCATCATCCCTACACCACTTCCCACTGCCTGATGTTACAGCGCTCGGCACCTGTATCCTCGTATCTGCACATATCTGTATTAGATTGATTTACAGGTTCATTTATGTGTATAGAACACACAGCGTGTAAAGGAGAACGACCACAACTTCCTTTTTTCCACCCTTACAGTTACTACCTGCCTCATGGACTTTTTTTTTTAAGGGGGGGGGGGGGTGTACAGTTGCCCGTGCACTTCCAGTTCTACGTTAGACAAGAGCTTCTTTTTGGTGCCTCTATACTGTAACTCACAAGTGGTGGGGGTCACTGACTAGGGGACATATGGACAAGGATTGTCTCATATAAGGGGTTGTGTGGGAATAGAATATTGATGACCTATGTTCGGGATAGATAATCAATATCTGATCGGTTGTACGGTCCGATTTCCAGCACCCCCGCCGATCAGCTGTTTGAAGAGGCTGCTTTTCCTAGGGCAGTGATGTCATGTTTATCGGTCACGTGGTGTAGGTGGAAGAATGGGCCTGGGCTGCAGTACCAAGTACAACCGCTATACAATGTTCTGTTCTTGGTGTGCTGTGTGGAAACAGCAGATCGTTGGGGGTGCTGGGTATCAATCCTTCCACCAATCAGATATTGATGACCGATTCTGAGGATAGGTCATAAATAATCTACTTTCAGAAAACCCCCATTTGAAAGGCTGAAATCACCGGACTCCCTTTCTGGTGTTTGGTGCGAGTCCCACCCCAGTATAGCAGTTACCTTTTAACTTGTAATTACTGTTATGCCCCTTTAAGTTGTGGTGTAGCGCTATTATTTGGGCAGTGTAAGGTGGTATTATTTGGAAGCTATATGACAGCATTATGTAGTTAGTGCATGGTACTGCCATGTCAGCATCATGTGGTGGCATTGTGGTGGCATCGTATGGCAGTATTATATGTTGCTGGTCATTCTGTGGCGGAATTATTTAAGCACAGCATGGCAGTATTATATGGTGTTAATATAAGGGCACTGTATGGCACTTGTATTTGGGAAATCTATGGGGATATCATTTTACGGCGCTTCTCTCACCTGTAGATTGACTTTCTCTGAGCTGTTTTCCCTCCAGGAAGGTGGAGGGGCCACGCAGTATTTTGCTTAGGGCCCTTCACAATCCTTGATCCGGCCTGTCTGAGGCGGATGTAGAAATTCAGCGGTTTAACTCCCATCAACATCAAATAGCTGGAGGGTTGTGTTCTGCATAAAATTAACATCCCCGGGTCTTTGTGTATGTGTGCAAGAGGCATGTGAACAGGACAAGATGGTGTGTGCAAACAGCGGAGATGAGGGCCACAGGATAAACAGTCTGACTGCTGCAGAGAGAGCTACCGTGTATCACCTACTCCTCAAACTTCTCTGATCACCCTCCATAGGGTCACCCAGTACTGGGTCTGAAGTGATGAATAGATAGTGTGACATCTATAACATGAGACAGATATGTCAGGTGCAGAGGTGTAACATCCATAGCGGCAGACCATGTGACTGCTATGGGGCCCAGGACAAGAGGGGGCCCAGTCTTAGTTGGGATCATCTCCTCTTCTACTGGAGGTGAAAACTTGGTCAGGACTCTACCCTCTAAAGGAACAACTTTTAGCAAATGAGGCAGTGGGAAAAATGGCCCAAGTGTCATTGAAAGGGGTTTAGTCAGAAACCCTTCTGTCCTGTGTGGGGGCCTGGTCTGATCCTTGCTATGGGGCCCTTACTTCTCTATGTACACCACTGGTCAGGTGCGTAATATAAGATAGATATATGGGATTTATAATATAGATAGAGATTAGATAGAAGGATAGATAGATAGAAATCAGGATAAATCAAAATTAGATAGAAAGATAGAGATAAGATAGAAAGAAAAAAGAAAGAAAGAATAGATAGATAGAAAATAAGGATAACTAGATGATAGATAGATAGATAGATAGATATGAGATAGATAGATATGAGATAGATAGATAGATAGATGATAGATAGATAGATAGATAGATAGATAGATAGATAGATAGATAGGTGACAGATATAGATAGATAGATAGATAGATAGATAGATAGATAGATAGATAGGTGACAGATATGAGATAGATAGATAGATGATAGATAGATGATAGATAGATAGATAGATAGATAGATAGATAGATAGATAGATGATAGATAGATGATAGATAGATAGATAGAATGATAGATAGATAGATAGATAGATAGATAGATAGATAGATAGATAGGATGACAGATATGAGATAGATAGATAGATAGATGATAGATAGATAGATAGATAGATAGATAGATAGGTGACAGATATGAGATAGATAGATAGATAGATAGATAGATAGATAGATAGATAGATAATAGATAGATAGATAGATAGATAGATATTAGGCTACTTTCATACCAGCGTTTTTGCTGGATCCCACAGGGTTCAGCAAAAATGCTTCCGTTACTGATAATACAACTGTCTGCATCTGTTATAAACTCTATTGAAAGTCAATAGGGGACGGATCCATTTTCTATTGTGTCAGAGAAAACAGATCCGTCCCATTGACTTGCATTGTGGATCATGACGGATCCGTCTTGCTTCGCATCCCAGGACGGAAAGAAAACCGCAGCACGCTGCTCTCCGGTATGAAAACGGAACGGAATACATTTTGGAGCGCTCAGTTCTGTTCAGTTACGTTTTGTCCCCTATTGACAATGAATGGGGACAAAACGGAATCGTTTTTTTCCTGGTATTGAGACTTTATGACGGATCTCAATATCGGAAAATATTAACGCTAGTGTGAAAGTAGCCTTAGATAGATAGAAATAAGAATAGATAGATATTAGATAGAAAGATAGAGATTAGATGGCTAGATAGATAGAAATAAGGGTAGATAGATATGAGATAGATAAATAGATATGAGATAGATAGATAGATAGAAATAAGGGTAGATAGATATGAGATAGATAGATAGATAGATAGATAGATAGATAGATAGATAGATATGAGATAGATAGATAGATATAAAGATAGATATGAGATAGATAAATAGATATGAGATAGATAGATAGATAGATAGATAGATAGATAGAAATAAGGGTAGATAGATATGAGATAGATAGATAGATAGATAGATAGAAGATAGATAGATAGATAGATAGATAGATAGATAGATAGATAGATAGATAAATAGATATGAGATAGATAGATAGATAGATAGATAGATAGATAGATAGATAATAGATAGATATTCATGTAAATGCAGACAAAAGAAAGTGAGAAACGTATAGGACACAATGGGCTCGGTGCTCACACTTGGGATCAATGCCTTTCAAACCTCTTCACCTCTACAAATTCTTTCAGAATTCTTGAGATGAAAGTTTAACCAAGAAGTACTCAAGTGTTCAACCAGAGATATTACATTAACCCTCGCCTGGCCAGCCGCAATAAATCATTTCATTGAAATAGTCCTTCTAGGAGCTGCTTCAAAGACGTCTCACCCAGCCAAGCAGAACCCTGCTCTGCACTGATGAGGAGTTTCGCTGATATCCCTAATCATGTCAAGGGCTCCTTGACCTATAGGGGGCACTAGAGAGGCCGCTTTCTTCCTTCTGGAGGAGAGCAGATTTGCATACTTTATCCCAGGTAGCATTTTCTATAAGACTCCTGACACCAGCTGGATAACCACAAGGAGAACCAGTACCTTCCAAGAATTATAATACCTCAGCACACATAATGCAAGGAATGGGAAGTGTCAGGATTTGTGAGGCTTGTGTTGGAGCCTTATATAACTCATGTGCCGCTCTGTGTATTCTTACAGACATCTATGTGTGAACAGTTGTGGCGCTGACTTTGGAAGAAAGCACCCACGTTTTTATATCTTGGACAGCCGCTTTAAATTTATTTTAATGAAAATCTGGCAGGAAGAAAACCCAGGTGTGAACACTGACCAGTCTATTCACCTGGTCCCTGCCCTAACCAGTTTATCTTCAAGATTAGATAGATAGATAGATAGATAGATAGATAGATAGATAGATAGACAGCTGACAGATATGCCATGGGTAGATAATGAAATAGTTAAATAGGTATTGGAAAAATAGATAGAGTAGATAGATAAATAGATAATGAAATAGACATTATATAGAAAGATGGATAGATAGATAGATAGATATTAGATAGATACATAGATAGACAGATAGATAGATAGATAGATATTAGATAGATACATAGATAGACAGATAGATAGATAGATAGATAGATATTAGATAGATAGATAGCAGATAAATATGCCATAAGTAGATAGATAATGAAATAGATAAATAGGTATTGGATAGATAGATAGATAGATAGATAGATAGAGCGACAGATAGAAATTATAAAGTTATAGATTCGATGGATATATATTGTGAGATAGATAAATAATGACATAGATATTATATAGATATGCGACACATACATAGATAGATGCAAGGATATATAGAAATAAGGATAAATAGAAATTAGAAAGATATAGATGAAAGAAAGAGAAAGAAAGAAAGAAAGAAAGAAAGAAAGAAAGAAAGAAAGAAAGAAAGAAAGAAAGAAAGAAAGAAAGAAAAAGAAGATAGAAAAGGATATGCAGAAATTAGAAAGATAGGGATTAGATAAATGGGTAGATACATGTATAGATAGATAAATGTTATATTGATAGAAATAAGGATAGATATGAGATAGATAGATAGATAGATAGATAGATAGATAGATAGATAGATAGATAGATACTATTGTTGCAGTGTAGTGGATAATGTATTTACAATTTTCATTTAGTAATCAGTCACTAAGTTCCCTTTTTCTGTGTAACAATTTTCGGTTTCCCTCCTGGTCATACAGGCCTGCCCTCAACGGTAGTTTTGAGAAGTACCATCCATAAACCATTGTTTGCCTGCCACACCCCTGTGACAAGCCCGCTTCCTTCTGCCCACACATGGCACTGCCAGCCATGATGATTTCCTTACTTAAACGGAATCCTGGGCGCAGGGTCGCCTCGGAAAGAAAACACCTGGGCTCTGGGGAGCGTTCACTCATGACAAAGTGATGGGATTGTCCTCAGGTTTCACCTTACATGATCTCCCCGCACAAAGCACAACACCTCTCTGCAATTACCTGGGCTTATCGGGGGAGGGGGCAACAAAGAACATGACTGCTTGAGAAAAGTCCCAGTAAGAGGACTGAAACGTCGCTGTCTTGGTGAAATAAATCACATTTTTTCTTCAATTTACGTTTGGTGGTGCTGTGGAATTACGATTTTTATTTAAGAAGGAGCTGACCAACTCCGGAGCTACTGGCACACCAACACCTGATTTGGACTTTTGCAGTGCTGCTTTCATTACTTGTTCTATCTATCTATCTATCTATCTATCTATCTATCTATCTATCTATCTATTTATTATATCTATCTATCTATCTAAAAAGAAAATCTTTATCTATTTAGCTATTATATCTATCTATTTATCTATCTATCTATCTATCTATCTATCTATCTATCTATCTATCTATCTATCTATTATATCTATCATATCTATCTATCTATCTATCTATCTATCTATCTATCTATCTATTATATCTATCTATCTTTCTATCTATCTATTATATCTATCTATTTATTATATCTATCTATCTATCTATCTATTATATCTATCTATCTATCTATCTATCTATCTATCTATCTATCTATCTATCTATTATATCTATCTATCTATCTATCTGTCTATCTATCTATTATATCTATCTATCTATTATATCTATCTATTATATCTATCTATCTATCTATCTATCTATCTATCTATTATATCTATCTATCTATCTATCTATCTATTTATTATATCTATCTATCTATCTAAAAAAAAATCTTTATCTATTTAGCTATTATATCTATCTATTTATCTATCTATCTATCTATCTATCTATTATATCTATCATATCTATCTATCTATCTATCTATCTATCTATCTATCTATCTATCTATCTATCTATTATATCTATCTATCTGTCTATCTATCTATTATATCTATCTATTTATTATATCTATCTATCTATCTATCTATCTATCTATCTATCTATCTATTATATCTATCTATCTATTATATCTATCTATTATATCTATCTATCTATCTATCTATCTATCTATCTATCTATCTATCTATCTATCTATCTATCTATTATATCTATCTATCTATCTATCTATCTATCTATCTATCTATCTATCTGATTTGCCAAATAGCCAGGCATTTGAGGTTTCCAGATTACCAGAAGTGAACCATATAGCCTATTGTGCACATTCTAGATGATCAGATGTATCATAATGTTGCCATATACAATGAGATATACATAGATATACACTTATACAATAAATATACATGCACCTACAATACATTAGCACTCCACAAAGGGTTAAGACCGATCAGGGCGCCAGCTGCCATCCCGCTCTTTATTACGACTTTCTCCCGCAGATAAGGAACATCTGTCCCACCTGTTCACCCCGTGTCCCATTGTCTGCCCGTCTCTGCACCCAGGGCATGGCCACAATAGAACTCAAGGAACTGGTTACTGAACCTACCGTACCAGGCCTGAGCCCGACATGCCGTTGCACTCACACCGCACAGGCTGGATCTTAAAGGTTTTGAGTGGCGCAATTTTTGCAGGGGGTAAATATGTGTCCTGGGTAAGGTCCCATTCACACCAGGCATCCCTGCTGCATTGGGGGCACTTTTGCTGTTTTTTTGTTGTTTTTTTTTTACCCCCATTGACTTTGAACCCCCGACAGTAGTTTTTGCACGCTTTACGCTAAGGAACCAGTCGCCAAACTGAACCCATCTGCTCTTACGGTGCAGGTAAAATCAGCATGGAAAGCGTTAATCTACAGCAGTTATGAAGAAGCATGTGCCTGAAGCCTGAAGGGCTGAAGCGCGTTGTGCAATAAAAAGGCTGGGCGTGCAAGGGTTAAGCGCGTTGTGCAATCAGAGAACGCGATGGTTCCTACTCACCCGTCCTGGGCTCCGTCTGATACCTGTTGGGACGCATTGTGTCTTTATATTGCCTCTCGCCCACACCCCTCCTCTCCCTCCTCCTGCCCTCTACAAATTTATCATCCTCCAATCACGCTCGCATCAACTTCCCCTTTTACTTAGTGGTGACAAAAAAAAATCACTTTTTCTTTGAGGGAAGGGGAGTTTGAATGACTTTATAGCTAAGGACTCGTTCACACTTATACACACAAAATAGCAAATTCATCCTCCGATATAAAACTGCAACTCCCATCATGCCCTGTAACAGCTGCACGAGTATAAAGTATAAAAATCTAATCATTTATTTATATTTTTAAAGTGGTGAGGTGTTTGCAGTGTGTCCTGCTGAACAGTGTCAGTGCCAGACCATGTTCCTGTGCCAGCCATAGAGCGTCCCTATAAACTCTGCCAGCCATAGACCTGCTCTATAAACTGTGCCATAAAATGCCAGTCAGAGAGTATTGCCATAAATAGTGCCAGATAAAGAATATTCTTATAAACAGTGCCAGCCATAGTGTATCCCCATATACAGTGCCACCCTGAGAGTGTTCCTATGAACAATTTCAGCCTGAGAATATCCCTATGAACAGTGCCAGCCTGAGAATATCCCTATGAGCAGTGCCAGCATGAGAGTTTCCCTATGAATAGTGCCAGCCTGAGAGTATCCCTATGAACAGTGCCAGCCTGAGAGTTTCCCTATGAATAGTGCCAGCCTGAGAGTATCCCTATGAATAGTGCCAGCCTGAGAGTATCCCTATGAACAGTGCCAGCCTGAGAGCATCCCTATGAACAGTGCCAGCCTGAGAGTATCCCTATGAACAGTGCCAGCCTGAGAGTATCCCTATGAACAGTGGCAGCCTCAGAGTATCCCTATGAACAGTGCCAGCCTGAGAGTTTCCCTATGAACAGTGGCAGCCTCAGAGTATCCCTATGAACAGTGCCAGCCTGAGAGTTTCCCTATGAACAGTGCCAGCCTGAGAGTTTCCCTATGAACAGTGCCAGCCTGTGCGTATCCCTATGAACAGTGCCAGCCTGTGTGCGTATCCCTATGAACAGTGCCAGCCTGAGAGTATCCCTATGAACAGTGCCAGCCTGAGAGTATTCCTATGAACAGTGCCAGCCTGAGAGTATCCCTATGAACAGTGCCAGCCTGAGAGTTTCCCTATGAACAGTGCCAGCCTCAGAGTATCCCTATGAACAGTGCCAGCCTGAGAGTATCCCTATGAACAGTGCCAGCCTGCGAGTATCCCTATGAACAGTGCCAGCCTGAGAGTATTCCTATGAACAGTGCCAGCCTGAGAGTATCCCTATGAACAGCGCCAGCCTGAGAGTATCCCTATGAACAGCGCCAGCCTGAGAGTATTCCTATGAACAGTGCCAGCCTGAGAGTTTCCCTATGAACAGTGCCAGCCTGAGAGTATTCCTATGAACAGTGCCAGCCTGAGAGTTTCCCTATGAACAGTGCCAGCCTGAGAGTATTCCTATGAACAGTGCCAGCCTGGGAGTCACCCTATGAACAGTGCCAGCCTGAGAATATCTCTACAAACAGTGCCAGCCTCAGAATATCCCTATGAACAGTGCCAGCCTGAGAGTATCCCTATGAACAGTGCCAGCCTGCGAGTATCCCTATGAACAGTGCCAGCCTGAGAGTATTCCTATGAACAGTGCCAGCCTGAGAGTATCCCTATGAACAGCGCCAGCCTGAGAGTATCCCTATGAACAGCGCCAGCCTGAGAGTATTCCTATGAACAGTGCCAGCCTGAGAGTTTCCCTATGAACAGTGCCAGCCTGAGAGTATTCCTATGAACAGTGCCAGCCTGAGAGTTTCCCTATGAACAGTGCCAGCCTGAGAGTATTCCTATGAACAGTGCCAGCCTGAGAATATCTCTACAAACAGTGCCAGCCTCAGAATATCCCTATGAACAGTGCCAGCCTGAGAGTATCCCTATGAACGATACGATAGCAAGAAGAGTGGGACAGATGGACACAAGCTTTGCTTATAGTCATTAACCATGGAGACACAAACACTAGGTCTGTATAAGAGCTGTATACACTAAGGGGTAGGAGATTTTTAATTGAGGCCTTTTGTAAAGTTCCCTCTTGTTTTTTATTTATTATATATTATTTAATATTATTTATTTATTTTTATTTAATTTTAAAATAAATATACAGTATACAAAGAAAAAAAAACGTCATTTAAAAAAATTAATAAATCTACACACATTCATTTATTTATTATTTTTTTTTAAAATTGAATATTCGGCGTCTCTCTCCTCCTATATATTTATTACATTTGCCCCTCACCATATTAACGGCTATAGATGTATGCAGTAAACCAGCCAGTGTTTATTGGGGAATATTATTATAGTGAGTTACACCACCTAGTGGGGGAAGCTGTCATTACAGTTACCAGGTAAAGTGGACAGACTCTATGACGGTGGTCTCCCATCTGTGACCCCAAGTATGCTGAGCGTACCTCACTGACCAGTTAATGACCCCCCCCCTTAATCTTGTAGGGGGTGCTAAAAGCTTCTATGTGTATTATGCCGATGCAGGGGTCTCCACCAATCAGAAGTGGATAACTGAGGGTCTTTTATGAAGCTATTTACTTTCTGTCTGCTGGACTTTGGTTCTCCCTGTAGTGCCGAGCACAGATACAATCAAACTGTCACAGATATTTCCGTCTTCTTATCTTAGAGGTAGCGGAGGATGGTAACTGCTAACAGAAGACATGGGTAGTGTTATATGGGGCGATCTGTAATGGCCGCCACCGACCATGTTCATGGGGCAGAGAGACCTTTGGATCCCATCAGGCACCTGGATGGTAAATCTGCCCGGTCACATAACATGGGAATTGGGTGGCGTTTCACTGTCCATGTAGCGGCACTGGTCATCACTAGAGATGAGCCAATCGATTTGTACAAATTGTGTATTCATTCATAAATTGACCTGCCTGTGCAGCGAAGGGCTGGCCCCGCCACTCAGGAACCTCCCCTTGATTGACGGGATCAGACATTTCATCTGGTCCTGTTAATCTCGCGCAGGCGCCAAGGTTCTGCTGCAGCTACCTGAGCAGCGCAGATGCCGACAGTGACTGTGCCGCTACATGTTTTTTCTACTTTCCTCTGCTCACCTATGGAGATATGTGCCAGTGGAGTCACACTTTTAGGTGTACCCAGATGTGAATGGCGCATGCACAGTCGGCATCCCTCCGCAGGCTGATTTTTGAATGAATTCGATTTGTATGAGTTGATTTGTTCATCTCTACTCGTCACCCAGCTTTTCTAAAACTAGATTATGTCTTGAATGCATCCTTGTAAGTTTACAAATTTAACGGGGTATTCCTATCTGGACATTTATGGTTTATGTAAAAATTTTAGAGCTGGGTGGGGCTGGGGGTGTCCCACGACCCCTGTCTAGCAGCTACTGGGAATGGAGAGGCAACCGCGCATGCGCGGTTCTTTACATTCCTTTGTACCGGAATGGAGGGAGACGCACATGTGCGGCCACATGTACATTCACTGCAAGACAGGGCCCCATTCTCAAGATATGTGCGCAGCCTAGAGGTGTGACCCGCACTTATCGGACATCTATGGCCTATCCTGTGGTTATGCTATAAAGGAGAGCAGCCCTTTGACTCCGGTCCTGCACACCTGTCTGTCACAAAGGATGTTTAATTACCACTAAGTAGATGCCTATTAATGATGAGGTCAGGGTGAGCGGGCGCAGTCTACAATTACACATTGGCTGCCGCACACAAAACAACAGCCTGTGCCGCCTGTTCGGGACGACGGTGGGCACCATGGGAGAGAGAGAGATGTCCCTAAGCAGGTGACGTGGTGTATTGTTGGTGGTGGGCGGATACATCGCAGATGGTCCCTGTAACCGACACTCTCATTATCCTCGTTCCCAGGAAGACTTTCCTGCCTGCCCCTAAAAAAAGGTTTTGTTAACTCTTCGCCTGCTGTGTAAGGGGCTTCTACCAAAAGCGCCTTGATGAGAAATTCACCTTAAAATGATAAACTCCTAGAGTCGTCCCCTAAAGATTGCATTCTGTCATTTCTTAGTTATGGTTCACACACAAGAAAAGCTGTGTGTCAACCAGTATGGCTGTCATCAGCTCCTGTATGGGTTGTCACCTAGATGTCCTTAAAGGGGCTGTCCAGAATTAGAAAAACGTGGCTGCTTTCGTTCACAAACAGCGCCACACCTGTCCACAGGTTTTGTATGGTGTTGCAGCTTCACACCATTCCCTTCTACAGAGCTAAGCTGCAATACCAGACATAACCTCTGGGCTATTGTGGTGCTAGAAAGAAGCAGCCATGTTTTTTTTTTTTTAACCCTGGACATCCCCTGCAAGTACAGATGGTCTCTATATATACTGTTTTATGTTGCCTTGATGGTATATTTATATTTTTATTGGTTAGGGGGGAAATTAACCAAGGATGGTCACCAAACCACTGGATCACTGGTAAAGATTACTAAACCAGAATCATGGATCACTAAATAGGCTGGGAAGGCACTAAACCACGACCTTAGATGGCCACAAATGGTCTATATATCACAAAGGACCTTCAGGTATTCTCACCAAACCAGTTTATCACCTGGATCTCCCAGTATAGCAACTAAACCAGTTTATCATAGTGAACAGAAAATGGGAAAGCACGATCAAGACGTTATACTATTGGATCTCCATGGATTCCTCAAGGAGGATCACTGAATCTACAAAGATGGTTGATTCCTGGATCATCAGTGGTTACTACTGGATTCCTTACCATGGTAATTACATGTATGACTTGGTCACCTGAAGTGGTCATTAAACCATCATTGGGAATGACCAGTAGATCTGCAGGTATGGTCAATAAACCAAAGACGGACACGTGTCCAATGGATTTCCTAGAATGACCATCAGGAATCTCCTGGGATGGCCAATAAACATCAAAAGGTCCTTCAAAGATGATCGCCATGAATGACTACCAGATCTCCTGGGACGGCAAATAAACCATCAACAGAAATGATGTCTTCTGGATTGTCTGGAACAGTCAGTAAAACATTGGCTAAGGAATTACTTCTGGATAGACCTTCAAGGACGCTCACCATTCTAGTTGATTGCTAGGGAGGCCCGCTAGAGATGGTGAAAAAACCATCAACAGAAATGACATCCACTGGATTTTCTGGAGGAGTCAGTAAATCATTGGATCATCCGACATGACTTCGCTATCACGTAAGATAGACCTTCCGGGAATCCAGGGATGCTCACCATACCGGGTGATTACCAGGAAAGACCACTGAAACGGAAGAGCAAGCAAATTGATTTTTTACCATAGACACAGTTGGGTTTACATGGACTTTCACCAATGGGTAACACAGTCTTTATCCCTCTTTCTCACCCATTCAATCACCAGTTTTAGTCATCAAACATGGTAGGATTTGGGGTCTCATTAAGGCCACAAAAAATGTGTCAAGCCGGTCACAACTGGTTACCCAGATTCCAAATTTTCCATAAAAGTCACAAATTGGTAACATGATGAGCCGGCAACATACATAATGGCTATGATAATTCAACCGTAACCATGTGAGGACTATCTGCCCCATAAACATTGCTTCATCGCCATCTAATCTGTCAGCAGGAATCAAGATTAATGAGTTTGCGGTCCCGACGTGGACATTTACTCTTGATAAATGATACCACGATGTTGTAAAACCCAAGATGTCCAAGACCTAGGTACTTTCCACACCTTAATGGGCCCATTCCTTGCATACTGGGAAACCAATTTGCGGCCACCCGAAGCGGAAATGTAATGATACCAGGTTTGAGTAACAAGGATGGAAGCGACCATGCATGGAGAGATCTTGACACCACACCTGTCCACCTGCCTCCTATCAACTTCATCATCCTAGTTCTGAAGAGGTCATATTAACCCTTCCATACCTAAAATGTATGATTTCTAACTAATGTGTATGGAGAAGACGTCTGTACGTGACTATAAGGTCATCTTTAGCTAGAGCCATGTGCGTGGGCCCTGTATGGAAGCATCAGAGAGTGGCCCCTGACAATACATGAACGTTTTTCATCCAGATTCCAGTAATATGTCCTCTGTGGGATCAGTATGAGGTCAGCATCTTGGATGACTGCTCTCTGCTCACTTTGGGGGTCCAGATCTGGACATAGATATAGGTCCCAGAGGTGGGACAAGCACCAGTCTGACATTGGTGGCACATCCTAGCAATATGCCACCAATGGCTAAGAGAAGACAATCCCTTTAAGGGAGTTGCCCAGGACTGAAATATTAGGATAGGTCATCAGTATCTGATCGGTGGGGGTTCAACTCTTGGCACCCCTCAGTCTTTAGATGGACCAGAGCACTACGGCGTGTGCTGCCACCTCTTCCTCTTCCTGTGATGTCATGTCCTTTGGTCCCAAGGCCTTTCCACAACTCAGTCCCATTCAAGTGAATGGGAATGAGTTGCAATTCCAATCTCAGCCACTATGCAATGTACGGCGCTGTGCTTGGAATAATAAGAAGAGGTGCTCATCTGTGTGCCTTTGTCCTTTTTAAAAAGTCGATTGGAGAGGGTGCTGGGAGTTGCAATTCCATCAATCTGATATTAATGACCTATCCTGAGTATTTGTTTCCCAGAAAACTTCTTTAAAGGGGTTTTCCAAGATGTTTTAACTGATGACCTACAGTATCCTCTGGATATGACAGCAGAATCTGATCAGTTGAGGTCCGACACCTGGGACCCTCGCCGATCAGCTGTTTGAGAAGGCACAAGATAGGTCATCATTTAAAGGGGTTGATGACCTATCCTCACACCCACACCCACACCCACTAATCAGCTGTATGAGGAGACGGCGCTCGCAGTGCGCTTGTGCCGTCTCCCGTCTTTCTTCCTGCTCGCTGCTGCATTGCCATAGACATGGAGCAGACAGAGAGACGGTAGACTGCACGTGCACACTGCGAACGCCTTCCCTTCATACAGCTGATAGTCGGGGGTGCCCGGTGTCAGACCCCCACCCATCTGGTATTGACGACCTATCCCGAGGATAGATCATCAATATTAAAAGCCCAGAGAATCCCTTTAAGTACTGGAAACCCCCTTTAAGGCTTCATTCACACGACCGTATTTTGTTTCCGTGTCCGTTCCGTTTTTTTTGCGGACCATATGTGGAACCATTCATTTCAATGGGTCCGCAAAAAAAACGGAAGGTACTCCGTTTGCATTCCGTTTCCGTATGTCCGCATTTCCGTTCCGCAAAAAAGATAGAACATGTCCTATTCTTGTCCGTTGTGCTGACAAGGATAGGCATTGTTACAATGGATCCGCAAAAAAAACGGACACGGATGCCATACGGTCGTGTGAATGAAGCCTTAATGAAATGATAAAATTCTGCCTGCCGTTAGCTTCCAGTAGAAGAAGCTCATGTCATATAAGGGCTCATAGACACGACCGTGGTTTGGGTCCGCATCCGATTTTACACGGGTCAGATGCAGACCCATTCACTTCATTGGGGCCACAAAAGATGCGGACAGCACTCCGTGCCTTCTGCATTACGGACAAGGATAGGACTGTTCTATTTGGGGCAAAATGCGGAATGCACACAGCCAGTATCCGTGTTTTTGCATAATGTGCATAAATTGGTGCATTTTGGCAAATTAGACCTATTTATGCAAAAAAATAAATAAAAAAATGAATCCGCAGCATCCAGCTTGCTTGGTTTGAAACTTTTGCAACAGTGTAAGCCAACCAATAGTGTAATTGCTAAAAGTGTGTACCCAGGCATGGGATTCAGCCAGTTCCCTCAGGTTCTACAGAACCGTTTGTTAAAATTACGGAACCGGCTGGCAGCTGGAGACGAGCCCTTCCAATCCATAGTTTAGCTCCTTAAAATTTTTAAAAGTTGAGTGGTATGTGTGTGTGGTGTATATGTGGTGTATATATGTATGTGTACAATGTATATGGTGTATTTATGTGTGTTGCATGTGATGACTATGTAAACGTGTCATGACGCTACATGTCCGCCGTTGAGTAGGGAACCTGTTGTTAAAAATTTGAATCCCACCCCTTTGTGTAGCTACATGCACCAAGTTTAGCGTATAGAGACTGTATACATTTACGCCGTCTACATTTTACACAGGATTAGTAAATCCGCCGCACCAGCTCATGTAATACACTTGCACAGCCTGTTCCACTCCCAACCACAGGAGGGCAGCAGCGCGCGCCGGCAGATGCTGCGGAGGAACGGCTGCTCTGTATATTTTCTATGGTAAGTGTCATGCCTGGGCGTCCATGCTGTGTGTACAAGGGCATGCACTGCGGAGTGGTGCGGTTATGAGCCTGCTACTTGTGTAGGTAAGAGTACAACCCCCATCATTTCCACACTTCTTCTATTCCCCTTTGTAGGGCTTTGAGGTGAATGGATTTTGCAGTATTAAGCTTGCTCTTTGCACTGTACTCCATTAGATTGTCAGCTCTGTCCGGTTGTCATTCATCATTTGCTCCTGTTACGAAAGGGAATTATGGAGAGAGTTTGGTTTAATTTACTGGAAGCTGGTGACAGGCCTCATGCCTCAGGGGTGGGACATCTTCTGCTCATGTGTTTTATTACATATGTTCATACATGTTCTGTGTAATTCGTATGCAGTGTTATATAAGTTGGGGGAGGGGACTAGGCTCCAGGCTCTCCCATTTTTTGCTCATGGAGTTGGGGTTCCCCCTGCAGTGAAGATCAGTGTTTGTAAGGGGGACCCACAAACATGTGAAAGGGTGATAGCACCCGCACACGACTGATGTGTCCCTTAAATTGATCAATGTCACGAGCCACAACCTCTGTCTATGTAAAGGGGTTCTCTGGGATTGGAAATAAGGGACTGCTTTTTTTTTTTTTTTTTTCGAGAAACAGCGCCACCCCTGCCCATGGACTGTGTCTGGTATTGCAGTTTAGCCCCACTGTCTTTTATTGGAATGAGCTGCAATACCAGACACAGTCAGTGGGCAGGAGTGGTGCTGTTTTGGGGGGCTGGGTGAAAAATGTATTTTTTTTTTTTCTTGGACAACCCCATGTTAACTGCAAGCTGACACATAACGATGGGAAGGCCACGTTGCCCTTGAATGGGCTGTCTATGTATTATATGGAGGCACCAGTTCCGTCAGAGTGGGGGCTGCTTTTACAGTGCGGCTTTTGGCACATGGGGGGGGGGGGGTTGGGGGTGTCCTCCTTTGTGATGTCCATATCCACTATAACTTAATTCAAGATCTTGAAGCGATGCTGTAGCCAGGTGCTCAAAAATGTTGTGTTAGTCCTTGCCCCCTTGTTTTATTTTCCTCAGATCTTGGCCGCTTTTCAGCGCCATTAGAGCTGTGATCTGTGACTACTGCTTAGCTCCAGTGCCTATAGAGCAGGCATAGGCAACCTCCGGCTGTTGTGAAACTACAACTCCCAGCATGCATACTTCCTCTACTCTAATCAGAACTCTCATAGAATGGAATGGAGCATGCTGGGAATTGTAGTTTCACAACAGCTAGAGTGCCGGAGGTTGCTGATCCCTGCTATAGAGAATCTGAGGTAGTCTGAGACACACCCCCCCCCCCCCTTCTCCTCATTGGTACAGGCTGCAGCAGCAGAACCAATGATGACACTGTGGGTGTGTCTCGGACTACCCCAGACCAGGCACCGTGTCCCCCTTGTATACCACTGCCAGATGTCAAGGAAGCTGAGCTATATAGAGCTGCCTGTGTCCTGGAGGAAACCAGTGGTCACCAAGGGTAACGGTATTTTATGTGGTTCTTTCCAGGGTTGTGTTCCGTTGACCCCCATGGCTTCTTTAGTGTCGTTAGGTCTTCCTTTGATGCGACTGTCCGCTCCACGCTTGGTGAAGTATGGTTCGGCCATGGCGCCACACGCATGGTAAGTCATCGGGCTACTTCTATCAGACATATATAGAGTCTTGTTGCTGACCGCAGCCAATCACGGCTTAGCTTATATTTTTCCAGTAACGTGAAATGAAAGCTGAACCATGATTGGTTTTCATGGGCATGAACTATGGCCTCCTCCAGTGTGAACTGGCAGGGGTGCACTTTAAAGGGGTTGTCCGAGTGATTACTACTGATGGTCTGTACTCGAGAGAGGTCATCAGTTATTAGATCGGTGGGGTCTGACTCTCGACACACCATCGAGCAGCTGTTTGAAGAGGTCAGGGTGCTCCAGTTTCTTCCTAGGCCAGTGATGTCACATTTATCGGTCATGTAGTCTAGGCGCAGCTCAGTCCTGTTCGAGTGAATGGCCCTGGACTGTAATACCAAGTACAGCCACTATGTAATGTATGGCGCTATGCTTGGTAAGATGCAAGGGGGGCCTTGACCTCTTCTAACAGCTGACCTGCGGGGGTCCCAGGTATTGGACCTCCACCGTTCTGATATTGATGACCTATCCTGAGGAAAGATCATCAATATCAGAATATCGGACAAACCCCTTTACTTAATGTTAATTTGTTTGTAGGCAACAGAGCAGATCGCACCGTCTACAACCGACCGGTGACGAGCTGTACGAGAAAACCACGGTGACGCGTATCGAGAGAGACTCTGCGGACATGATGTTTATTGAGAGCTACAGCTCCCTGGGGTTCATCATCAATGGAGACCGAATAGTGGGGCCCTGCGCTGTGCTACCCCGGAGCATCCTGCAGTGGAACGTGAGTGTGGAGCCACAGAGCGTGACGTCTCTGCGCCCTAGTTTTATTAAAGTGTAACTCTAACATTATGTGTTGGTTAATGTTATAATTTTTTTGTAGTAGGAGCGCCGTGTTCCCCTTCTCTGTTGGTGCATTGATAAAATGCTGTCTACCTGTAGCCACCACTAGAGGGAGCTCGCTGAAGGTGGATTTTAAAAAATCTGTTTGCAGCAAGCTCCTGAGCTCCCCCTAGTGGTGGCTAAATAATTCTATAATATGAATGGGTTGTACAGGATAAACCCTTACCACCTATTCCCAGGCGCTGTGCTCTCCTGTTTCAGGCTTTGAATGTAACAGTTTCTTGCATGCTCAATCCTGCTTCATTCCAATGAGGGACGTGGTAACCCCATTTTTGTATTTGGTGGAAAAAAAAGTTGTATTATTTTAGCAATTGGAGGTGGCAGCTTCAGAAATAAATAGATCCTGTTAGGTTGTCGCCACGATAAGAAAATGCACGTTATGTCCGATCCATGTTGTAACTGATGGTCTCGATCTGTTCTGTATCTAGGTGGCCTCCCATAGGGACATCTCATTGGAGAGTCTATCCTTGTTTCATCTGCTGGTTCCCAAAATAGGTAACAGAACTTTTCTTTTTTAAATTTGTCCCCCAAAACAGTGCCCCTCTTGTCCTTAGGTAGTGCCTGGTATTACAGCTTAGCCATTAACTTTCTCTTCTTAAAGCCCATCTGTCAGCAGTTTTGTACCTGTGACACTGGCTGACCTGTTACATGTGCACTTGGCAGCTGAAGACATCCGTGTTGGTCCCATGTTCATATGTGGCTGCATTGCTGGAAAAAATTAACTTTTAATAAATGCAAATGAGCCTCTAGGAGCAACGGGGGCGTTACCATTACACCTAGAGGCTCTGCTCTCTCTGCACTTTGGCAGGGGTGAAGACGGTTTCCTTGTCTGGACCTGTCAATCAAAGTGCAGAGGGCGTGGCAGAGAGAGCAGAGCCTCTAGGTGCAATGGTAACGCCCCTGTCACTCCATTCAAAGTCTGTGGGACTGCGGAGTATAGCAGAGCTCTGTACTTGGCATTGCCATAGACTGTGAATGGAGCAATGCTCGCCCGCTACTACATTTTACTGGGGGACATGGGATCCCTATTCTTGTGATTTGGGGGGCTCCAGCGGTTGGACTCTACCGATCTGAATACCCCTTTAATTTCCTTAAAACCCAAAGTGACAGATAATATGGAAGACAACCATGAGCACCAACCTAAGAGGGCCTGTCACCTCTCCTTATGTCTGTTTTAATAACTACTTGCATCCCCACACACAATAACAATTCTGCCATTCTTCTATTATTCCCACTAGAAGTTTGACAATGCCCGTTGGGGTGTGTCCCTGGACAGTCTGACATTATACACTTAGTGCAGCCACTGTAAGACTGTGCAGGGACACACATCTGGTAACACCCAGTTTGGCATTCATTCATAAACTTCTAGTAGGAATAATAGAGTGCAACAACCCAGATTTATATATAATCTGATTTTTTTTTTCCCCCTCTGGGTGTGTGGGTATATATATTTATATTCTTTATTTATTTTTTTGCAGAAATCCTGGTGCTGGGCACAGGGGACCGGGTGGAGAGATTAGATCCCGCCATTGCTAAGTTTATGAGACAGAAAGGAGTGGCCATGGAGATTCAAGACACGGTGAGTGATTAGCATCTACTGATAATAAATGTGTGCCCTCCCCACCCAAAAAAAAAAAAATTATATATCTATTGCACCAGTGGCACTTATAGGAGCAAAGATGTGTCCATGAAGAACCAGAGGGGGAAAAAAATAATAATCACAATGTCCAGTTTTCAACCCATACTGTACGGCTCGTTCACACTGGGCAGGCACTGATACAATTGATAAGTAGCTGCCAGCGATGTATGGCACCACTTCTCCTCCTGAGAGTGTAGGTACTGGGCACAGTGAGGCTGCCTCCCTCCCTAGCTCATATGTGAACATGTCTATATTGTGACGTGCAGCGCCCCCTTCTGTTCTGATCTACCTTAAACAACTTACACGCCTCTTCTTTATCCTCTGCAGCCCAACGCTTGTGCCACCTATAACTTCCTGACCAGTGAGCGACGAGTCACCGCAGCCGCCTTAATCCCAGTATCGGACTAGATGCTGGTGGCTTATGCACTGAACTCTGGCTGTCTTGCAGAGGACGCCCCCTGCTGGTCAAATGTCTACAGCAGAAGATGACGCTGCTTTAGAAAACGTCCGTTTTTTTATTTTAACCCAAGCACTCTGTTCGACCAAATTGTACTTATGGTTCAGGAGCCGGATGCAGAAGATTTTACATTTTTATTGCAAAACTCCAGACGCAGTAGTGAGGACAATGAACAGTATTTTCCCAGAATCCCTTGCTATGAACGCGGGTCGACAAGGCAGCTGTGATGATCTCCACGCAGAGGACATGCGATTCAGGCAGAGGTTACATTCTGTGCTGTGGACGGTGGCAGACGATGAGGCTCGCTGATGTTAGAACAGTCTCTTTTCATATCTGGAAGAAATCGGAGAGTTAGAAAGATTGGTACGGTTTACAGGTTCACTAGAAAGGGTTAAACTGCTGCCCTAGTGCAGGGGGTGAGGCATGGCACACGGATTCTCTTTAGTGTTCCTTCATGCCCTGCACTAGGCATAAAACATCAGTTTTGCCTGGAGTATTCCGTTAACATTTAAAGAGAGATGCCAGGAATAAGTTATGCCCGACCAATAATCAGAGAGGACTGACCACTAGGACCTCTAATGCTTACAAGAACGAGGGGCCCCATGCCGCCGCCCCCACCCATTGGACTAAGAGGGAGCCGAGCATGAGCACCACTGCACCGATTATAATCAGTAGCACAGGGCTCAGCTACCTCCAGTCATCCTATAGAGATCAGCGGAGCACTAATGCCACACTCGACCCCCACTTAATTCAACCAGGGGACGCCTGTTCTGATCCGTGGGGGCCGACTGCTGGGAGCCAACTGGAATCCCGACTTTAAGATATACTACACAGAACCACTAAGTGTCAAATGGCACCAAGGTCCGAGTCTGGTGTCACCTCGGCATTACTTTGCTGCCTTAATTGGCGGCATTTTCATAGGAATTCCTGGCAGTGTCATTTTGTCACATGCAGCACAACAGAGTTAAAGGGGTTGGCTCATGATGGACAATGGGGGTATATCGCCAGCGCTGGGACCCGCACCTCTATCCAGAACAGAGCCCCAAAAGTGAAGGAGGGTGCACTGCGCATTCACAGCCACCCTCCATTCATTTTCTATGGGGCCCGACGAAAATAGCCAGAGCGCTGGCTCAGCTATTGCCGTCGGGCTCACAGAACGAATGGGAGCAGTGGCCGGTCATGCACGGTGCACTCCCAGCTTGGTGCTGGCCAGACCACAGTCCTCCAGTCACCACCTTGCGGGGCTCTGTTCTGGATATAGGTGCACCTATAAGACAATGGGGGCATATCCTAGTGCTATGCCTCCATTGTCTATCATGAGACAACCCCTTTAAGGCCATGGTCCACTGTTATGTAGCTGCCCTAGACACTATGATGGGGTCTGACCCTGCCCAGCAGTGATGCACATCACATCTGCAAACTACTTTACACCTCATGAGTTACTTTGTTATTAAAGAAAAAAATAAATTTGTACAAAGCCGGTCTGACTGTGAATAGACTCCAACATCGAGCTGAATGTATGGTCTGTTCACACAGTGTTTGGGATGAAAATGCATTCAGTGATGGTCCTATGACACCAATGTATGTAAAAACACCCAAAATCTTTGTTGTACGTTTTTTTTTCTGGCTCTTGCCTCACCATTAGGCGGAGCTCAGCAGTTTCATTGTAGCTCTGGCGGTGGAATTACACCGCTCCATTCATTGTGTGGAGGACAGAGAAGGTTACATTGAAGCGAATGGAAGCAGCACTGCAATATCCAGCTCCATCCACTACACAAGGGCCAGTTACAATGAAGCAGCTAACTTGGTGGGGGTTGAGGGTGTTGGACCCCCGTTGATCTGATGCTGATAACCCATCAATATTAAAATCCTGGACAAACCCCCTTTACACAGACCAACGATCTGGCAGACTATAGGTAAGGAAGCAGACACTCAAGATCACTGCCCGATCATCAGCAGAAATGAGGGAGGCATTAAGGCTACTTTCACATCTGCATTTTTAATTCAGGATTTGAGAGATCAGAGGATCTCAAAGCCTGATAAAAGGGATCAGATTTGTCCCCATTCATTGGTGAGGCAAGAACCTAGCGATATGCCCCCATTGTCCATGATGAGACAACCCCTTTAAAGAGGACCTCTCCCCTCTGCCTGTTTTAATATCTTCATGCATCCCCCATGTAACAATTCTGGAACATCTATTCTTATGTTTGTATGTTGTGCCATTCCTTTATTATTTGCACTAGAAGTTATGAATGAATTGCTATTTGCCTTCAGTCAAGGAACAGAGGGGAGGTAACCAGTTGGGGGCGTGTACCTGCACAGTCTGAACATGGCAGCACTGATTGGCTAGAGTCAGTCTGTGCAGGGACACACCCCCAACTGGTCACCTCCCCTCTGTTCCTTTACTGAAGGCAAATAGCAATTCATTCATAACTTCTAGTGCAAATAATAAAGGAACTGCACAACATACAGACATAAGAATAGATGTTCCAGAATTGTTATTACATGGGGAACGCATGAAGCTATTAAAACAGGCATGTCAGGAGCGGGGAGAGGTCCTCTTTAAGGTTGACGCAGTTATGTCAATAGCGAGGGACGCTGTAAGGCACACAATACTTACGAGTGAAGACCATGGACGCCTCCCTCCACCTGCGCAGACATGGTTCTCTTCTCAAACTTGAGCTCACCGGAATACATCATCGCCCTGGAGCAAAGCAGAAGCTGACAGTTTACATGATGCGTCAGTGCCACCCCAAAAGTCTTCTAGTGGTAATGAGCTCCCTGCGCTCCCAATATTCTCAGATACCCCACTGTCACCACAGGGGACACAATTAGTGGGTGCGGTTGTGTCCAGATGTCAGGTTCTCTCCCAGTGATGTAACTTGCACACTGACCACTTACCTGACTTGCATTAAACTCTTGGCACCTATATCCTGGCAGGAGTGCTGGATTCCAGCAATCAAATATGGGATGAACTTGTGAATGGATCCTTTGTCCTGTACGGCACCGGACACACCCTGGGCCACTTTAATCTTATCCGCCTCGCTGAAATAAGAAACATTGATGTGATACAGCCCATAGGATACAGAGCAGAGCGCCATATGTCAGGTGGGGAGATTCTGGAACCAAAATGCACCTGAAATATCTCTTTTGGCTGCTCACGTTCTTGTCCATGGCGTCCAGCGAGCCCATACCGCGGTACTTCTTTAGCCGTATGCCATCCGAGAAGAAGTATTCACCTGGAGCTTCTGTGGTCGCCGCCAACAAGGAGCCCATCATCACTGCAAACCGAACAAAGTAGAAGCTGAGTTGTAGTCCTGGAAGTGGCTGGTAACAAATATCTACTCCCATCATGCCTCATGATACAGCCCTGGTTTCCATTACAGCGCCATGATAGGAAGACCTTAGCCAGGGTGGAAAAAGTAGCTAACTACTGCTTTAGATGCTGTTACCTCCTGAATGGTAGCAGCTACAAACATGCAACTGGTCTTGTTTGAAAGCAGACATTCCAAGCTTTCAGCAATACCATGAATGAGAGCAATATGTTCAAAAAAGAGGAAGATATCACTGATAGAATTTGGGATGGTGTGAATGCAGCTGAAAGTGAAAGTAAAAACAGGTTTTACGCGCAATTATTCCCAACTTGATTTCTAACAGTGATTTCGCCTCTGTTGCTTGGACTTTAGCTGTCATTTTGGTCTTGTTTGAAAGCCTGGACTGTCAGCTTTCAGACAAGACCAGTTGCATGTTTTCAATTGAGGAGATATCACCATCTAAAGCAGCCCTCCCCCCTCCAGTTAGCTACTTTTCACAACGCCCCAGCTGGACTTGGGCAGAACAGTTAAGGGCTTAAAGGGGTTGTCCAGGGTTTTACAACTGGTGGCCTATCATCAGGATAGACCATCTATTTCTCAATGGCAGTACCCAGACACCCAACTACTAAACAGCTCTGTCCATTCTGTGGTAGACGGAGCTGGTTACTGCAGCACTGCTCCCATTCACTGCATAGTACCGGTGCTGAATTCCAGCACTACCCTGAATCAGCTAATTGTCAGGGATGCGGGTTGTCGAGGGTGCCGCCAATCAGATATTGATGGCCTATCCAGGACAACCCCTTTAAGGCTACTTTCACACTAGCGTTTTTAAATTCCGGTATTGAGTTCCGTCATAGGGGCTCAATACCGGAATAAAACGCTTCAGTTTTGTCCCCATTCATTGTCAATGGGGACAAAACTGAACTGAAGACAACGGAATGCTCCTGAAAGCATTCCGTTCCGTCTTCAGACCGGAGAACAAACCGCAGCATGCTGCGGTTTGCTCTCCGGTCCAGGCATCCGCACCAAGACGGATCCGGAATGACCCCCAATGCAAGTCAATGGGGACGGATCCGTTTGGTGTGGACACACCAGTAATCCGGCTCTGTCCTCCATTGATTTCCAATGGGGGGTCATTCCGGATCCGGCTACATACACACAGACTACATACAAACAAACATACAGACATACATACAGACATACATACATACATACATACTCACATACTCCCGGGACGCCGGCAGCAGGTCTTCACGCGCCTCCTGCACGCTGCGATGACGTTTCCCCACTGCGCCCAGCAGAGGGCGCTGTGGGGAATCGTCATCACTGCGCGCAGGAGGCGCGTGAAGACGTTCTGCCGGCGTCCCGGGAGTATGTGAGTATGTATGTATGTCTGTATGTTTGTTTGTATATAGTCTGTGTGTTGTTTTAATGTGTGTCATGTGTGGGGCCGGAGCGCTGCTCCGGCTCCACACATGTATAGCGTTAGCACGGATCCGTCGGCACCCTTTAGGTGCCGGATCCGTGCTAACGCTAGTGTGAAAGTAGCCTAATCCTGTGCTCATCGTCACCCCTGGTTGATCCATGCTCTTCATGTCTAGCAAAAATGGGCGGAAAGGAGGTGACAACTGCTGGGCACCAATCTGGCTTTCAAGCTGTTGTCAGGTCAATGGCTTTTCTGCATCTTTTAGGATGTCAGATTTGTCTAATGGCGTAATGGGAGCAGAGTTTCCAACAAACACGGCCGATTAGGGACCCGTCTGTACAAACTGTGCTCAACACAGGACTACTCACCTCATCATTCATGGGAGGGAACTGACAGGAGTTAACGGCAGCAGCACAGAGAACTCTGTGCGTAAAGCTTGCAAAAGTCTTCACCCCCTTTCACATACACATTACCCATAAAGAGGAGATTTACCTGTGGAGGCACCGAGGGCCAGCGCCTTTGCAATGTGTCCGACTGTCTGAATCCCACCGTCGGCGATGACCGGCACCCCAAACCTCCTCGCGTATTCGGAAACTTTGTACACGGCCGTGGCCTGAGGCCTCCCACACGCCAGGACTGAAGGAACAACACGTGAATGTATTAGCAGCAGAACGATAGAGATCCCTCATACTAATGACTGGCTGTGGTGTGCCATCTATACAATGTCAATCAAGACCCGGTCGGCTGGTAAAATGGCATCAATGGGGGATTGGACGGCCACTAACTGTCAATATGGGAAAGGATTCTTTACGGTTACAGCAGTGAAGCTCTGGAACGTCCTACCACAAAAAGACAGCATGACCAATTAAAGGGCCGGACCTGTATCTCATGGCTACGAGAACACTGGTTGATTGATCCAAGGAAGTCATCAGACTGCAGTGTAATGGAAAGGAGGAATATCTCCCCCTTCTTGGCTGGACCAGGTCAGAGACCCCACCCCCAATAATTTGTGTAACATGATGGTCTAAAGGGTATGGGGGGGGGTGTCTTATGCTAAATCACCACGGGGATGCCTGAATTGATGATTTTGGACACAAGACTCTTTACGTTCAGGCCACAACATGGCGGCCTCCAATGTAGTGACATGAACACATGCGGGATTAGTAATCCAGGTGCAGAGACATGACGGATGACAAGAATCAATGAAGGATTGATGGGAATTTTCGTGCTCCTCTAAATGCAAACCGGCATAACACAAGGCAGTGGTCCATGTCCCAAAACAAAGGTGTCAGTGACAGGCAGGCAGAGATTTATATAAGATACCACGAGGTCGGACTGTAAAACCCTGGAACCACATGGCACCTACTATATCAGAATATCTCCCCTCCCCCTCCTTATGAAGAGAGCAGCCCGTCACATCTCACTGACAACAGCTGTTGGGGGAGATTAAGTGTCACAACTAAGTCCCAAGGACTTGTGCCAGGGAGTTAGGAGGGTGCAAGCATTTCCCCAAAAAGCAGGGTTCAGAGGTGGAGGAAAAACAAAACAAGGATTCCTCCTTTATTGAAGGGGAAGGAAGGGGGGGGGGGGCACTTGTTTCATCACTTATCCTGTACTTATCCTGAGTTACATCCTGTATTATACTCCAGAGCTGCACTCACTATTCTGCTGGTGCAGTCACTGTGTACATACATTACTTATCCTGTACTGATCCTCAGTTACATCCTGTATTATACTCCAGAGCTGCACTCACTATTCTGCTGGTGCAGTCACTGTGTACATAATTTACATTACTTATCCTGTACTGATCCTGAGTTACATCCTGTATTATACTCCAGAGCTGCACTCACTATTCTGCTGGTGCAGTCACTGTGTACACACATTACTTATCCTGTACTGATCCGGAGTTTCATCCTGTATTATACTCCAGAGCTGCACTCACTATTCTGCTGGTGCAGTCACTGTGTACATACATTACTTATCCTGTACTGATCCTCAGTTACATCCTGTATTATACTCCAGAGCTGCACTCACTATTCTGCTGGTGCAGTCACTGTGTACATACATTACTTATCCTGTACTGATCCTCAGTTACATCCTGTATTATACTCCAGAGCTGCACTCACTATTCTGCTGGTGCAGTCACTGTGTACATACATTACTTATCCTGTACTGATCCTGAGTTACATCCTGTATTATACTCCAGAGCTGCACTCACTATTCTGCTGGTGCAGTCACTGTGTACATACATTACTTATCCTGTACTGATCCTGAGTTACATCCTGTATTATACTCCAGAGCTGTACTCACTATTCTGCTGGTGCAGTCACTGTGTACATGCATTACATTATCCTTAGTTACATCCTGTATTACACCTCATTCATTACATTCACTAATCTGTAGGTCTGAATGTCCCAGACACCCCCTACTTGTTCTGTGCCTGCATGTATTGTTCTCTGGCCATTTGCATTCTGGGAAGTGATGGCCTGACATCAAACTCCGTACACTCATTTCCAACTTAGGTGTTCGGGATGAGTCTTGTTACAAACTTGCTCATTATTCTGACTATCACCGACTGCGATTGCAGAATTGTGAATGCAGCTCTGCAGTATAATAAATATCAAATTGCCATAGTGCTGACAAAAGAGAAGGAGAAGAGAAGCCTGGAAGCGATCGCCCCAATTAAATCTAAAAAGGTTTGGAGTCTTTTAGAGTGGAAGCTATTAAGACAAACTACTGGGAGGAAGAATCTCACATATTGGGTAGTAGAATGATCTAGAATATACCGTAGGAACCCTGCTTTCTCCATAAACACCCCCCCCCCACCCACAAGACATTCAACCAGTCCCCCAAAGCCGCAAAACCCCAAGTGCATCTAGAACTACCAATCAGTCAAGCAGGGCGCTACCTCGGGGCTCAGGCCAGACAAACCCGCGACTTACTATAGGAGCCTGTCACACTAGAGGGGCATTTGGGGCTGTGAGACTTTAGGTCTGGAGGGATCGATGGAGCAGCTAAATAGAGAAGATAAATAAAATGAATTCACTCAGCAGCAGAGACCCTGCGGTGGCAGCAGCGAGCACAGCAACACATGACAAGAGGATTTGGCCCCCCTTCCCCCATGGCCCATACTGGTGCATCACTTTCAGACACAGCAACAGTCCCCACAGAGACCCCCAGGGACACAGTCACTCAAGGAGCTTGGAAAAAGGTTCAGAGACTTTCATGCAATATCCCTAAAAAGTGATACTAGTGTGTGGCCTCTATATCAATGTATTCTGTATTATGTGGTGTTTACTTCTTGAAGGCAGAGACCTGCCCCGCCCCCCCCCCTCCACTGTAAGAATGACTTCACACCAGCTCTTCCACAATGGCCCCACCTTCTCACTGTGACATCACCAGCCTGTCTCACATAATTCCTCCCATCACTGTGACAGCTAGCCCTTCAAAGAGAAAACTACCTCCTCACTGTGACATCACTAGTCCTCCCAAAACCATCCCTCCCCTTCAATGACATCACTAGTCCTCCCAAGCCCATCCCTCCCCTTCAATGACATCACTTATCCTCCTTCTCCTAAAATAAACCCACCTAATTCCTCCCATTCAGTATCACAAGTCCCACCCCCTCTGTGACATACCTAACCCCCAAAGAAGGCTGCCCTCTCACGGTGACACTCTATAGCCCTCCCTAGAGAATGCGTCCACTAGTCCTCCCAAGAAAATACCACCCCCCCGGAATGACATCACTAGTCTTCCCAACAGAAGACCTCAGTGACATCATCCTCAGATAAGTTAGAAGGAAACTGTTTCTGGCGCAAACATACCCTTGGTGTGGATCTTCGAATGCTGGACAAATAGTTGATTTTTGTTCTTTTTTATTAATATTATTTTGTCTGGTACATTCATAGGAATAGACAACGCGTTTCAGGGCTACCAAGGGCCCCTTCTTCAGGTTCATGTCTGTAACCTGAAGAAGGGGCCCTTGGTAGCCCTGAAACGCGTTGTGTCTATTCCTATGAATGTACCAGACAAAATAATATTAATAAAAAAGAACAAAAATCAACTATTTGTCCAGCATTCGAAGATCCACACCAAGGGTATGTTTGCGCCAGAAACAGTTTCCTTCTAACTCATCTACTACTCTTCGGTGGGACTGGGTGTCCCGATTCCAAAGATCCTCAAACTGTGGCTGCACTATCCGGATTTCATGCGACTTTAATACTATGCAATTTCTAGTGTTGTGCCTAATGCACAACCGACTAAGGTGAGCCTCCAACTTTAATGTGTTGTTGTCTCTGTTTGTGAACATACTTCACGATTGTGCGCTTTTTGTCTCTCTGTTCCTCCCTCTAATTGAGCAAGGTCCGAAGACATCACCCATTGCAACCCATCATCCTCAGATAAACCACCTCCTCACTCCGCATCTATTCTCTACACCAGGGGGAGGAAACCTTCAGCACTCCAGCTGTTGTGAAACTACAACTCCCAGCATGCATACCTACTCTGCCATTCTCTGAACTCCCATAGAAATGAATGGAGCATGCTGGGAATTGTAGTTTAACAGAAGGTTGCTGATCCCTGCTCTACACTATTCCATTTAGCATCTTACTGGAGACCCTACGATAGGCCCTGCCATACATTTTTGGATGAGGTGATCTCCACTGCCCTGCTCTGTAGCCTCTTTGGTCACTAGATGCAAAAGGCTGTATTTTATCATTTTTTGCTATGGGATGCCATGTAAGTAAATTGCAGCATGAAAGAGACCACGGGGACCATGGATGCAGCTTCCATCTAACCACATGAGGGGATCTGCTCTGCAATCACACCATCATCCAAAGTAAGTATCTAAAACCTCCAGCGAATAGAACGTGCACCAAAACCAGACATCTCAGGGACTGGCTCTTCTTTTACCTTCTTGCGTTATGCAGATGGATCCACTTCCCATTCCCACCCTCAGTGCATCAGCTCCAGCATCAATCAAGTTCTTGGCTTGTGCGGCGGTGACCACTGGAAATACAAGAGAACACGTTACAAATCCATCACCATTGTGCGGGACGGTTATTCCATGCTCTGCCACCAGGGGGCAGGACATAGTTGTATGGCACAGAGCTTTGTTTTCTTCCTCTTACATGTAGGTATTTGGGTCGCGAGTTCTATAGATAGTTCTGAGCCACCGCCATGGGGGTCGACACTTGTCACTGACTGTCAAACCGGCTCAGAGTCACATTTCACGTGCGGCCGTGTCACTGGCTATTTATACAAGATGCCGACACTTTAAAAAGGCCGGGAAGTCCAGCGTTCGCATCCAGTGCGCCAGGGACTGATTTAGAGAATAGACGGGGGGGGGGGGGGGGGGGGGGAATTGGAGAAGTCACAGGGGCGCACACTGATACATGAACGCTGTCGGCTCTGCTGCATGGTAGAACAAGGGAAGCTGCATTCACTTGTTACCTCTCCTAGTGTATCTTACATCATTTTAAAGGGACAGCAACCCTTTAACCCCCTAATGCCCCTTTCACACGAGCGGGAGACTCGCATGTCTCCCGCAACGCATCTACAGGGCTGGACTCCGGCACTGACTGGGATCGCATATAATGCTATGTGATCCCTGTCAGTGCGAAGTCCAGCCCTGTAGATGCGTTGCGGGAGACATGCGAGTCTCCCGCTCGTGTGAAAGGGGCATAACTGTTTTGCCAGAGTGGAGCTCCAGCAGTGGGAAAAGCAGCTAACTGGATGGGGGAGGGCTGCTTTAGATGCTGCTACCTCCTGAATGGTAGCAGCTCGAAACATGCAACTGGTCTTGTTTGAAAGCAGACATTCCAAGCTTTCAAACAATACGTTCAGGACATAGGAAGATATCATTGATGCTGATCAATGAAATCGGGATGCTGTGAATGCAGCTGAAAATGAAAGTAAAAACAGGTTTTACTCGAGAATATTCCCGACTTGATTTCTAACAGTGATTTCTTCTCTGTTTCTGGTGTCAGTTTGGTCTTGTATTACAGCCTGGACTGTCAGCCTTCAGACAAGACCAATTGCATGTTTCTAGCTGCTACCATTGAGGAGATATCACCGTCTGAAGCAGCCGCCCCCCCCTCCAGTTAGCTGCTTTTCACACTGTCTGAGCTGGATCCATCGGATCTGTATGAGTACAGGCACCAAGAAAATTACCGTTTCCAGCGATCACCTGGAGATCTTCATACTTCTCTTTGATGTACTTTATCATATTTATCTGATATATTGAGTTTCCTTGAGAAGAATCCTAAAATTCAAAAGAAGGGAAAAAAAAACAAACAAACTTATTAACGTGATATATTGGAAACAGTCAGCAAGCAGGCTGGTTTCTGCTGACAGATTGCCACTTGTGTGAATACATTCATGTGGACATCCCAACGGTCCAATTCAGGGGTCAGCGACCTCTGGTACTCCAGCTGACGTGAGACTACAACTCCCAATGTGCTCTACTCACTTCTGTAGGAGTTCCAAGAACAGCCAAGCATGTCAGTGTGCATGCTGGGAGTTGTAGTTTTTTACCAAAGTTGGAGTGCTAATCCCTGATCTAAAGACTAATTATATATATATCTACAATATCTGCCTGGAGTTAACGAGAGGTTCTGAGTGATTAAAGGGGTATTCCCATCTCAGACAATGGGGGTATATCGCTAGGATATGTCCCCATTGTCTGATAGGTGCAGGTCATGCGCGGCCGCCCTCCATTAATTTCTATGGGGCCGCCGAAAATAGCCGAGCATTAGCTAATGCTCGGCTATTTCCGTCGGCTACATAGAAATGAATGGCAGCGGTGGCCGCGCATGCGCAGTGCGCTCCCATTCATTTCTATGGGAGCAGCGGGGGAGCTGCGTCTGGTGGTGGCCGGACCCCAGGAAACCCGGGGTCCTCCAGGCGCAGCACTGCCCGCTCTGTTCTCAATATAGGTGCGGGTCCCAGGGGGTGGGACCTGCACCTATCAGACATAAGATAACACTGTGCTCTACTAAGCAAGACTTGCAAAAAACGGATCTGTCAACAGCAAGTTGTTGACTGTTTACAGAGATCAAAATGTGATTTTTATTTTCTAAAATTGACACTAAAGTGGTTGTCAGGGCAGATGTTACTGTTGTCGTGATCACTCTGAACCTCAATCTCTTACTCAACAAGGCACAGGAAAGATCTGTCAACAGCAACTGACTAAAGAGTGGACCAATGAGGTCTCCGAAAAAAAAAAAAAAAAAAAAAAAAAAAATTGGCACAGGGTGAAAAAAAACAAACAAACAAACAAAAAACAAAAACAACTCAAGACGCACCAAGACCACTGCGTCCACTCCGGCCTGCACAAGAAGATCCAGACGGTATTTATCGTCCTCGTGGGTTCCTATGGCGGCGCCGCAGAGCAGCTGTTTCTTGGAGTCCTTAGAAGCCAGTGGGTAGTCCCTGTTCTTCTTCAGGTCTGTCCGAGCGATAATGGCCACGAGCTCATCGCTCTGGTTAACAATCGGTAACTTGCCTGAAACCAATGGAAAAAAAAAAAAATAAAAAAAATTTGAATTAAAGGGGTTATCCCATCTTGTTCTACCGCCAGGCGCAGCCAGCCCACGGCGCTCATAGAAACGAATGGGAGCGCACCGCGCATGCGCGGCCACCGCTCCCATTCATTCCTATGCTGCCACCGTCGGCTCAATAGAAATGAATGGGAGCCGTGCATGTGCGGCGCGCTCCCATTCGTTTCTATTAGCGCAGCGGGGGAAGGCGGGGGGCAGTGTCTGGTGGTGGTCGGACCCCGGGAAAACCGGGGTCCTCCAGGCTCAGAGCTCCCCCGCTTCGTTCTCAATATAGGTGTGGGTCCCAGCGGTGGGACCCGCACCTATAAGACAATGGGGGCATATCCTAGCGATATGCCCCCATTGTCAAAGATGGGAATACCCCTTTAAATCCACACAGGCTGCGACTGGTACTGCAGTTCAGCCCCGTAAAAATGTATGGGACCGAGCTGCAGTACCACATACAAACTGTGGACGGATATGTGGCGCTGTTACTTCTTGATCCCACGTACCTTTTTTACTTCTCTGGAGGATTTCGTTTGCTTCTTTCAGCGTGACGCCGGCTGGAGCGACGACAAGATCTTCCCGTCTGGTCATGATCTGATCATAAAAGGAAATACACGAGAATTACAATATCAGATTAAAAAAATAAATAAAAAAATGGCCGCCGTCACGGAGCACTCACCTCGCTCAGGGGCACGTCGTGCTCCTCTGGTTTAAGGAAGTCGATATCTCTGGAGGATATGATGCCCACCAGTTTACTCCCCATCTTCCCATTGTCTGTGATGGGGATCCCACAGAAGCCGTGCCGGGCCTTCGCCTCAAACACGTCTCGTACCCGGTGCGTGGGGCTCAGTACCACAGGATCCGTGATGAATCCTTGCTCGTATTTCTAAGGAAGGGGGAGAAGAAGGAGCAAGACGTTAGGTGCCGGAATTATTTCTTATGTGAGGAAGGAGAAGGAGGAGACTCACTTTCACTTTACGAACTTCATTAGCTTGGAACTCGGGGGTGCAGTTGTGATGCATGACGCCGATGCCACCCGTCAGCTAAATACAAGGAATAAATAAAAAAATAATAAAAATATAAACTTAATTATAAAAAAAAATTAAAAATTATATATTAAAATATGAAATATTATAAAATATAAAAAGTTATATATGCTACGCAAAAAAAAATTTTCCTTACCGCCATAGCGATGGCCATGTTTGCTTCTGTTACGGTATCCATTGGAGACGACACTAGTGGGGTTTTAAGGGTTATTTTCTTGGTCAGGGCAGAGGTGAGGTCCTGCAAGAAAAACTTATTCATTACAGAGCGATTTCTCAACACAAGTCCATCCGGTCCAACCTAACAGAACACCGGATGCAGAAGCGGCACAGCGGTGTCCCATATTCTAAATGGGAAAGCCTGCAGAAACTGAAGGGACGAAAGATGAACGTCTGTCCTTAACCCCCTAACGGTTTTGCCAGAGTGGGAAAAGTAGCTAACTGGAGGGGGGAGGGCTTCTTTAGTTGCTGCTGCCTCCTGAATGGTCTGAAACATGATCTTGTTTGAAAGCAGACATTCCAAGCTTTCAGACAATACCAAAACGACAGCAATAAGTTCAGGACAGAGAAAGATATCACTGATAGAAATCGGGATGCTGTGAATGCAGCTGAAAGTAAAAGTAAAAACAAGTTTTACTTGCGATTATTCCCGGCTTGATTTCTAACAGTGATTTCTCCTCTGTTGCTTGGTCTTTAGCCGATTTCTGGTCTTGTATGAAAGCCTGGACGGTCAGCTTTCAGACAAGACCAGTTGCATGTTTCTAGCTGCTACCATTGAAGAGATATCACCATCTAAAGCAGCCCTCCCCCTCCAGTTAGCTACTTTTCAAACAGGTGGTTAAAGGGGTTGCCCCAAGAAAAATATTCTACAGTTTTCAAGCCAGCGCCTGAATACCTTTGTAATTGCATGTAATTAAAAATGTAGCATAGCCACTGAGTCGTTCAGTAAAATGTATCTGTATAGCGCCACCTGCTGTTTGTTCTTTCCCTTATTTCTCTGTCCACCACACTGAGGTGGTCGCACATGCTCAGTCCCATCCTTCAACTGCCACCAGCCGTATCTACCGTTGTGACAGTTAAGCCTCATTCACATGTCAGTGATTTCCATCAGTGATTGTGAGCCTAAGGCCTCTTTCACACGAACGTTGTGTTTTGCGGTCCGCAAATTGCGGATCCGCAAAAAAACGGATGCCGTCCGTATGGCATCCGTATTTTTTGCGGATCCATTGTAACATTGCCTATCCTTGTCCGTTTTGCGGACAAGAATAGGACATGTTCTATTTTTTTTGCGGGGCTACGGAACGGGCATACGGGTGCGGACAGCAAACCGTATGCTCTCAGTATTTTTTGCGGACCCACAGAAATGAATGGGTCCGCATTTTTCATGTGAAAAATGCGGATCGGAGTCTGCAAAAAATACTGTCGTGTGAAAGGGGCCTAAACCAGGATGGAGCCTCCACAGACATAAGATATTAGGGAAAGATCTGCACCTGTTCTGTGTTTAGAGCTCCTGGTTTTGGCTCAAAACACTGGTGTGCAATTGAGGCCTTAAAAAGAGAGAGCTGCTGTAGAAAGGACGCCCCCCCCGACAGGGATAGAGTTATTATAGCAGAAAGAGAACGTCCCATCAGCTGTAATGGAGAAAGCTGCAGCAGAAAGGACACACCCCATAAGAAATGACACACCCATGAGTGGCAAGTCTGAAATAAACCTGGCAGGAAGGAGTGAATGTGTAAATCTCTGGATCCATGTGAGGTACAGGGCTGGTTCTAGTTTTATTAGAAAGAGATTGTCATGTACCATGTGATGTCTGATTTTTTATTTTTTTATATTAATCATGGGACAACCCCTTAAAAGTTTTTGTTTTTTTAATAGGTCCAAGATTCAGACCCATTAAAAAAAATATACAACTTCATAGGGGTCAGAGTTCCACTTTTCTGATACACGAGTCCAAATCTCCCGCACAGACTGAGATCAATGATAATGTTCTGTCTGCCTGTAGCCACCACTAGGGGGAGCTTACGGTCTACGGTTGGTTTTATACAACTTACACTGAACTCTAAGGGCAGCCATACACATTCAATAGCTGTCGGTCCAATGTGTATTTGATGGGTGGACAAAAAGGATCAGGCAAAAATATGCACTTCGCCTGATCCCCATACACAGTGTTCTCGGTTGACAATACACTACTGTGTATGGGGGTCTTAAGGGTATGTTCACACAACCTAAATTTGCCCAGATATCAGTACATCTCTACGAAGAAATCTGCCTGCACGCCATATCTGCGTAATATTGTTTCCAATGGGAATTCATGCTTCCAAACCTCCTGCACAGACTGACTTCAATGATGACATTTTGTTCGCCTGCAGCCACCACTAGGGGGAGCTCACGTGGCCGCGAATTGAACTGAATGTTGTTTTATGTCAGGAACGCTTGAGCATTATGGTCGTTACTCACCACTTGATCTGCTGTGAAGTCTATGTACCCGGGAAGAATAAGAAAGTCGCTGGTGAGGAAGAGAAAAGAAAACATCAAGCATTAGTCATCGACCAAATACCTAGACCATGGTCTTGTCCTCATGTAAAAACTTAAAGGGGTTGACAAAAATTAAGGAAAAAAAAAAAAAAAGGCTGCTTTTCCAAGAACAGCGCCACATCCGTTTACAGGTTGTCTGAGGTATTGCAGCTCAGCAACATTCATGTCAATGGAGTGAGGGCGCAATACCATACACAGCTCATAGACAGGTGTGGCGCTGTTTTTGGAAGCCAGTAGCCATGTTTTTCCAATCTTACAACCCATTTTTCAAGCAACATACCCCAATATACAATTCAGCAGATTTTCATGCAGTTTGCTAGGAAAGCCGTGTGACAACCACTGTGAGATATGTAATGGCAGCCATATTGGCTGTCCCAAAATCACGTATAACTATGGATGAGGATGTTTCAGTGACATTTTTACTGGCCTTGTTGCCCATAGCAACCACAGTGCAGTTTCCATTTTCCCAGACCACGAGACCTGATTGGTTGCTATGGACCTTGTTACCTCAGTTCTAACTGGACATTTGGCCTGGTTGCTCGCAGCAACCAATCAGAGCGCAGCTGACATTTCTCCAGAGGAGTTTAAGAAATGAAAGCTGTGCTCTGATTGGTTGCTATGGGCAATAAGACGCATAGAGATCTTATAAAGCTCCGTCAATGCGTTGGCTATATGACACAGCAGCCATTCTAAAGGAGGCTCATTATACTTAGAATCAGTGACGGAACAGCGATATTAAAAGCGTGGGGGAGACGATGACTGATACCAGGTAGACAGGCTCCAACCCCGACAGGTTACGTAATGGTGGGCGTTTATAGTCAGAGACCTGGCACATACAGGCCGCACCTGAAATCCTCTGTGCTGCTGGTCAGGGCCTTTCAGTGCTATTCCACATTATAACACTGCAGTGCACATTATTAGTGCCCACAACAAACGCAGACATTTCTCCTGAAATACTCTGTGCTGCTGGCACGAGCCTTTCAGTGCTAGTACAGACTATTGCATTGTATATAATTAGTACCTACAACAATCTCTCCTGAAATACTCTGTGCTGCAGGTAGCCTTTATCCTCCCGCTGCCTCGTCTCCATTCTCCTTTCAACAACTTTCCCTGCCATCACGAACAAATCGCCCGAGTCACTGGCTCCTATTTGATCAGCACACCCCTCTCCTGAAATACTCTGCGCTGCTGGGGACTCGCTCTACTCCTTCCCCTTGTCTCCCATCACAGCTTTATGTCGCTGCCCATGTCCCAAGCAAACCCGACCTAAGTCGGGACATGGGACATCTTCATAAGAGCAGCAGACGCCTCTCCTGAAATACTCTGTGCTGCTGGAAACTCTTTCTACTTCTTCTACTCGTCTCTCATCACATCGCTGCCCTTTTCCCAAGCAAATGAAATCAGAAAAATAGAAGCATATGAATAGACAGGTCACTGACACCAACACTAGTGGTAAAGCAGCACACGCATTTCCTGAAATACTCTGTGCTGCTGGGGACTTTGTCTCCAATCACTTCCTTATAACACGGTCCTAAGCATCCCTGATCTGAGTAATGCAATCATATGCAAGAACAGGTCATTAACCCCCTCCCCCATTAAAGCATTCCTCTCCTGAAATACTCTGTGCTGCCGTGGACTCTATTTGCTCTTTCCACTTGTCTCCCATCACATCTATACATCGCTGGCCATGTCCTAAGCAAACGAAATCTGAGTAATAGAATCAGTCACAAGACACTGACCCCCCTCTCCTGAAATACTCTGTGCTGCTAAAACAACACGTAACTGAGGGTGAAATCAGAACATTAAGGGAGTCGAATTGCTGACCACTGTAAATGGCTCTGACACTAGTGGTAAGGCTGCATTTCTACAGCCCCCCCCCCCATGAAATCCGAGATTGGAAGAAGACTAAAGAAATAGTCACAAGGCCTCTCATGACCCCATGGGGGGGGGGGGTCCACCATAATCAACAAAATCTGTGTAGTACCACAAGTGCCAGGCTGCTCAGGGCAGCCTGGGGGTTGCAGAGCTAACCTGTGGGGGGGGGTCTTCTGGAAGTTTCTAGAAACTTCTATCATAGAGTCAGAGGGATGTCTGCTGGGTGTTGTAGTACCACGACATCTACTAGGACCGGTTGACATTCGCAGATGACGGCATGGGACGCACAGCACCCCGCAGAGCATAGCACACCTTACAGCACCCCCAACAGAACTGGCATGCCGGGCCTTCCAGAACATTCCAGCACCTTGAAGGAACCTGACTGGTCATGCTGGGTCTTCTAGTACTACTATAAAGACAGTAAGGGCATGCTGAGATGTATCATATCACCAGGATGATGGGCATGCTGGGCCTCATACTACTTCCAGGAAGACTGTGAGGGCACTATGGTATCAGGGAGGATGACAGAGCATGATGGGTGTGATAGTACCACCAGTTTGTATCTGAGGGCATATATTTTCAGCAATGAGGATGGTAGGGCATGCTGGGAGTGATAGTACCACCAGTCGGTATTTGAGGGCACTATATTATTAGCAGGGAAGATGGCAGGGCATGCTGGGTGTCATAGTACCACCAGGTGGTCTGTGCAGGCATTACATTATTAGCAGGGAGGATGGCCGGGGATGCTCGGAGTAGTAGTACCACCAGGTGGTCAGTGAGGACACACTGGGCACTCTACCACCACCAGTGTCCGGTCCTCTCCCTGGCAGGACGGTGACACACAAAAAATGGCCTCAGACAGGGAAAGGCGGCAGTGACATTGAGGGGGTCACCCCAGGACTCTGCCCCCCGCCCCCATACTCACTTATATGTGAGCCCATCCCCTGCCCCGAAGAGCTGCTGGGCGGTGAGGCCGTCGTCCGGGACGTAGGAGGTGCCCCCGCTAATCAGGTAGTCCGCCATGCTGCTCCGCACGAGGCCCCGATCCGTCCTCCTGTGCCCGGCCTGAGGCTCCTCACACAAGAGACCTCGCAGCCCGGCGCCGCCACTTTATAAAGAGCCCCCGAGCGCCACCCACCGGTGACTTCATCTTCCTGCGCCGGCGCGTATCCGGGGACAGACGGAGTGAAGACGGTTTTTGGTTGTTAATGAATTTTGAGAACTTTTCTGCTTCGTGGGGACCGGGAGGAAAGTGACAAGAGGGTGACAAGCGACACTGAGCCCGGCCTATAGTCACCACACACAGGACTGTCCACCAGCACCCCTTCTTTGATTCAAAGCCTATTAGATTTTACTGGTGATGTAGGGTTGGGGCCCCGGACCCCCCAGTCCGGCCCTGTTTACACCACCCCCTCCATGTCGTCACCTCACACTGTCCCCCACTGCACCCCCCATAAGGTCACCTCACACTGACCCACCTTGCACCCCCCCATGTGGTCACCTCACCCCGGGCTGTCCTGCACCCCTCATGTGGTCACCTCACACTGGCCCGTCCTGTCACATGTTCCTCTTCCAGGGTGTTATACATAAGGTGGAGCACATGCACAATAAAATACAAAAACTATTACAAATTCTTGAATTTCAGTATCTGTTCCTGAGAAAGTCAGATGACAGCCGATATGGCTCCATGACGTCCCCCTCATTCTCCCCCCTTTAAGGCCCTTCACACGTGGATTGTTATTTCCGCTGTTCAGCTCCGTACAAGTGGTAGAGCAACAAAAATTTAAAGGGGTATTCCAGTTGTTACAAGTGCATGCTGCGGCATTGTATCCTGAACTTTTTGCCAGAATCTGCGACAAGATCCGTTAGGAAACTCGGCCGTGGAGGCGATTCCAGCCCTTACAGAAATGACTGCTTCCAGCGGGCCCCCTGGTCTATGACGGGGCCCGTTCAGCTTCCATTAGGATGTCCATTTTTGACGACTTCTCTGTCACAGATGAGAACAAAGGTTTCCTTGTAAAGCCGGACAACAGCTCACAGCATGCTGACGGAAGACCAATGGGCACTATTAGGCCCCTTTCACACGAGCGAGTTTTCCGCGTGGGTGTAATGCGTAATGTGAACGTATAGCACCCGAACTGAATCCTGACCCATTCATTTCCATGGGTGTTTGTACATGAGTGTTTTTTTCACGCGTCACTTCTGCGTTGTGTGAGAATCGCAGCACGTTCTATATTCAGTGTTTTTCACGCAGCCCTGGTCCCACAGAAGTGAATGGGGCTTCAGTGAAAAACGCATCGTATCTGGACGCAAGTGTGTGTGTGAAATGCGTTTTTCACTGATGGTTGCTAAGAGATGTTGTTTGTAAACCTTCAGTTTTTTAACACACACATCAAAACACATCACATCCGCGTGGAAAAAACTGAACGCAATCGCAGACAAAACTGACTGAACTTGCCTGCAAAATGGTGCGAGTTTTCCTGAACGCATCCGGAGCCAATCCGTCACGCTCATGTGAAAAAGGCCTTAGGCCTCTTTCACACGAGCGTCACGGATTCAGTCCGGATGCGTTCCGGAAAATCCGCATGCAATCGCAGTCAGTTTTGACCGCGATTGCGTACGTTCGTTCGTTCATTTTTTTTTCTGCGCGGGTGTGATGCGTTTTTCACGCGCGTGATAAAAAAAACCTGAATGTTTACAAACAACATCTCTTAGCAACCATCAGTGAATTACGCACACCCATTCACTTCAATGGGGCCAGGGCTGCGTGAAAAACATCGAAAAAGCCCCATTGAAATGAATGGGTCAGGATTCAGTGCGGGTGCAATGCGTTCACATCACGCATTGCACCCGCGCGGAAATCTCGTCCGTGTGAAAGGGCCTTAGCCTTAGGGCCCGTTCACACGACCGTGTGAACGGGTCCGCACCTATTCCGCAAATTTGCGGAATAGGGGCGGGCCCGTTCACCTCTACGGGCGGCACGCTATCTTGCTGAGCCGCGGCTCAGCAAGAAAAGATAGAACATGTCCTATACTTGTCCGTACGCACGGACAAGTATAGGCATTTTCAATGGGGCCGCACGGCGTGTGTTCCGAACACACGCCGGGCGGCCCCTGTATATTTGCGGGTCCGCAATAATGCGGACCCGCAAATATACGGTCGTCTGAATGAGGCCTTAGTTCAGTGAAACTCGCACCATTTTTGCAAGCAAGTTCAGTCAGTTTTTTCCGCACGGGTGCGATGCGTTTTGATGCGTTTTTCACGCGCGTGATAAAAAAACAATGTTTACAAACAACATCTCTTTGCAACCTTCAGTGAAAAACGCATTGTATCCGCACTTGCTTGCGGATGCGATGTGTCCTTCACTGAAGCCCCGTTCACTTCTATGGGGCCAGGGCTGCGTGAAAAACGTAGAATATAGAACATGCTGCGTTTTTCACACAACACAGAACGGACGCGTGAAAAAAAACGCTCGTGCCCAGACCCGTTGAAATGAATGGGTCAGGATTCAGTGCGGGTGCTATGCGTTCACATTACGCATAGAACCCGCGCGGAAAACTCGCTCGTGTGAAAGGGTCTTTAAAATCAGTGACAAGGCGTTGAGGGTTTCAGTTATGTGCCGGATCTGGGATGGAGCAGAAAAAAAAACGGAAAACATAGCAGAGATGTAAATGGAAGTCAACCAGAGATTATCTTCTGCTGCAGGACCCTCACAGAAGCGAGGAGCGAGGGCGGGTTCAGTAGAAGCAGCTCCTGGATAATACAGATGTTAACATACCGCCATATTAGTCACCTGATGTAACCGCCACTGAGATCCACGTACCTGAATTTGGTTGTAATCAAATGGATCTCTGCAAGTCTCATTCAGAGTAAGGGCTCATTCAGACGAACGTATGATGTCCGCAAAAACACGGATCCGTATTTTTAGTATTCCGTATAGATAGTATTCCGTTTTTTTGCGGACCCATAGACTTCAATGGGGCTATGTCCTGATTTTCACGGACAAGTATAGGACATGTTTCATTTGTTTTGCGGAGACATGGAATGGAAAAAAAAGGGCCCATAGAAGTGAATGGGTCAGTATGTAACCCGCAAAAAAACGGATCCGCATTTTTGCGGATATCATACGGTCGTTTGAATGAGCCCTAATGGAGCAGCGGCAGTAATCTGCCACGTGTGAACAGACCCCCCCCCCCCCCCCGAGACACGTTAGCTAGTCAGGAGTGCAGAACGCGCTCTCTGCTGCCGCATGGGTGACGCAGGACACATCTTGGCGCTTCTGCCAGATGGCGCATTCATGGGAACTAATTCAGCCTCCGTAAGGACTCATGTACCTGGCGGGGCAGAGTGTACAGCGGTGCAGTCACCGTGGTTGTGTAGTAGAGCTGCTGGCGTTCCTATGGTCCCACATTGCGGAATTCGGACCCTTTCACGTGGTCTGGGGATTGGGTCAATTTTTCGGAAGTAAACGTTCATACAACGTTGACTTGTGCAAAGCAACCAATGATCGCCTGATGATGAGAACCCTTGTTCATCGGAGGCTCGCATCTAATATGGTGTAAATGGGCTTAACTTAAGGGGATGAATGATCGTAATAACGATCACGTCGCTTTGGGCTGTGCGAAGACCATGAATATCATGGATCAGCACAGATTAGAGGACCCTCTACGGGGGAAATTCTCTATAATTCAGTCTTCGATGGAACAAGCCACAATTGTTTTCCCTTTTGTCCTCATACGGGGCCTGTAGAAGGAGTGCAGGTAAGGAGGAGCCCAAGCACGTCTATGGGGGCTGCATTCAGAGCGGTCACCTCCTCTATCACATTTACCTGTACAGTCATATTCGGCAGATTATTGGATGAGGGGGGGCGGTCCGGATTGTATAAACTTGCAGCCAGGGCATGGGGGATCCAAAAAGTAGGGCCCAAAAAATAAACAGGCTAAATGGCAGCTTAAAGGAGTCCTCTCACTTCAGTAAGTGGCATTTATCATGTAGAGGAAGTTACTACAAGGCACTTACTAATGTATTGTGATTCTCCATATTGCTTCCTTTGCTGGCTGGATTCATTTTTTCATCACATTATACATTGCTCGTTTCCATGGTTACGACCACCCTGCAGTTCATCAGTGGTGGTCGTACCTTCACACTATAGGAAAAAGTGCCAGCCCCTGGGACCGTGGGAGCACACACAGGCCGGTGGTTTTCCCAATATTGTGCAAGCACGACCAACACTGATGGATTGCAGGGTGGTCTGTAACCATGGAAACGAGCAGTGTATAATGTGATGGAAAAATGAATCCAGCCAGCAAAGGAAGCAATATGGAGAATCACAATACATTAGTAAGTGCCTTGTATTAACTTTCTCTACATGATGTTATTTGCTGAAGTTAGAGGACCCCTTTAACGGTACATTCAAACGTCCGCGTGTTTCGAAGTCTGCAAATTGTGGATCTGCAAAACACGGACATTGGCCATGTGTATTCCACGGACCACACATGGCCGGCACTACGATAGAAATGCTCTATCTTTTTTTGCAGCGCCATCTTTTGCAGCCCCATTCAGACGAATCGGTCCGCACAATTGCTACAATGTTTCTGTAGGTCTCTTGTACCACCATAGGGACTACTGAAACAGCGAGCACTGGAGCACCGCACTGCTTCCCGGCCGGGACTGTGTCTCACCTCGCCTTTGTAACTGCAAGATGAAACAACCCCTTTAACATAACACCCTCTTCCCTTAAAGGGGTTGTCCCACAAAAAACAGTCTACAGTTTTCAAACCAGCACCTGGATCTGAATACTTCTGTAATTGCATGTAATTAAAAATTTAGCATAGCCACTGAGTTATTCAATAAAATGTATCTGTATAGCGCCACCTGCTGTTTGTTTTTTTTCTTATTTTTTTGGCCTGCTCACTGAGAAGGCCGCACATGCTCAGTTTCATCCTTCAACTGCCTCCTGAGCTGCGATAGGGGGAGCTGAGACACGCCTCCTGAGCTGTGATAGGGAGAGCTGAGACACGCCTCCTGAGCTGCGATAGGGGGAGCTGAGACACGCCTCCTGAGCTGCGATAGGGGGAGCTGAGACACGCCTCCTGAGCTGCGATAGGGGGAGCTGAGACACGCCTCCTGAGCTGCGATAGGGGGAGCTGGGACACGCCTCCTGAGCTGTGATAGGGAGAGCACAGAAAGGCCCCCTGAGCTGCAGCAGAAAAGACACTCCCCTTGAGCTGTCAGCTTGATATAAATCTAGCAGAGCAATGAATGTGGAGATCTCTGGATCCATGTGAGGTCCAGGGCTGGTTCTAGCTTTGTTAGAAAGAGACTGTCATGTTCTATATGATGTCTGATTTACTTTTTACATTAGTCATGGGATAACCCCTTTAATAACCAAAAACCCAAGTAGGCAGAGACCTGGAAAGAACACACACTGCTCGGTTGCATGTTAAAAAGACATGCTTATCATTCTTAATAAAACAAGAGAGTATTAGGAACAAATGAGAAATCTGGATATATCTGCAGCAGATACACAATATTATTTTACAAGACATTTACAAAGGCTCATGTGCCAGCAGTTTAAGGCCTTGATACCTGGGCCGGAGGAAAAAAAGTTGATATATTTAGGCTTATGTGATTTTTTTTTTTTTTTCTCCAGAAATATCTGTATACATTTCAGCATATAAAATCATTAAACATCTCTCACCGTCCTCCTTCCCTCCTAGCAGAATCCGAGTCCTTACAGCGATTAGGCAAGAAAATAGGCGACTGCTTTCCCAAAAAGTCCTTGAAACACAGGAAGACAAAATGTATTCTGTCTACAAGTTTCTCGTCTCCCCTCAACCCCTCCCCCCCCCGGGTCGATCTGAACCTCTCGACCACATATAGGATAGGACTTCTAGATCTTGGGATTCGGATATTTCACAATTTTGTAGATTCTTTTTTTTGTTTTCTAAGATGCGCATGTTGAATGTTTTTTTTTTCTCTCTTATACTTTATTCAACAGGAGAAGCCTAAAAGGGCCTCGTAACTACACCAATGTAATAAAAAAAAAAAAAGTAGGCATCGTCTTTTTAGTGTAAAAGTCTGTACATTTTATTTCATCATCACATTCCCTCCGCGGCTCTTCACCGGCTGCTGTTTTAGTGCATGTTGGTGGCGCTGGCGACCACAATGGCTTCCTGGATTTCGCGGACAATTAGAATTCGGGTCAGCATCTGTTCCATCTGATCTCGGCTGATTGGCTGGGTGGAGTACCAGATTGGACTGTTCGGGGCCACCACCGGCTCTGGCGTCAGGTAAAAAGTGTCATTTCGACCTTTCACGCTCTGTGGGCTGGAGAGGAAATAAGAGCGAGGGATTAAAGTGCGCGTTATCGGAGATTTAGGCTAAATCTATGGTTAAAGATGAACTCCCGCAAAAAATTTTAATCCATGTCCTGCTAGAAATGTACATGATGTAATCTGTAGTGAATGTCATTTTCTTACCAGTGTCTGTATTTGTGAGTTATATCTCCCTGATGTTTCTCATCTGTGTCATGTGACCAGGAATCAGACTCACCAACTCACACAGCATCTTATGTGTGGACAGGAAGTCTAATTCTCTATGCATTCCTATGGGAGCCTCACTTTCAGTCTCATAGGAATGAATAGAGCAGTGACTGGCCTCCTGTCCTGGGTCAGTTGGAGGTCAGGGAGTTGGTCACATGACCCAGCTACAATTAGAAGAGAGGGGATAGCTCACAGATACAGTCACTGATAAGAAGATTACATTCACTATAGATTACATCATGCGCCTTTCTAGGGTCAGAGAAAACACATTTTTGCGGGAGTTCTTCTTTAAAGGGGTTGTCTCATTTTGTTATGATATGCCCCCATTGTCTTATAGCTGCGGTTCCCACACCTATATCGAGAAAGGAGCCCCACAAGGTGGTGACTGGAGGACTCCAGTCCGGCCACCACAAGGCCGGCTCCCCATAGAAGTGAATGTGCGCATCTCCCCCCCACCCCCGCTCCCATTCATTTCTATAGGGCCGACGGAAATAGCTGAGCCAGTGCTTGGCTATTTTTGCCGGCCCCATAGAAAATTAATGGAGCGCGGCTGCGCATGTAAAGTGATCCCTCCTTCACTTTCTTGGCTCCGTTCTCGATATAGGTCCGGGACCCGCACCTATAAGACAATATGGGCATATCCTAGCCATAGTCCATGATGAGACAAACGCTTTAGGTCTAAGCAGTAGACTTTACCTCTGTGTAGCTTCCACCGCTGTTTTAGACTCACAAATAGGGATGCAAAATACTGACCTAAGGACTACCACGTGAATTTATCCTTACAGGGGCTACGTTATCCAAAAGTGCAACTTTCCATTTTATACTGTGTATAAAGGAATGTATTTAAGGAGGACCTCTCCCCGCTCCTGACATGCCTGTTTTAATATCTTCATGCATTCCCCATGTAATAACAATTCTGGAGCCTCTATTCTTATGTCTCTATGTTGTGACATTCCTTTATTATTCCTGCTAGAAGTTATGAATGAATTGCTAGCAGTCTGCAGTAAGGGTACAGAGGGGAGGTAACCAGTTGGGGGGGTGTACCTGAACAGTCTGAAAATGGCAGCACTGATTGGATAGAGTCAGGTACACACCCCCAACTGGTTACCTCCCCTCTGTACCCTTACTGCAGACTGCTAGCAATTCATTCATAACTTCTAGCAGGAATAATAAAGGATTGGCACAACATAGAGACATAAGAATAGAGGCTCCAGAATTGTTATTACATGGGGAATGTATGAAGCTATTAAAACAGGAATGTCAGGAGCGGTGAGAGGTCCTCTTTAAAGGGGTTGTCCAAGTGTTTAAAGGAAATGTGTCACAAAAATTTTTCATCTAGCAAATAAAACCAGATCTACACGTCTCCTTTTTTGTCGATTTTTCCTGACTAAAGATTTTTTCATTCTGTTTCCTGAACAAGATCATGGGGGCGGCCATCTTGGCTGAGCTGCTCTTAACAGCATTTACACAGCATTAAGAAAATTTCTTTACAGCAGCCACATGACAACGGTCAGGAGGGGACCTCACTGACTTCTGGGCATGCTCTGTGACCTGTGCAGAGGTCATTGTACAAGGAAAGAATAGATAAGCTCTGACAATCACCTACTGTGAATGGTGAATCCTGTCTTATCTATGCACAGAGGTGATATCATTACAGGCAGGATTGGATTGACAGATAAGCAGATAACTGCTGTAAAGTGGTGCCAATTATTAGGCTTATTGGCCAGTGCAAAAATTGCAGGAATTTATGGATTTTTGTTTCAACATAGATATTGAAAAGGAACGTAACCAAAAATTCTTTAAAAATATGTTAAACATAAAAATGTGATTTAAATTTTATTTTAGGATGACACATTCCCTTTAATACTGATCGTGGGGGTCCGACTCCCAACATCCCCACAATCAGCCATTTAAAGAGAGCTGAGTGCCTCTGCCTGTGATGTCATGATCACCGGTCACATGGTCTAGGCGAAGCTCAGTCCCATTCAAGTAACGTCCCTGCGTCCAGAGCAAAATTGAATCTTTTGGAAAAACAACATTCTAAAAAAAAAAAATTCTTAATTTTTGTGAGTTTTTCCAGGTTTCAAAAGCTTTTTAATAAATGACATTGAGATAAACTGGTTCCCTGGTTGTTTCCCTTTCTATTTTAATGTGGTTGGTTTCCAGTCACCCCCCCCAATAATCCTATTATAATCATTCATACCATTTGAAGAGGTAGAAATCATAAAGTTTAATGGGGCATCGCAGTGGATTTTCGGAATTCTCGGTTTGCTCCGCGTACGACTCATCTGTAACTGGGAAGCCTGAAACAAGTGGGAATAAATCTGTGAAATCCATAAGAGACTTAAAATTACAGGCACAAGTCCTCGGCCAGGAGCTAAGAAACGTTACCTTTCTGCTGCCCGGTCTGGTGGATCCCCAAGGCCTTAAGGTATCGGATGCTGGTGCTTTTATCCTTTGGGTTTGATGGATTCTTCTTCGTTTGTCTCAGAACCTTAGAGAACGCCAGTCTCATGTGCTGGTCAACGGTTTTCAACAAAAAATACCTGAGAAGGGGGAAGAAAGGACTATCTAGGAATCATTTTCATACCAAAAAGTCCTGAAGTCAATCTACTGAGTTTCTAGCATAGAAAAAAAAAAAAATCAAAAAAAAAAAATCACACATTCTCTCATGCTGTTGGGGGATCGGCTCTGGACAGAATCAGTCTCCTTCCCCCACTGGCAGCATTCTCCCATGCTGCTGGGGGGTCAGTCTCCTTCCCCTTCTGGCATATTAATATGATCCCTTCTTACTTCCCCTGGAGACGCAGTCTACACAGCTACACTGCCATGTTACTGCAGGAATTCTGTGCCACCCACTTACATTGGCTCTGCTCTTCAGATACTTTCTATAGTATATTCCATATACTTTCTATGGATATGTGCTCCACACACTCAGAGCGCCCTTTAATGTCTTTTTCCCTAAAGGTTAAGCTACCCTTTTTTAACCATTTTTGCTTCCATGTGCCCCCCTAGGTGCTGCTGGGGCAGGCTATGAACAGGGTCAGTCTCCAGCTGACCATATGGTCCCTTCTTACTTTCCCTGGAAAAGGAGTGATCTCGGCTACACCGCCACGTTACGAGCAGGACATGGAGCTATTTCTAACTGCTGCCCTGCAGTGAATACAGGATCAATAAGCAGAGAACTGGCAGTGGGGAGAGAGAATGAACGTGTGTGTCCAGCGGCAGCTCATCGGGTGGACATGCCCATGACTATACAATTTGAACACCAGGTGGCATAATACCAAATAAATGTTGCAGCTAGCGTTGAGGGAATCGAACTTCGGATCATAGATCAGAAGTCGATTAGTTCTAACGCTGTCCGGAGACCTGTCTCCATACAACATTAAAATGTACTTCCTCCGTTGAGGCAAAATTCGTTTCACCCGAACTCATGCGAGATTTCGGTGAATGAACTCGGTATTCAGTTCTACGTCTTTAAAAACATTTCAAATAAGCAATCCAGAGTCGGGTTTGGTACAGAGGTACCAGCCGGTTCCTAACCAGAATTAGGATTCCAAATTTTAAATGTTTTTAAAGATGCAGAAATGAATATAGAATTTATTCACTGAAGTCTAGCATGACTTTGGGTGAAACGAATTTTGCCTCAACGGAGGCAAAACATTTTACTGCTTTATGGCGACAGCATTAAAACGAAGTGTTAGAACCAATCGACTTCTATGATCCGAAGCTCAATTCGCTCTAAACTAGTTGCAACCATTGTATACAGGGGCTGCCCATGTCTTGCTTGGCTGTATCTGTGGCCACCTAGCCGTTAAAGAGCATCTGTCAGCAGTTTTGTACCTATGGCACTGGCTGACCTGTTACATGTGCACTTGGCAGCTGAAGACATCTGTGCTGGTCCCATGTTCATATGTGTCCGCATTGCTGAGAAAAATGATGTTTTAATATATGCAAATGAGCCTCTAGGAGCAACGGGGGCGTTACCATTACACCGAGAGGCTCTGCTTTCTCTGCAACTGCCACGCCCTCTTCACTTTGATTGACAGGACCAGGTGTGATGATCTTTTCACTGCCTGACCCTGTCAAAGTGCAGAGGGTTCAGCAGTTGCAGAGAGAGCAGAGCCTCTAGGTGTAATGGTAACGCCCCCGTTGCTCCTAGAGGCTCTTTTGCATATATTAAAACTTCGTTTTTCTCAGCAATGTGGACACATATGAACATGGGACCAGGACAGATGTCTTCAGCTGCCAAGTGCACATGTAACAGGTCGGCCAGTGTCATAGGGACAAAACTGCTGACAGATGCCCTTTAAATAAAAAAAAAAAAATCCAAACCCGCCGAGTATAAAAAGGCGTTTTTATAGTCCTATCACACTGTGCTACCCTCAGATTACTGACATTTTATACATTGCTTGTTCTGCTTCTATACATTACTTACTTTGTGTTAAAAAACATCAGTGTAGTTAGTAATGTGGCAGGAGAGTGGGCACCCAACTGTTTGCACTCCCACAGCATCTCTTCTGTCACATGGCTGGGAATCACAAAACCTGTAAGAAAAAAAAAAAGGACACAATGAAACCCGAATAACACGAAAAGAACACCAGTCACCCCTCCTGACAGGTCTGCTTTATTAAAGAAGAACTCCCGCAAAAAAAATTATTCCATGTCCTGCTAGAAATGTACATGATGTAATCTGTAGTGAATGTCATTTTCTTACCAGTAGCTGAATGTTTGAGTTATATCATCCTGAAGTTTTTTATCTGTGTCATGTGACCAGCAATCAGACTCACCAACTCACACAGAGACTTATGCGTGGACAGGAAGTCTAATTCTCTATGTATTCCTATGGGAGCCTCACTTTCAGTCTCATAGGAATGAATAGAGCAGTGACTGGCTTCCTGTCCTGGGTCAGTTGGAGGTCAGGGAGTTGGTCACATGACCCAGCTACAATAAGAAGAGAGTGGAAACTCAATTTCAGCCTCTGATAAGATGACATTCACTACAGATTATATAATGCACCTTTCTAACAGGTCAGAGAATAAAAATTTTTGCGGGAGTTCTTCTTTAACTACTTGCATTCCCCACGTAATAACTCTGGAGTCGTACGGCTCAGTTACGCCATTCCTCTATTATTTCTGCTGGAAGTTACGAATGAATTGCTAGCAGTCTGCAGTGTCCCTGCATAGTTTGACACAGGCAGCACTGATTGGATAGTGTCATACTGTCCAGGGAGACAACCCCAACTGGTAACACTCATCTGGACCTTCACTGCAAACTGCTAGCAATTCATAACTTCTAGCAGGAATAATAAAGGAATAATAAAGAGATAAATAAAATAATAAACAATGAAAAGAGAGAGAGAAGAGGAGGTATCGATCCTTTATACTTTCTCCTTTTATGATCCTCTCCTAACTTTGGCTTCAAAATCTGCATCAAGAAACCTGAATGTGTGGCAGCACCATTACAGATTCATGTTTGTTAGGTTATATTCACATCTGCACTGGAGATTCATTCAGGGCCCCTGTCACAGATTTCTTTAGATTTGACTGGAAGAATTGCGCTGCGTGCTGTCCTTAACCCTTTCTACCCCAGAGGTTTTTTCATTGCACTCCCTGCCTTCCCAGAGCCATAACTTTGTTATAAAAAGTTGTACTTTCCAATGCTACTACTTAATATTGCATACGATGTAGCAGGAAAAAAAAATTCCAAATGGGGTGGAATTGGAAAAAAAAAAAAAGGTGATACCTTATATGTGTTGTTTTTCTTGTGTTTTGAAACTGATTAAAATAAAAACCTTGAAAAATATTTTTTCTTTGCCATATTGTGACCCCTTTTTGTAGTTATGTGTATGGAGCTGTGTGAGGCTGATTTTTTGCAGGCCGATCTATACTTTTCATTGATATCATTCTGGGTTATGTACGACTTTTCCGTTTCGCCGCATTGGGAACATATTTTTATATTATTATAGTATGGGCGTTTTTGCACATGGCGATACCCATGATGGGTTTTTTTATTTTATTTTGGGAAAAGGAGATGATTTGAATTTTAATATATATATATATATATACACACATACAGTACAGACCAAAAGTTTGGACACATCTTCTCATTCAAAGAGTTTTCTGTATTTTCATGACTATGATAATTGTAGATTCACACTGAAGGCATCAAAACTATGAATTAACACATGTGGAATTATATACTTAACAAAAAAGTGTGAAACAACTGAAAATATGTCTTATATTCTAGGTTCTTCAAAGTAGCCACCTTTTGCTTTGATTACTGCTTTGCACACTCTTGATGAGCTTCAAGAGGTAGTCACCTGAAATGGTATCCCAACAGTCTTGAAGGAGTTCCCAGAGATGCTTAGCACTTGTTGGCCCTTTTGCCTTCACTCTGCGGTCCAGCTCACCCCAAACCATCTCGATTGGGTTCAGGTCTGGTGACTGTGGAGGCCAGGTCATCTGGCATAGCCCCCATCACTCTCCTTCTTGGTCAAATAGCCCTTACACAGCCTGGAGGTGTGTTTGGGGGTCATTGTCCTGTTGATAAATAAATGATGGTCCAACTAAACGCAAACCGGATGGAATAGCATGCCGCTGCAAGATGCTGTGGTAGCCATGCTGGTTCAGTATAAATCCCCAACAGTGTCACCAGCAAAGCCCCCCCACACCATCACACCTCCTCCTCCTCCATGCTTCACGGTGGGAACCAGGCATGTAGAGTCCATCCGTTCACCTTTTCTGCGTCGCACAAAGACACGGTGGTTGGAACCAAAGATCTCAAATTTGGACTCATCAGACCAAAGCACAGATTTCCACTGGTCTAATGTCCATTCCTTGTGTTCTCCTTAGCAGTGGTTTCCACCATGAAGGCCTGCTGCACACAGTCTCCTCTTAACAGTTGTTGTAGAGATGTGTCTGCTGCTAGAACTCTGTGTGGCATTGACCTGGTCTCTAATCTGAGCTGCTGTTATCCTGCCATTTCTGAGGCTGGTGACTCGGATGAACTTCTCCTCCGCAGCAGAGGTGACTCTTGGTCTTCCTTTCCTGGGGCGGTCCTCATGTCAGACAGTTTCTTTGTAGCGCTTGATGGTTTTTGCGACTGCACTTGGGGACACTTTCAAAGTTTTCCTAATTTTTCGGAATGACTGACCTTCATTTCTTAAAGTAATGATGGCCGCTCGTTTTTCTTTACTTAGCTGCTTTTTTCTTGCCATAATACAAATTCTAACAGTCTATTCAGTAGGACTATCAGCTGTGTATCCACCTGACTTCTGCCCAACACAACTCATGGTCCCAACCCCATTTATAAGGCAAGAAATCCCACTTATTAAACCTGACAGGGCACACCTGTGAAGTGAAAACCATTTCAGGTGACTACCTCTTGAAGCTCATCAAGAGAATGCAAAGAGCAGTAATCAAAGCAAAAGGTGGCTACTTTGAAGAACCTAGAATATAAGACATATTTTCAGTTGTTTCACACTTTTTTGTTAAGTATATAATTCCACATGTGTTAATTCATAGTTTTGATGCCTTCAGTGTGAATCTACAATTATCATAGTCATGAAAATACAGAAAACTCTGAATGAGAAGGTGTGTCCAAACTTTTGGTCTGTACTGTATATATATATATATATATATATATATATATATATATATATATATATATCTCTATATATTAGACTTTTTATGGTTCCCATTAGATTTCTATTCTCAGAGTTCAATGCAACAAGGTATCCTGCGGCTAAGGCTTCTTTCACACGAACGGATGGCATCCGTTTTTTTTTGCGGATCCATTGTAACTGCCTATCCTTGTCCGCAAAACGGACAAGGATGGGCTACGGAACGGAAATACAGATGCGGACTGCACAGTGTGCTGTCAGTATTTTTTGCAGACCCATAGAAACGAATGGGTCCGCAATCCTATCCGCAAAAAATGCGTCTCGGAGCTCGCAAAAAATACTGACGTGTGAAAGAGGCCTAAACCGCTCCACTCTGGAGTGGGCCCCATCTTTAAAGACCCGGCCAGCACCGCACTAGTACAGAGCTGGTCGGGAAGGTGTTAAAGGGGCCATTTCAGCAAATATAATTTATCATGTAGAGAAAGTTACTACAAGGCACTTACTAATGTATTGTGATTGTCCATATTGCTTCCTTTGCTGGCTGGATTCCTTTTTCCCCCCCATTACATTATACACGGCTCGTTTCCAGCCACTGCTGCAGTGCAGATACAAGGTGACGAGGATGGGAGCTGCTTCACATGCATGCCTATGAACGCTCCCGGCCACCAGAGAAGCCGGAGCACTTTCCTATAGTGTGCAAAAGCATGGCAACCGCTGGAGGGCAAGGTGGTCATACACCCTGGATACAAGCAGTTTAATACATGATGGAAAAATGAATCCAGCCAGCAAAGGAAGCAATATGGAGAATCACAATACATTAGTAAGTGCCTCGTGGTAACTTTCTCTACATGATAAATGCCACTAACTGAAGTGACACAACCCCCTTTAAGACTTTACTGGGTTTTTGGAAAAAAAAAAAAGTTGTCTATGACCAAAGTCTTCCCAGGTGGTTCCCTGTTTAGTCTGCCGTGTGGTCCATAGCCGCTGCACATCATGTGACTGCGCCAATATCACCAACAATGACACCGGCTATGTGTCATCATACACTGGAGTAGGAGACCAGCAGCAGAGATACATGAGTGCAGCAAGTCTAATATTCTTGAATTTAGGTCTTGGACCACTTTGTTTCTGAAATACAGCTTTTATGAATGTGGATGAATTCTGACAAAGTGCAGTAAGTATTTCATCCTCCGAGCAGCGATAGTTGCTCTTTATAAATCCATACTTCAGAATGTACAACCTTTCAGGGAATAAATTGTGTAACCTGTTATATGTAAGCTACTTATAAAATATGGCACTTACCAAGGGGTGTAACTCTTGGCTGAAATGTCTTTAGGGCTTGATGGAACCACTCCGTGAACTTGATGTAGTAAGGGTCGGAAAATATATCGTCTACTCTTCCATTTTCACAAAGGTACTGGAAAGAAAAATTATATACAAGTCAATGCAATAAAGCCACTGAGACCAACACAATTCAGGATGGTCCATTTTTTATTCTCTCACTTTTTCCCCCCCTTATTCTGCCAAAGGACCTCTACAGACCGTAAAAATGTAAGATTTTACCAACCTTCTGAATACAAAGGAAAATGTAGTAGAGGACGTCTGCGTCATAGGGTTCTCCTTCCCCATTGCGAGCTTCCTTTGTCATGAGACATAATCCATAATTCAACTCTGCAACTGCAGACGATATGAGATCTTCCTGAAACCTCAACAGCTGGCGTCCTGAAAAGAGACAGTCAATGAGACCACAGGCATACCCGGCCACGCAGAACTAGTCCTCCTGCCTGACACCCAGACAATTACAACTATGCTTGTCCCAGCGCGGTCATGATCTTAACTACTGAACCAGTCAAAATATCTGTAATTATACAGGTCTGCACATAAACTTCAATAGCTATATAAAAGGTTAAAAGAAATAATGAAGTCAAAAACATGACCTTATTACTACAGGATCACACTGACATAAAGCTGTCACTATGATTCTGTAAAGTTGCGCAGAGGCACATAGCACTATAAGGCCCCATTCACCTCTATGGGAGCGCACAGCTCCGCATAAAAAGATAGAACATGTCCTATACTTGTCCGCATGAACGGACAAGTATAGGCATTTTGAATGGGGCGCCCGGCCGTGTGTGCCGCAGCACCGGGCGGCTGCCATAGTATTGCGGGTCCACATTATTGCGGACCCGCAATAATACGGCCATCTGAATGGGCCCTAAATCAGTATAATGCCATGCGCTCCTGCAAGACGAGCTGTGTCCAGAACAGAGGATCACGCTCACATAACGAAGCACGATTCCCGCACTGGACACGTCCGTGTGAAACAGTCTTAATAGAAAGGAAGTCAACGTTTGCCAAACCACATTCCCAATTTCAACACGGGACTAGGATAAAGGCAACATCCCTCCTGTAGAGGTTTTCCCAGGAACAGCATATACCTTTGTTATCCTGTGGGAAGGGGATAAGCGTCCAATTGGTAAAGGTCCGACCACTGTTACCCTCCACCAATCAAGGGAATGGACTGGCAAAAAATGGTGGAACGCTATACTATGCCGCCTCAGGCTGTCCTATGGAGATGAAAGAGGTGGCAGGAAACAAGAAGGGGAATACAGGACCCCTGTTTGTGTAATAAGTGGGAGTGCCAGTGGTCGGACCCCCAGACATTTATAGTGTTGCTCCTGGGAGAACCCCTTTAAGGCCTCATACACACAACCATATCTTTGTTTCGGATCCAATCTGCGCTTTTGTGGATCGGATGTGAAGCCATTAATTTTAATAGGGCTGCAAAAAAAATGCTGCAGTCCCATAAAAAAAAAAAAAAAAAAAAAAAAAAAAAACCTGTCCTAGTATGTTTTTCAGACAAGAATAGGACATTTCTATAGAAGGTAAAAAGAAAACGGCGGCATGCACACAGCCAGTATCCATGTTTTGCGAATCCACGGTTTGCGGACCGCAGAACACATACAGTCGTGTGCACGAGGCCTTAGAAAAATCTATACATACGTCCTATTGGTGCCAGTCTGTTTTGAGAGTCCTTTTCCAGTTCGGCGTTCTTTGTCTGAGCCCAATTCTTCCAAACTTCCAAACCCTCTTCTGGTTTCAACACATTTGGTAGCATCATTTCCGGGGAGGGCTGTGGTGGCGGCTCAACCTCAACTGGTTGAGTCTGAGGGGAGGAAAAAAAAAAAATTAATTACTCTGCTTGTGACAAACTCTTATACCAAATACTGGAGCACACCTATACCATTTCTGGGTTTAAAATCCATGTTAAAGAGTTTTTCCTCATCGGACACATTTATAGCATATCTACAGGCATTCTCTGATGGGAATGACCCTTAGATGTACTTTCAGGTGACAGGTCCCCAAAGACTTTGGGATGCCCCATAATAGCTGGACATATGTGGTCACTAGAACCATCTGTAAAATAACCAAACAAAACCCCTTTAACCACCTAAGGGTAAATGCACACGATCAGGATTTATCTGCGGACAATCCGCACTGAAATCCGCAGGTGTTCTCAGTGAAATTCGTGCGGTAAATCCGCACCAATTGGTGCGGATTTGCGTGCGGATTTTTTTTTTCAAGTGAATGGAGAAAATCCTCATGAAATCCGGACAGGAAAAATAAAATAAATTGACATGCTGCGGACTGTAAAATCCGCACCGCAGGTCAAAATCCGCACTAAAAAAATCCGCATCGTGTGCATTGAGAATTTCAAATTGTCATAGAATATAATGTACATGACCTACGGACCGCATTTTCCGCACGCAAATCCGCACGTAATCCTGATCGTGTGCATTCACCCTAACTGTTTTGCTCGAGTCCAGCTTGGGCAGTGTGAAAAGTAGCTAACTGGAGGGGGGAGGGCTGCTTTAGATGGCGATATCTCCTCAATGGTAGCAGCTAGAAACATGCAACTCTTGTATGAAAGCTGACAGTCCAGGCTTTCATACAAGTCCAAGACAGCTAAAGTCCAAGCAACAGAGGAGAAATCACTGTTAGAAATCAAGTCGGGAATAATCGCAAGTAAAACCTGTTTTTACTTTCACTTTCAGCTGCACTCACAGCATCCCGATTTCTATCAGTGATATCTTCCTCTGTCCTGAACATATTGCTGTCATGCTGGTATTGCTGAAAGCTTGGAATGTCTGCTTTCAAACAAGACCAGTTGCATGTTTCTAGCTGCTACCATTCAGGAGGTAGCAGCATCTAAAGCAGCCCTCCCCCCTCCAGTTATATACTTTTCCCGCTGCTGGAGCTCCACTCTGGCAAAACAGTTAGGAGGTTAATGTACCATAATATTTTAATTTCAATATACTGGCATACTTATAGGATAAGAGGCTGCCTTGCACAGACAGAGCCGCTTATCTCATCAGAACACCTAATGTCGCAATTACGCCTCGCTCACATCTCCTCCGTTTCCGAGATCTGGCCCAAATGCAGGCTGTCGGCCGAAGGAAAAAAAAACGCTGCATGCAACGTTTTTTTGTCCGGCTGAAACCCAGCATTTAGGGTCCATTCACATGTCCGAGTGTGTTTTGCGGTCCGCAAATTGCGGATCCGCAAAACACGTACTCCGGCCATGTGCGTTCCGCATTTGCGGACCGCACATGGCCGGCTCTATTATAGAGATGCCTTTTCTTGTCCGTGGCTCCGGACAAGAATAGGACATGTTCTATATTTTTGCGGGGCCGCGGACCGGAAGTGCGGATGCGGACGGCACACTGTGTGCCGTCCGCATCTATTGCGGCCCCATTGAAAATGAATGGGTCCGCACCCGTTCCGCTATTTTGCGGAACGGATGCGGGCACATTCTGCGGACGTGTGAATGGACCCTTATGCTGGAAATTGTCCGAATCACCACTGGACATTATTGCAGTCAACAGGGATCTGGCGGTGAGGTAGAGGATCCGGCAGGAGATGTGAACGAGGCCTTACACGTTTTAACCAGTGGTCCCCTTGTTTCTCCAGCACACGGTCTGCTGCACCTGAGGTAAGAAATTACGGATTGGTCTGCGCTAATACAAGCAACGCTGTCACCACTGGCAAACGTTTCTGGAGATCTATGTCATGTTCCGGATTTCCAGTAACACAGCTGGTGGCAGTCGTACGCTGCTCAGTATCTGTGTGGGTGTGACGGCCTACGATCAGAATAGTCACAAAGTGATTCACGGATCGTAATTAGCCGTTCTGAACACCGTCCCCTCGGGCAAGAGTTTCTGCAAATCCCTGTATTAAAGCTTATATCATTATGTTCATGTAACACGACTGCACGGCAGATCCATCAGCCAGAAATGTAAACCGGGGTTGTCCCACAATACAAATGTATCCCCCATCCACAGGATCAGTATTTGACTAGCATCTCCGTCAGTCCCACAGAGAAGGAATGGTGCACACTCGACCTGACGATCAATTCACACGAGGCCCCATTCTTGTGATCGGTGAGGGGTTCCAGTGGTCAAATTTTGATTGACAGGACCAGGCAGTGTAGCTGTGATCACACATGGCTCTATCAAAGTGTAGAGGGGGAGGCAGTTGCAGAGAGCGCAGAGCCTCTAGGTGTAATGGTAACGCCCCCGTTGCTCCTAGAGGCTCATTTGCATATAATAAAACATCATTTTTCTCAGCAATGAGGGCACATATGAACATGGGACCAACACAGATGTCTTCAGCTGCCAAGTGCACATGTAACAGGTCAGTCAGTGTCATAGGTGCAAAACTGCTGACAGATGCCCTTTAAAAATGGTGATGAAATTCATCATAAAGCACATTTGAAAAATGCAGAAATGTTCATTATACAATAAAATAAGTTGTCGCCTGCCATAACCCATCATGGCCACTACACGTTGTGCTTCCTGTTCCATTCGCAGTGCTACTTCCAATGACAGACGCTGCAGGGAACATCTGATCGGTGGTCGTACCATGAAACATTCTACATTTTTCAAACCAGCACCTGGATCTGAATCCTTTTGTAATTGCAAGTAATTAAAAAATTTGACATAGCCACCGAGTTATTCTATAAAAAGTATCTGTTTAGCGCCACCTGCTATCTGTTCTTTTCCTTATTTCGCGGCCATTCATGTGAGCCGCCACTGTAACCTCACAAGCGGGATTCAGTCATGTGAGCCGCCACTGTGACCTCACAAGCGGGATTCAGTCATGTGAGCCGCCACTGTGACCTCACAAGCGGGATTCAGTCATGTGAGCCGCCACTGTGACCTCACAAGCGGGATTCAGTCATGTGAGCCGCCACTGTGACCTCACAAGCGGGATTCAGTCAGGTGAGCCGCCACTGTGACCTCACAAGCGGGATTCAGTCAGGTGAGCCGCCACTGTGACCTCACAAGCGGGATTCAGTCAGGTGAGCCGCCACTGTGACCTCACAAGCGGGATTCAGTCAGGTGAGCCGCCACTGTGACCTCACAAGCGGGATTCAGTCATGTGAGCCGCCACTGTGACCTCACAAGCGGGATTCAGTCATGTGAGCCGCCACTGTGACCTCACAAGCGGGATTCAGTCATGTGAGCCACCACTGTGACCTCACAAGCGGGATTCAGTCATGTGAGCCGCCACTGTGACATCACAAGCGGGATTCAGTCAGGTGAGCCGCCACTGTGACCTCACAAGCGGGATTCAGTCAGGTGAGCCGCCACTGTGACCTCACAAGCGGGATTCAGTCAGGTGAGCCTCCGCTGTGACCTCACAAGCGGGATTCAGTCAGGTGAGCCGCCACTGTGACCTCACAAGCAGGATTCAGTCATGTGAGCCGCCACTGTGACCTCACAAGCGGGATTCAGTCATGTGAGCCACCACTGTGACCTCACAAGCGGGATTCAGTCAGGTGAGCCGCCACTGTGACCTCACAAGCGGGATTCAGTCAGGTGAGCCGCCACTATGACATCACAAACGGGATTCAGTCATGTGAAACACTTCTTCCACATTTCCCTTGCAAATATACTGCATTAAGGCCTTTTTCACACGAACGTTGTGCGGTCTGCAAAAAAAACAAAACAAAACACGTATGGCGTCCGTATGGCATCCGTTTTTTTTTTGCGGATCCATTGTAACAATGCCTATCCTTGTCCACAAAACGGACAAGAATAGGACATGTTCTAATTTTTTTTGTGGGCCACGGAACGGACATACGGACGCATACAGCACACGGTGTGCTATCCGCATTTTTTTCGGACCCATAGAAATGAATGGGTCCGCATCCTATCCGCAAAAAATGCTGTTGTGTGAAAGAGGTCTAAATCTGTATTAAACGTGGCCCCCTTCCACGGTTTCTGACTAATCAGCTGCATACTCTAATGCAACGATTAGCAATATACACGGCGTTCTGGTCATTTTAATTCCAATCTTTACACAAACACTCCAGGTCTGACAGAAACAAAGGTTTACTCTAAAATGTCGATGTCAGCCCTGGAAGAAGAGGGAAGATGTTTCTTACTCTTCCCATAATGTTCTCTCGGCGCGGCCAAAAATAACTAAACCTAACCAAACCAGCCTTAGGTGTGCAAACACTTGAGAACACAGAGGAGACAGCCAGGAGAGATTAAAGGCCCGAAAGTCAACAGAGAAACTGGAGCGCGAGCAGCATTACACCGCGGATCTTACCTGGTCTTTATGAAGAGTATGAGTATATGTAGGGCCTCCCCGACTTTTTGTTTTTGCAGCACACACAACAGACTGACGAAGCGCCAGAGTTGCCCATACAAAAACAAAAAAAAGTGTCTAAAATGGTGTGCAACATTGACTGTATTAGTATATCGTCAGGACGGCGGGGCCTGACCGGACTCAATGGCGGGGCCTGACCGGACTCAATGGCGGGGCCTGACCGGACTCAATGGCGGGGCCTGACCGGACTCAATGGCGGGGCCTGACCGGACTCAATGGCGGGGCCTGACCGGACTCAATGGCGGGGCCTGACCGGACTCAATGGCGGGGCCTGACCGGACTCAATGGCGGGGCCTGACCGGACTCAATGGCGGAAAATCATTCTCTATTTTTCTACCTTTTTTTCTTTCTATTTTCTGAAAAAGGTTATGGGGACGTCCTTCATGCCTGAGCATTGAGAGATTTGCTTTTACAGCAGCTAGGTGGGACCGTAGGAACCTGCAGATTGGAGACACCTCATTGATTTCTATAGGAGAGTATGGAGGGCATGCTCTGTGACCTGGGCAGAGAGGGGGAGAAGATAAGCTGTGGCCTCACCTATTGTGCGTAGTGTTATCTATAGATCGTGTTATTGGTCACTGTGATAATCAGAGGACTGCCAAAAAGTGATCTCTAGAGAACGGGAAGTGTCAGCTTATTGTGAGGCAGATTTTAGGATTTAAAAAACAAATAAAAATAAGGATAATGATATTGAAAATAATAATAAAAAACAAACAAAAAAAAAACACCAAAGATTCTTAAAAATATATGCTTAATCTAAATTCTTAATTTAAAGGTTTATGCTGTTTCATTTTTGAATGTGTAGGGACAGTTAATGCGATTTCGTAAGGTACTTCATTAAAAGACTAAAGCAGGGATCAGCAACCTTCGGCACTCCAGCTGCTGTGAAACTACAACTCCCAGCATGCAAACACGCTCAGCTGCTCCTCTAACACCTATAGATGTGAATGAAGCATTCTGGGAGTTGTAGTTTCTGAACAGCTGGAGTGCCGGAGGTTGCTGATCCCTGGACTAAAGACAGACAGTATAGCTTTCGTATGAACGCTCGTTGGCGGTCATCTGGCAGTCTAATACTGCCGCTGATTGCACGATGGAGGCCGGAGGCAGATCATGCTGTCTAATTACGATCTGTACAGCACTGTACAGCATGAGGACAAGCGGTGGCATAGCGATCGCTCCTCCCAATGTTGCTGAGGAAATCACTGCATGTAATAGCAGCCGTCACCTCCACTTGCGAACAGGCAATTGCCTGGAAGGAAGGCTTCCCACCTGACAATCATCTGCCTGATCGAGCTGTGTAATCACCCTTTAGTATTCCGAGGGAAATTCTGTGTTCAGTGTCTACTGACTAAGATGCAGAGGCTTCTCAGCCTGTCTCTGCTCTCCCTATCCCAGCTGCTGCCCCATGAAGTGTATAGAAGACATTGTACTACAAAAAAACTATGGAGTTTTCAATTCCCCTGCCTATTTGATCTGCTTCCAGTGCTGACAGCAAGTGCTATACACAGGAACAGTACACTTAGAGGGGAGCGGGGCCGCCAGTGTTCATCACTGACAGTACGTGTGCTGTGCTCCTTCTTTATACATTTATAGTACACACACCATTCATAAGTCTAACTAGGACAGAACTCGGCCCAAAGCTGTAGGCTCTCTGCAGGTTACCTGTAGTTGATGCTGCTGTTGTTGCTGGACCTGCTCGTGTAGCGCCGTCTGCTGCTGAGGGTCCCATATGTGGACAGTCTGTGCTGTATTCTGATATGCCCCCGCCACGGCCTGAACCGCTACCGGAATGTGGATATTCCCATTCATAAACTGAGCCGGGAAAAGGGAGTTTGCCAGAGTCTGAACGACTTCCTCGTGGTTTTTTACCATTTTGTCCTTCTCTTCCTCTAATTTTACAGCAGCCACGGCGGTGGGGGAGCCTGTGACATGGACGGCATTATAGGCCTCTTGCGGGATGGCAATGTGGGTTATGTTTTGCTGTTGCAAATCGCTGCGGGTGTTTGCTGAATAAACCGGGATGGTCCAAGTCTCTCCTGTTGGGCTTGTGATGGTGCCTGTGGCCCCATATAAGTGAGCGCTGTCCACTGTCAGCAAGTCTGGCCTCAGGGAAACATAACTTTGCTGCTGGCCTTGTGGTATTGCAAGAACGGCTGCAACTGGCTGCCCTGATATTGCATATGACAAAGTAATGGGCATGTCCACCTTACGTTTCTTTACAGGCTGAAGGACGCTTGAAGTGCTAGACCGACGCTCCCCTTCTCTCGGAGAGCCCTGCTGTGAGGGTGGTGGTGAAAGGGCACCTGGTGTTTGTATCTGAATTCCACTGCCCACCGACTGTCCCCCCACCAGATGCGCCTGAATCTGTTGGTGTTGTATATGGTCATCCTGGAGGTCCGTGGACTGCATCTGCTGGCCAGGCTGGACATGCTGCACCTGGATCTGAGCCACCTGTAACTGGGAGCTTGAAAGCTGCTGTGAAGGGTTGTTTGACTGAAGGGACTGAGTCTGTATCGTCTGTGCGTTTTGTGCCGTCTGAGACTGAGCGGATCCCTGGATCTGTACTTGGACTTGGATGGGATGCTCATTGGACTGGTGGACACTGAGCTGTGGAGAGAGCTGCTGCGCATTCACCTGCTGCGGGGATTGCTGCACCTGGGGAAAAAAATAAAATAAAACATTGATCAATAGGACCGAGGCACAGGACGCATACTGGATAATACAGTGCAAAAAAAGATCACATAGCAGGTAGCAAACAAATCATGACATCCGGGATGTACTTTCCACACGTCTGTCAGAGATGAGGATCTTTTTGCTTTAGTTTGGCGCAGTTTGTTCTGCAGAAAACAATTGGTTAATTACTTATTGTTCCCTGTAATTTTTTGCCTAAATAAAGTCATGGTGAGCAGGTCGCTGTTGCTCACTTTGGGTGTCACGACTGCAACAGTGGTGTGGTCGTCTAATTGCAAGACAATGCTGCAATATTAACATAATATAGTAAATCTATAAATTGTGCGTGGAGTCACTATATGGCGAAACCTCTGCAAAAAGACCAGCTACCATTAAACGGGTTTTCCGGGATTTTACTACTGATGACCCATCGGTGGGGGTCCAACACCCAGGACCCCCGCCGATCAGCTGTTTGAGAAGGTACCGGCACTCCCGTGAGCGCCGCTGACTTCTCTCTGCTCACCAAGCACAGCGCCGTACATTGTATAGTGGCTGTGCTTGGTATCGCGCTCAGTCCTATTCACTTGAATGGGGCTGAGCTGCTCCTAGGCCACATGACCGATGAACGTGACGTCACTGGCCTAGGAAAAGCTAAGAGAAGGCCGCGGAGCTCACGCAGCGCCGGTGCCTTTGCAAACAGCTGATCGTCGGGGGTCCCGGGTGTCGGGACCCCCACCGATCAGATACTGAGGATAGGTCATCAGTAGTCAAATCCCAGAAAATCCCTTTAAACATACTCTTAAAACCACCTGTACACAGTTCGCAGCCCCATAGCCAGCAGGAACTCTCAGCAGTTTGCTCTACAGTATGCGATAGGACCAGACGGACTAGCTTTCCCTACCCATGCAAATCAATGAGACTTGGACATCCATACTCAACACTGCATACAGGGAACACCCCACACGACCTGCCACTTTGGAGATCCTCTGACCCAGTCGTCTAGCCCTGGAATTTAGGACTTGTCAAGGTCACTTACGCTTCCTACTTCCAAACACTGCAACTTCATTGCCATTAATCAATGCTATTCCCTTCAGCTGTCAATGGTCCTAACATTATGGCTGATCATTCTAACAGATGGGTAAGGCAAGCATTCACTAAAACAGACACGTGAGGAGAGCGGGCGGCCGTCTTCCCTCATACGAGGTTGAAGGGAAAAAAACAAAACGAGGCTACTTTCACATCTGCGTCAGCAGGATCCGTCCCAGGGTCTCACAAACGGTCCTGAACTGATCCGTTTTACACTAATGCATTCTGAATAGATAAGGATCCGTTCAGAATGCATCAGTTTGCCTCCGTTCCGTCTCCATTCCGCTCATGTATGCAGCGTTTTGGCGTCCGCTTAACCGAGAGGAATGGAGACGGATCAGTCTTGCAAGACAATGGGTAGCGGATCCATGTACTCATGCACAATAGTAAACGAATCCGTTCCCCATTGACTTTCAATGGGGATCAGAACGGATCCGTTTTGCCTATGTAAAAGATAATGCTAACGGATCCGTTCTGAACGGATGCAGACGAATGCATTATCAGAACGGATCCGTCTGACGCTGGTGTGAAAGCAGTCCGACATAGAAATATAACCAGAGGTGATAAAAACAAGAAGTGTAAATCACAGGCTCCGTATTAAATGACTGTACAGAACAACAAGCATCACCAAAGAGAATTCTACCACCAGGGAAGGAAGTGATTAACCTGAGTCAACACGAAACTGGATCCATCTGCACATAATTATAAGCTGCGCTTGATAAAAGACTTACGGCCACACGCTCAGGTTTCCTGATGCAGCTTTGGAATCCAAAAAAAATAAAATAAAATTAGATGATACCTCCTTTCTCCTTTCATCATCTGGTCCTCATTTTGGCTTCCAAAACTGCATCAGGAAACCCGACTGTGTGACCATACCCTTAGGCCCCCATGCAGACGAATGTATATTTGCGAGTCCGCAAATATATACGGGGGCCACCCGGCGTGTGTTCGGCAGCGCTCGGAACACACGCCGGGCGGCCCCATTGAAAATGCCTATACTTGTCCGTGCGTACGGACAAGTATAGAACATGATTCAAAAGAGCCGCAGCACGGAGCTAGCTCCCGGCCCCATAGAGGTGAATGGGGCCGCATCTATTCCGCAATTTTGCGGATAGATGCGGCCCCGTTCAATACGGTCGTGTGAATGGGGCCTTACACCTACAGGCTAGAGACAGGCGGGGAGGTTATATACGATAATGGAAGTCTTATAAAGAAGCCTATGGGAAAAAAAACAAAAAAAAAAAAACTCACAAACATACCGAGAGCAGGATTGGGGGGCAAAAAAAAGCCACAAACCAAAACGCTTTTTTATGTAGTGTTTTCTATATTTTACCATAGACTTTAAAATGGTTGTCCTCTCCTGTACTAGTTATGGTCTATCCTCAGGACAGGCCATCAATATCTTTGGTGGTAAAAGGTGAATTGCCTTACGGATTCCATTACCTTGGACCATAACGCAATTCTATGATGGGATGCCTTTATTCATTCCGTCATAATAGAAGTCTATGGCCTGCATAACGGATCTGCCCGGTCTCCGTTATGCAGGAGAGGACTCCCCGGCATAACGGAAACGGGACGGATCCATTATGCAGGCCATAGACTTCTATTATGACGGAATGAACAACGGAATCCCTCTAAAGGCATCCTGTCATAGAATTGCATTATGGTCCAAGGTAACGGAATCCATAACGCAATTCACCTTTTACCGCCAAATGAAGTGTGAACAAATTTGCTCGTTTCTAGTCACGTTGATTGAATAACAAAATGGTTAACCAAAGCGCGTCGTTTTCAGCATGAATAAACGGAATCCAGATTCTTTAAAGGGAACCTGTCATCTCCGAAACCCCCCTGAACTAGAGTAAGAGATGTATAGTGTAAGTGATGCTGAATCCGAATATGTAAGTTTTATCTTCATACTCACTTCCATTCCGACGCTGTGCTCCCACAAACCAGCAGTAAAATGCATTGACAGGACTCTTTTTTGAGTCCTCTCCATTATGGAGTCCACTGAGTGCATTTTACTGCCGGTTTGTGGGAGCGCAGAGTCGGAATGGAAGTGAGTCTGAAGATAAAAATTACATAACCGGACTGGACGTCACTTACACTATACACCGCTTACTCTAATTCAGGGGGTGTTTCGGAGATGACAGGTTCCCTTTAAAGCAACGTTTTGGTCGAATATAGATCTTTTTCCAAGCCAAGTCTGGGAACAGCAGGAGTGATTGTGGTTGAGAGCGGCAGATGCCGCAGCACGGACACTGAAAAGCAGCGGCATGCGCTTTAGAAAAATCTGGATTCCATTTATTCATGCTGAGAACGACGCGCTTTGGTTCTATGGATTAACCTTTTTGTTATTCAATAAACGTGACTGTTCGCATCTTCTAGAAGTGTGCCGCAATATTAGTGAATTAGTGACGGGCTGCAGAGTCCTTTTGTGAGCACCTTTGAATCATAAGATGTGCGGTACCACTGCTATATGGACATTATATCCTGAGGACTGTCCATCAACAGTAATGGAGACAGAAACCCCTTTAGAGTAACATCTGCGAAAGGCAAACCTGATCCACTAGATGTGGGATCGTCCCACTATCCGAACTACTGGTCTAATACCAGTTGCTTACTGAATACTAAATTGGGCTTCCCAGGAGTACGCTCCCCAGCGTCTGGCCTGTTAGGATAGGATCTATTATAGGTTAATAATAGTCGACGTCAGGGACTCCATTCTTCAGAACTTCTTACAGTGACATCTGTATCTGAGCAGATCCTCTTCACTGGACCCCTCTTCACAATTTGGGAACCATGAATTAAAAGGGGCATTCCAAACCTGTCTAAGGCCTCATTCACACCTCAGTGTTTTGGTCAGTGACTTCCATCAGTGATTGTGAGTCAAAACCAGGACTGGAGCCTCCGATGAGATAAAGGAAAGATCTGCTCCTGTTCTGTGTTTAGAGCCCGCGCTTGGTTTTGGCTCAAAATCACTGACCCAAAACACCGACGTGTGAATGAGGCCTAACTCAGAATTTAAAATTAGCACAATACATTGCTGGCTGCTCCTATCCATGTAGCCGCACAATGGTATAAACCCCTCTTACAATTCCAGGCCGCCATCTCTACAGAAAATCGTATAACGTCGTATGAAAAGTTTTCTGCATTTATACTGGACGGGGTGAAACTCTTTCACAAGGTCGGGAACTCATGGATGTCCTGACCCCATTCTCCCGATATTAGATATTATCTATCCTTCCTTTCGTACATTTCTGTAAATTGTCTGTAAATTGTAACTGAACTCCTGATTTACTCCTGTATGTCACACAAATATTGCTTTATATTCATTCCCCTTTGCATGCCTCATGCTCCATGCTTATGTATTTATCTGGCATTACTGATGTGTGTGTGTATGTATATATATATATATGAAAATATGTTGTTTTTTTTTAAAATAAAGGTAATAGGTTTGATCCTAAAAAGCATTCCGGTAACAACAAGTTATCCCCTATCCACTGGATAGGGGGGTAACAAAGTAATTGGTGGATATATGACCACAGGGGACCCCCAATGATCCTGAGAATGGGGTCCTGTACCCACCATCCTTCATGAAGCAGTAGGTAGAACATACACCCTAATGCTCCATTCATCTTGGAGAAAGCAGAGCACTATGTATATTTCGGTGGTGTATTTATGCTTTCCTCCACCTTAGTTTTTATCTGGATGCAGCATTTTTTACTTTAAAAAATTGCTGTTAAAAATACGGTAAAGGGCAGCGTATGAATCCAGCCTTAAAGGGGTATTCCCATCTCACAGATGTAGTCTGTATAGTTAGATATAGCCATACCAGTATTATTACTAATAGAATGTATTTATATAAAATGTACCGTTTAGAAGATTTTCCTATTTCTATATCCATTGTCCACACACATTAGTCAGGCCGTTGCCCCTGGTTACGACCACCGCAGCCGTGTAGTAGTGGTGGCCGGCTTGCTGTTGTTCAGACCCGCTCTGAGGTAACTGCTGTATTGTGAACACACATTACATGAGCATGCAGAGACACATCTTAGGGTTGTAGCATTTTTGTCTGCGCTTCCAAAACACAGAGAAACGGATCCTGTTCCAAGATCAATTCATCTCTATGAAGCAGGATCCGTTTATAAAGTCTGCGTTTTGGACGGATCCTGACCATTGTGTTTAGGACTGGTGGCGTCCAAAACGCAGATGTGAAAGTACCCTAAGATGTGTCTCCACATGCTCATGTAGTGTACGTTCACAATACAGCAGTTACCTCAGAGCGGGTTTGAAAAGGAGCAAGCCGACCACCACTACTACATGGCCGCAGTGGTCGTAACCAGGGGCAACGGCCTGACTGATGTGTGTGGGACAATGGATATACAAATAGGCAAATCTTCTAAACGGTACATTTTATATAAATACATTCTATTAGTAATAATATTGGTATGGCTATATCTAACTATACAAACTACATTTGTGAGATGGGAATACCCCTTTAAACCCAAGTTGAAAACTTAACCACCCCATTGGTAAGCTCCTAGGGGGTGAGGAACCAGAGATATTGGGGGAGCTGCTGTGGCTGGACCTGTGTGTGTGTGTAAAGGAACTGACTTTCTTTCCCTGACTAACAGCTCTGCAAAGGCCACACGCGTAATATTTGTTACAGTCGGAGTCTGATGACCCGAAGTGACAGCATTATAAATCCCTATGAAGAATTAGGCCTCGTTCCCATCTCCGGCACAGAGAAGCTTGCCGGACCCTCTACTTCAATGTCGGATCCCCATTGACAGTAGTGGGGCATAAATGCTGGGTCTTGGTCAGACAACTGTTGCATGCAACAGTTTTTTGTGAACCTGCCCTAAAAGAAGAGCTTTTGCTTTATTAGCCAGGAAAAAGAAAGTCACAGTGACCCTTTTTTGTATCTTCTTCAAACTCACAGGCAAGTAAGGGACATCTGAAGGAGCACTGCAGCGGAGGAACATCTGATCAGCAGCTTCCAGGATCTTTGCCTAAATAAGGCCTCAAGCACACATGCGTGGACCACGGTCCGTGAAAACCCGGCCTGCTGAGTGCACAGCGTGATAGCAACCAATGACGCCGTGCGCTTCGTGCACTCAGCAGGACGGCAGGCCGTGTTTTCACAGACCGTGGTCCACGGATGTGTGCATGAGACCTAATATGGAGCTATCATCAAAACCTACATTTTCCCCATACTTCCTCGCAGTCCCAATTTTAGCAGAACTTTCCCCATAACCGACACTGCAACGAGACGAGTGAACACTTTCTCAATGAACTGAAAATGCATCTGTAGTTGGAGACTTTGTCCAAAGTCTTGGAGGGAGAATAATTTGCTGCGGATTTAGATATATAAATAGTTTGGGCTTTTGGGAAACTGACCAACAAATCTTCTGAAATACCAGAGTCCTGTGACCCCTCGGGAGAGAGGTTGATTCGATTCAGCTGAGGGGCAGGGTGGTGGATCCAAGGTCGGATGAGCACGTCGGGAATCTGAAATCAACAATGGACACTCAGCCACTAACATCTCTCGGAGGTGAGCTTTACAAAGAAGAAGTGTCAGACATCTCAAAAAAATCTCTCGGCACGTGATAATACCCTGACCTTTGCCCTTTAGGAGATCAGGCACCCTCATTATAAACGGCAAAGACATCTCTAATTTCCGACAATGACAGCAAGTCTGGAACTAGGCTGCAGACAGAGGCATAGCCCAGCCGTGCAAGAGGCTACATGTATATGGTGCATATATAGTCTATATATAAAACGGGCATTCACTTTTTTTGCTGGGAAAAGAGCGTGTTACCAAAATAGAGTCTATAACCTGTAGAACCCCTTTAAGAAATCTCACGGTATCCAAAATAATTCACGAGAAATAGTCTCAAGTGATAGCAATAGATGACATTACTAAAAAAGTAAAAGAAAGATCAGTCACCTGCACCTGATGGGGTTGGACTTGGATTTGCTGCTCTTGCTGGGTCTGTTGCTGAACGCTGGTGGTCACGGGACATGCCAGCTCCAGCAGCGACCCGGCCACTTCGGTACTGTCTGTGTAGATACAGTTCGCTCCCTGCTGATACACCATGGTGCTGGCAGGGGGCTGATGGAATTCTTGCAAGGCGTCCGGCCCTTTCGCAGCCAAAGAGTCCAGGAATTCCTTCATCCTGTGTTGCGGGACCGTCCGGGCTTTCATGCGGACATACTCTTCGAACGAAATGGCGTTTTCCAGAGAATTATTCATAGTGCACGCTCAAATCCTGCATTGAGAAGAAGTCAAAAATCAAGTCGGGAATAATCGCGGGTAAAACCTGTTTTTACTTTCACTTTCAGCAGCATTCACAGCATCCCGATTTCTATCAGTGATATCTTTCTCTGTCCTTAACATATTGCTGTCTTTCTGGTATTGTCTGAAAGCTTGGAATGTCTGCTTTCAAACAAGATCAGTTGCATCTAAAGCAGCCCTCCCCCCTCCAGTTAGCTACTTTTCCCACTGCTGGAGCTCCACTCTGGCAAAACAGTTAGGGTGTTAAAGGGGTTGTCCAGGATTTTTAGAAGGTGACAGGCCATCAATATCTGATCAGCAGGGGTCCGTCACCCCGCCAATCAGCTTACAAAGTAGCTCTGGAACTGCACAGCTCCATCCATCCCATAATAGGAGAAGCACTGCAGTAACCTTCCGTCCACCGCCAGGAGGTGGGGGTGTCAGACCCCCTCTGATCAGATATTGATGGTTCATCCTGACGGCAGACCAGCAATAGAAATATCCTATATGAAGTTATTAAAGGGTCTATACGTAGGGGCTTTTTCTTTTAGGAATTTTTGGTGTTTGTTTCAAAATGCAGAGGATGGGGGATGACAATTTTCTGGAGTTTCTCCCATTGGCTTCTCTAGAAGACAAGAAAAAACACCTGAAAAACTGCATGTGACAAAAACTAAAAAAAAGCTTCAAGGTTATGGCGTCTTACAAATGCTTCTTTACCCACGCAGTTTTTATTTATTTATTTTTTAAGCCTTTTAGATGCAGCAAATTCATGGCGCTTTTTGTAGCATTTTTTATTTTGTCACATGCAGTTTTTCTCTGCCGTTTTTCCATGTCCTACAGAGACGAGGCTTGTATGAAGACATTTCAATAACTCGTAACATCTAAACGTAGCAGTTTTTCACCCCCCTCCTCCACAAAAAAAAAGGTGTTAAAGACGCCAACAGAAAAGGTGTGAAACAAAAAAAAAAAAAAAAAGTCATAAAATGCTACGTGTGAATTCAGCCTAAGAGCCCCATAGGGTATTACAGACACTCATACATATCACTAGTGAATCACTCCAGACGTATACAAACGATCGGCGACTGCTTTATACCACTCGGATTTACTTCTGTCTACTACAGATCCTCGCTGGCCCCACAAATGGACCGTACACATCAGGACTACGCTGGCCACACTTGCCACCATTGGTGGGTTTGAAAGACCGTCTACTGTGTACGGTGTCCTCCCCACGGCAGAGGTTGGGGGAGATGAGGATTGGGCATGCTGGTTTTCAACAGCCTGATCCTTTTGTTCTCAGACAGCAGCCTACACCACACATGCATGCTCGGCTGACAGCTCTCTCATACTTCATGTCTATGGCTGGCTTAAAAATTCCGATTTCCTTCAATTACCAATAAATTATGTTTTCTTTGCATCATTAATTGCAGCAATTTGTAGACGCATTTGTGATTGATGCTACTGCACGTTCCACTGAGTGTGTATATCACAGCAAAAATACTGTGTACATCGCCATTAACGTCAACAGTTACATATCTTCTGTATACCAAGGCTGCCACTCTCCCATACACACACGTGATCGGCCAAGGATGCATGTGTTCTGAATTGGGAAATAGGAGAAAGTTGCGCCAGATACCCTCTTATCTCTGAAGAACAAGAGGCTCTCGTCTGATATGGGGGATAGCAGGGAAGCCGCCATTAGTTGATTGGCCTTCCCGATGAAATCAGCGATCTCTAGGATATGCCCCCATTGTCTTATAGGTGCGGGTACCACCTCTGGGACCCGCACCTACATCATGAACGGAGTCCCCAAAGTGAAGGAGGATGCACTGCGCATGCGCAGCCGTCCTCCATTCATTTCTATGGGGCTCGGCTATTTCCGTCGGCTACATAGAAATGAATGGGAGCGGTGGCCGCGCATGCGCTGTGCCCTCCCATTCATTTCTATGGGAGCTGCGCCTGGTGGTGGCCAGACCCCGGGAAACCTGGGGTCCTCCAGGTGCAGCGTTCCCCCCCTCCAATCTCAATATAGGTGCGGGTCCCAGCGGTATCCTAGCGATATTCCCCCCCCCATTGTCTAAGATGGGAATACCCCTTTAATACGTACGACCAGCTCAAAACCCAGAAGAAAAATTTAGGATGTAATTCAAAGTCTTAAAACGTATCTAGATAAAAAGCTAGAGTTCTCCCTGTGTCGCTGGATTAAGTTAAAATAAGCAATACGTGACTATTTCTCATTTTCCCCCCGTCTCAGTAGTTACCTGAAAAAAAAAAAACCTTAAAAAAAAATAAAAATGACTTGCCTGGCAATAAATGACCAAGATGGTGCCACAGACAAGGTAATTATCGCAGACATCAATACAGTCAGATTGTTGTCTCTATGGGCGCCTTAACCGTCTTGCACCCCCATGCGACGCTCCGTTCGCCTGGAATGAAACCGATAGACGCAGGCTTCCTGCAGTCAGCAAGGGGTTAATGTCATACTCCAGTGACCTGGGGATAGACTGGCCTCCTGCTGAACCCAGGCCTGCCCCTCACCCTCCCCTCCTTGTCTCTGTCAGGGAATTCCCTTCCTACAAAAGCGGTCTGTGGCGCCGGGGAGCGCGCCCGCCGTGCAGCACAGGACTCCGCTACTACAATGGAGGCTAGTGCACAAAGACATCGGGGAGGGGAGGAAGCAAGAAGATCCAGGAACATGTGGAAAGAGCCGCGGCCCAGCATGGCACATCCTCCCTTCTGCTCTCGTATGGAACAGCCTCCATTATAATACACCGAGACGTAATATCCTCGCTGGGCCGGGCGATCCCCACGTCAATTCTGACTCTATATATCTACGTGAATACAACGGGCCGACTAAACTACCATCCGTTATACACATACACACCAACAGGAATACAAGAGATGGCACGGCCTATACATGTAACAGACACATAAGCAGCTCTGGGACGAGTTCTATGCTGGGACTTGTGGTTCCCCAATTACTGTTCCACATGACCAGCCTAAACGGAGCCGCTCCTGGATATACGCAAAATGGAAAACAGACGTCCAGATGTAAGGGTTCGGCTACATGGCGACATGTAAGACGCAGAAGAGTCGTGCGACACAAAGATACGAGCAACTTATCACGCGACTATTTTAGAAACGTGATTTGAGTCGCATGTCGCGTGCAGCTAATGGTAGAAAAGTCACGCGCAACCTGTGACGAAATCCAACCCGTCTGCCTCTCCCCCCCCCCCCGGACTGTCGCAGTATGTAGAGTATCGCAGTGTGACGCCACGGACATGAAATGTCGCCATGTAGCCGAACCCTAAGACCCCTTATAGATGAGCGAGTTTTCTGCACGGATGGGATGCGTGACGTGAACACACAGCACCTGCGCTGAATCCTGACCCATTCATTTCAGTGGGTCTGAGCACATAAGCGGTTTTATTTAACGCATCAGTTCTGTGTTGCATGAGAATCGCAGCCTGTTCTATATTCTACGTTTTATCACGCAGCCCTGGCCCCATAGAAGTGAATGAGGCTTCAGTGAAAAACGTATTGAATCCTGAAGCAAGTGCGGATACAATGCGTTTTTCACTGATGGTTGCTAGGAGATGTTGTTTGTAAACCTTCAGTTTTTTATCACGCGCGTGAAAAAAACTGATTGCACCCGCGTGGAAAAAAACCTGCAGCACGTCAATTATGGTTTTAGCTGCGGATTTTACCCTTTTACAAAACCGCATTTAGAAACAGCGGATTTTAGTGTGAAAATGCACATAAATCTGCACAGAAATTTGTTAGGATCCTATGTGCGTTCGCCCGCACTCTTGTGCAGGCAGCCTAAGGCTCTGGTCCACAAGGCTCCATCATCCCTCCCTTGTCCCAGGATCATCACTAGGGATGAGCGAATTTCATATTTTGAAGTTCGTTTTCGGTTCGGGTTGTGGTATTATCTGAATTGCGTTATGGATTCCGTTACCATGGACCGTAACGCAATTCCATGACAGAATCCGTTATGCAGGCCACAGACTTCTATTATGACGGAGTGAATAACGGAAAGCCTCTAAAGGCACTCCGTCATGGAATTGCGTTATGGTCCGGGGTAACGGAATCCATAACGCAATTCAGCTTATACCACAACCCGAACCGAAAACGAACTTCAAAATATGAAATTCGCTCATTCCTACGACAAACTGTGTGCGCTCTAAATATGTATTTTTACTGCACACTGGAGGGTTATGCAAGTTTCTGGTATCCTTTAAAGGGGCATTCCCATCTCATATTGTTAAAGGGTTTCTACAGTTTTTAAAAACTGATGATCTATCCTCTGGATAGATCATCAGCATCTGATCGGCGGGGGTCCGACACCCGGGGCCCCCGTCGATCAGCTGTTTGAGAAGGCAGCGGCGCTGCAGGAGCGCCACGGCCTTCTCTGTGTTTACCGCCGGCCCAGTGACGTCACGACTAGTATCACTGGCCTGGGCGGGGCTAAGCTCCATTCATGTCAGCAGAGCTTAGCCCCACCCAGGCCAGTGATACTAGTCGTGACGTCACTGGGCCTGAGGAAAACACAGAGAAGGCCGCGGCGCTCCTGGAGTGCGGCTGCCTTCTCGAACAGCTGATCGGCGGGGGACCCGGGTGTCGGACCGCCGCCGATCAGATGCTGATGATTTATCCAGAGGATAGATCATCAGTTTTAGAAAAACTGCAGAACCCCTTTAGAGGGCATCTGTCAGCAGTTTTGTACCTATGACACTGGCTGACCTGTTACATGTGCACTTGGCAGCTGAAGACATCTGTGTTGGTCCCATGTTCATATGTGTCCACATTGCTGAGAAAAATTAAGTTTTAAAGGGGTACTCCCATCTCACAAATGTAGTTTGTATAGTTAGATATAGCCATACCAATATTATTACTAATAAAAAGTATTTATATAAAATGTACCGTTTAGAAGATTTCCCTTTTTGTATTTCCATTGTCCACACACATCAGTCAGGCCGTTGCCCCTGGTTACCATGTAGTAGTGGAGGCCGGCTTGCTCTTGTTCAGACCCGCTCTGAGGTAACTGCTGTATTGTGAACGCACATTACATGAGCATGAGGAGACACATCTTAGGGTTGTAGTATTTTTGCCTGCGCTTCCAAAACGTAGAGAAACGGATCCTGTTCCAAGGTCAATTCATCCGTTTATAAAGTCTGCGTTTTGGACTGGTAGCACCCAAAACGCAGATGTGAAAGTACCCTAAGATGTGTCTCCTCATGCTCATACAATGTGTGTTCACAATACAGCAGTTACCTCAGAGCGGGTTTGAAAAGGAGCAAGCCGGACACCACTACTACATGGCTGCGGTGGTCGTAACCAGGGGCAACGGCCTGACTGATGTGTGTGGGACAATGGATATACAAATAGGGAAATCTTCTAAACGGTACATTTTATATAAATACATTCTATTAGTAATAATATTGGTATGGCTATATCTAACTATACAAACTACATTTGTGAGACATGGGAATATCCCTTTAATATATGCAAATGAGCCTCTAGGAGCAAAGGGGGCGTTACCATTACACCCAGAGGCTCAGCTCTTTCTGCCACACTCTCTTCACTTTAAATGACAGGACCAGGCAGTGGGATCATATTTAGAGTGCATTCACACAACTGTATCTGTTTAGCAGTCTGCAAATCGCAGATCCTGAAAACACAAATACCAGACAAGTGCATCCTGCATTTTCCATTCCGCAGGTCCCACGCGGTGTTAAAAATGTCTTTTCTTGTCTGCCAAAAAAGGCAGTTACTAAATCAGACGTGCACGCTGAGAGTTGTAGTCTCACAACACCTCCACTCTACAGACAGCAGGTATATTTTAGCCTAAACCTTTAGTATGTACCATGACGTGCGCTGACAGGACACACATGACGGTATTTATTCCGCATTTTCTGCATCTCTGACACCCATTACTGCTGCTGAATACAGACAACCGCTCTCTGTTGTCAGCCAATGCGCTGAATGACAAGACTTTTAGGCAGAAGCTCACAGCCACCCCCAGTATCTCCTCCACACACCACCAAAGCACACAACGCTTTCTTTTAGGTGACTACACCCCCCCTTCCCCCATTACAGTACACATCTGTATGGTGCATGTGGGATACAAAAGCCCAACCACTGCCTTAAAGGGGGCCATTACCAGCAAGTGGCACAACATTTCTACAGGTGGGGGTCAAGTCTCTGGACAAATTCTAACTATAAGGGTATCACTTTATAAGCGAGGAAACCCCATTTAAAGTTACTTTCTTCTCCCCATGGTAACAGCTTCCAGCAGCCGGCCCTCAGGTTGTCCCGTCTTGTCTCCTCCTCCTTTCTCTTTACTCCGCCCCCCACTCCTGCGTTCGCCTCCACATCGCTGTCTATTCTTCCTGGCCCCGCCCTCCGCGGGCACGCGCAAGCGCAGCCAGCGCGGGAGACGCGGAAGCGCGCGCTCGGGGAGGGGAAAGGAAAAAAAAAAAAAAAAAAAGGGATGAGCGGACGCGGGGACGCGCAACCGAGCTCTTGCCCAGAAAGATGACGACGGGGGCGACCGTCCACTATAAGAGCCGTAACACCCTCGGGTCGCGGTTACACAGGCGCCACGTATAACACCGGCCGCGGATGAAGCGAAGGGAATTGGATGTTCATCCGCCGGCACTTTAAGAAAAAAAAAAATCTGATGTGGCGGCGGAGGGATATAGTGAACTAGTGTGCCCGCGCGCACCGGAGATGTTTAGAAAAAAAAAAATAGTAATAAAAATCCCGCGCTTTTTCCTCCCCTGCCGTATTGTTGAGCAGGAGAGACCGGAGCCGGGGGCGCGCGCAAACTGTGACAGGAGGACGTCGGGGGCGCGCACAGCGCTGAGGTAAAGGCAGCTATTCCGCGCCCCGGGGGGGACTCTTTCCTTCACACCGGGGAATGACGCTGTGAGGCGATAGCTGCTGCGGTCCCAAGCGCTGAGGCCCTGCGGTCCCGCCCGTATCACTCACCTCCCCCGCTGCTCGTTGTCCGGAGGCAGCCCGTCCCCCCACCGGCACGGCCTTGGCTCCTTCTTTCTTCTCTCCACCGTCGCCGCCACCACCACGTCACACCCGGCGGCTCCGCTCACGGAACCTTCCTTCCGTCTTGACGGTTTCCTTTTTCTCCTCTATTTTTTTTAATTTTTTTTTTCCACCCTCCGATAGATTATTTTCGCCTCACAGCTCCCTGGGCGCCATCTTACATTCAGAAGCCGTCAGCCAATCGTGGCCCCGCTGCTCGTCCTCGCGAGACTTTCCGGGCCAGATCCCGCGATGTTTGGGGGCGGCCCCTGAGTCCACTTAAAGGGGACGCGCAGACCTGAGACTGAAAGCTGAACCGAGAGGACCTGCGACCTGGCCTGTGAGCTGCAGGTTTACACCACCCCCCCCCACTATGTCCCTTCAGCACTACAAGTCCCAGCATGGTGATCTTACTGGCTCCCTTCATAACACATTAGTGACATGAATATTGTTATCAGTAAATCATAAGATCTGCAAATCAGGACTCCAAAAACAAGCTTGAAAAGACCTAAACTGATTAAGGTAGCACTAATCAAGTGTTGCCATATCCCTTCCGGACTATATAATAGACCCCCCTTGACTATATAATAGACCCCCCTTGACTATATAATAGACCCCCTTCACCTGCAGAACGAGAATCCAGGAAAACCTCTAGAATTTATCTGAACAGGAGGAGGAACGCGCTGAGCTTGGGGATATTAGTTTTATATGATCTCATGTAAATGGTGCTGGAAAAGCCAGTGAGTCCTGTTTCCCCCAACCACATAGAGAAAGCCTGTGAGTCCTGTATAATCAACCAACTCATAGAGAAAGTCTGAGTCCTGCTCCCCTCCCCGGTCATAGAGAAAGCCAGCTTTCTCACCCACTCATAGAGGGCACCCTGTGGTGGTGGCAAGACTCACAGGCTTTCTCTATGAGAGGGGAGGGGAGCAGGACTCACAGGCTTTCTCTATGAGCGGGGAGGGGAGCAGGACTCACAGGCTTCTCTATGGGTTGGTGGAGGAAGCAGGACTCACAGGCTTTCTCTATGGGTTGGTGGAGGAAGCAGGACTCACAGGCTTTCTCTATGGGTTGGTGGAGGAAGCAGGACTCACAGGCTTTCTCTATGGGTTGGTGGAGGAAGCAGGACTCACAGGCTTTCTCTATGGGTTGGTGGAGGAAGCAGGACTCACAGGCTTTCTCTATGGGTTGGTGGAGGAAGCAGGACTCACAGGCTTTCTCTATGAGAGGGGAGGGGAGCAGGACTCACAGGCTTTCTCTATGAGCGGGGAGGGGAGCAGGACTCACAGGCTTCTCTATGGGTTGGTGGAGGAAGCAGGACTCTCAGGCTTTCTCTGAGTTGTGGGGGGAAGCAGGACTCTCAGGCTTTCTCTATGAGAGGGGAGCAGGACTCACAGGCTTTCTCTATGGGTTGGTGGAGGAAGCAGGACTCTCAGGCTTTCTCTATGGGTTGGTGGAGGAAGCAGGACTCTCAGGCTTTCTCTATGGGTTGGTGGAGGAAGCAGGACTCACAGGCTTTCTCTATGGGTTGGTGGAGGAAGCAGGACTCACAGGCTTTCTCTATGGGTTGGTGGAGGAAGCAGGACTCACAGGCTTTCTCTATGGGTTGGTGGAGGAAGCAGGACTCACAGGCTTTCTCTATGGGTTGGTGGAGGAAGCAGGACTCACAGGCTTTCTCTATGAGCGGGGAGGGGAGCAGGACTCACAGGTTTTCTCTATGAGCGGGGAGGGGAGCAGGACTCACAGGTTTTCTCTATGAGCGGGGAGGGGAGCAGGACTCACAGGTTTTCTCTATGAGCGGGGAGGGGAGCAGGACTCCTCCTGGGCAGACCTCTGCCTGCCAAAATATAAGCATTTATCCCATCAGTGAAGCAGAGAAAGCTTGGGTTTCTGAGCTCCCCCTGTTAAAGGGGTCCTCTCACTTCAGCAGATGACATTTATCATGTAGTGCAGTTCTGAGGGCTTTACTCTATTGGAGCCCCCAGCTTAACATTACATCGGTACCGGAGTTCCCCCACAGACTCCAGAGACAGACAACCCAATGTGATTGTGACTCGGTGACAGATCTGAAACTCTCCATTATATAGAGAAGTGACCGGTGGCGCCACGTTTCTTCTCACGTGGTCGCTTCGGTTTCCTTCCCTTATCGACACAGACGTCATATGAGAGGGGAGGGGGGGTGAACTTTTTAAGTAAAAGCATTGTTTTGGGGTAGACTGTATCCATCCGGTTTTCTTTGCTGCAATTTTGCAAAAAAAAAAACCTGACGACATTTGACTGCATTGTGTGAATATACCCTTAGCGACGCTAACCCGTGGCTGTCTTGCAAAGCTACCAATGCCCTGCTGACCATTGCTATGGGGTAGATCTTGCTGAGCTTTGTGGTTCCACTTCATCACAGTTCGCCACTACATTGAGCGTTGGATGAATGGGTAAAGCCGGCAGGGCATGATGGGAGTTGTAGTGCAACCACATCTTCAGGGGATGGATGAACGGCGGAGCATGCTGGGAACGTTAGTTCTGCATCCTGGCGGATACTTGGGATTGCTGCTGCATTAGGCTTAGTTGCATTGCAGTCCTGCGTCTAGCAAAGGGCACACTGGGAATTGTAGTTCTAAAAAGAAAAAAGTGGCTCCGAAATTCAGTGCATCCCACTTAACCCCTTGTGTGCCAGGCAGGGGCTGCTCTGCTCCTTTCCGGTATGCCAGGACCCTGCAGGGACAGGATAGCTTTAACATATCCATGTGCTGCTCTATAACCTCCCACTCCACACAGCAACACTTCAGCTTAAGGAGGCCCCGGCCTTCTCCCAGCACTCAGCACTAGGGGAGCTTGGCTTTCCACCTTAAGAGGTAGATGGGCACGCAGAGTGCGGTGATCCTTAAGGTGCGCTCAGCACGAGGAGCCATCTGTCCCCTGGCACGGCGGGATGTAGCGCGGCAGGTGCAGCATCCCGTCCGGTCCACCTTAAATAAGGACTTGACTAGCTGGGAGCCAGTGATTAGTTACTGAGTTTGTATACAAGGGGAAATGTGCCGAACTTTAAAGCGACAGCGTCAGGGATTAGAGAGGCGGCTGCTATCTCAACGCTGTGATGTTCTTGATTTTTTAATAAATTTTTATCTGTTTGTTACAGGAATTCTCTACTTTTTATACCACACTCCACAGCGTAATGTAGACTTTGCATTGTACAAACATATGTCCATATATTTAAAGGGTCACAGAGTTTTGGTAAGACATCAAAGGTTTTGCACGGTGGCGATCTGAGCGCTGAGACCCCCCCCCACCCCGCCGCTCTCCTATCGCACTCTCCTTGCTGTAGGTAATGGGCTCAATAGAAGTCTATGGACGCATCTCTCTGCAGCGAGGAGAGAGAGAGAGAGTAATATGTGAGTACTTCTCCTCCCTGATTGGTGGAGGTCTCAGCACTCAGACCCCCACTGATCAAAACTTTTCATATGTCTCCATGCAGGGGCGCACCACCAATGAGGCCAGGTGAGACGATCGGCTCAGGCAGCACCAGGTAGGGGCAGCGGAAGGGCCATGGGCTGAAGGGAAGGGGTTAGGTTAAAAAATTAGGGGGGTGGGGGCGCTGTTTCAGTAGCAGAAAGGCTAGGAGCACTGCTGGTCTCTATGACATACGAAAAGTTTTACCAAACCTCAGTGGGGTACATTTTTCAGGATCGCCTGTTTTCGGCCATAATATTAGACTGGTGTATTATAAAAGTTGCACGTCTGTTAATGAATTAGATGAGACGTATCGCTATTAGTCTGACCCCTGGTGGTTGTTTTTCAGTTACACAGGTTCATATTCGCTTAGACTGGTCTAATTTACTTGCGCGTGAAAAAGTCTCATCTTCGCAGAGAAAAGTCGAAAGTCTCCTGGAAAGTGCGATCTTTGATGCAAAAGAAGTCGCACTTCACCATTGAAAACAAATGAAGAAAAGTACGCCAGGCCCAGGGTGGAGTAGACATTAGACTGTTTTTGTGACAAATTCAGGCGCAAAAACACCTACATAAATAGGTCAGAAAAAAACACAAAAGTTAGGCCTCTTTCACACGAGCGTCGCGGATTCGGTCCGGATGCGTTCAGGATGTGTTCAGGAAAACTCGCACCATTCTGCAAGCAAGTTCAGTCAGTTTTGTCTGCGATTGCGTTTAGTTGTTCCGTTTTTTCCGCGCGGGTGCAATGCGTTTTGATGCGTTTTTCACGCGCGTGAAAAAAACTGAATGTTTACAAACAACATTTCTAAGCAACCATCAGTGAAAAACGCATTGCATCCGCACTTGCTTGCGGACGCAATGCGTTTTTAATGCAGCCCCATTCACTTCTATGGGGCCAGGGCTGCGTGAAAAACGCAGAATATAGAACATGCTGCGATTTTCACGCAACGCAGAAGTGATGCGTGAAAAAAAACGCTCATCTGAAAAGACCTATTGAAATGAATGGGTCAGGATTCAGTGCGGGTGCAATGCGTTCACATCACGCATTGCACCCGCGCGGAAAACTCGCTCGTGTGAAAGAGGCCTTAGAAAACGTCTAGATTAGCCTAAAAACAAAGTAGGTGAAAAGGGTGCAAAAGCCTCCAAAACAGGCAATTTCAGTAGTAAATGCAAGTAAAAAAATAAGACTTTCTAAAACGGCATGTTTTAGGCTAAAACAGACGCAAACACTTTAGTAAATTTGCCCCCTAGAGTTTCAAGAAAGGCAAGTGAAGCCTTCGGATTTACCTGGATTTCTGCAGTCATTACTAGAGATGAGCGAGCATGCTCGAGTGCCATTTTTGCGTATTTGCGTACGCATTTTAAAATTCGTACGCTATTCATACGCAGATTTTAATCTATACGCAAATGCGTACGAATAGCATACAAATTCAATTTGTACGCTATTTGTACGCTATTCGTACGCATTTGCGTATAGATTAAAATATGCGTATGAATAGCGTACGCATTTTAAAATGCGTACGCAAATACGCAAAAATGGCACTCAAGCATGCTCGCTCATCTCTAGTCATTACATGAAATGTAGATCTCTCTTTTGCAGCAATCGCCTTCTCCAAACGTCTTCTGCAAATAAGACGTGCCGTCTTGAGGAGGCATTTTGGGCCATTTATCCGTAGAAATGTGTTTCAGTTAGAGATGAGCGAATCGATCATCAGCAAGTTATATAAAGTTATCTCCTATTCACAGGATGGGGGATAACTATTAAATCAATGGGGGTCCTACCACTGGGACCCCTAGCGATGATGAGAATAGGGGCCCTGTACCTCATAGCGCCCTCCAAAATGAACGGAGCAGCTGGTCAGGCATGTGAGCTCTTGCTCCATTCATTTCTATGGAAGTTCTGGAGATAATGGAGCGCTGCAATCTTTGGAACTCTATAGAAATGAATGGAGCAGCCGCCAGCGTGTGCGACCAGCTGGTCCGTTCATATACAAATGTACAGAATTTCAATAAAGTACGATGTGCGTACAGTCCCATAGACTGATGGAGCGCAGTATGTATGAGCTGAGTGAAACCGTAAGGGGCATGGTTAGGTCAGTACCGGTCTGTATACACGTTCTCATCAGTGTTGAGGGTGTCACCAGTTTAACAGCTGTTTTTGACTCAGATGTTCCAATACCTCTTTCCGGATGGCAGAAGCTGAAACAAAAAAGTGTCTAGGGCGTGCACGCTCAGTGGAAATGTTGCAGGCTTTCCTCCAACATCTCTTATTGTAAATGTCCAGTATAGGGTGCAGGGCAGCTGCAATGGTACGCTGGGTACCCTCTGCAGGACCTTACATTCGGCAGCAGTAGTGCTGCCATAGCAGACCATAATGCAGCTGGTCAGGATGCTCTCCGAGCTGCAGAGGATCTGCTGTGACAGGTGGACTCTCCTCAGCAGGGGTGGACTGGGCCCCGTGTTGTAGGTGGGTCTAAAGTGACAGAAGGTGAGGCTAACAATACCTTAGTGCTCGGATCAGCGACCTCCAGCTGCTGTGAAACTACAACTCCCAGCATGCAAGCATGTTTGGCTGTTCTTTTAACTCCCATAGAAGTGAATGAAGCATTCTGGGAGTTGTAGTTTCTGATAAGCGCCGGAGATTGCTAATCCCTGCCTTAGTGCAACACAACATACCGCCCCAGCACAACCGAATTCCACAGTGCAACACACAATACTGCTGCCCCTGCCGAACTATGCAACTGTATCACCGTCCTGAGGATGGCGATACAGTTGAATTCTGGACGGCACCTGCTGCCGCCAGCCGGGTGCTTGAGTACATGATGCGGCTAACATTAGTTAATGCGGAGAGCGTCAGATCTTTATGTACTTGGGGTTACCATTGAGGAGGGCTGCCCACCTGGACAGCAGCCATGAGGAAAACTCAGGCGTCCCCAGGGCATCGGCCAACCAGGAAATTTCCCTGTAGGGTCTACGGCCAGCACACCCCTGCTCCTCAGCCTTCAGAGGAAGTGAAGCCAATTTTGAGCCTTTTTTGACAATGTGTGATGTGTTAAGTGACCAAGTGAGATCCTCCGTAGTGAAGAGTGAATCGGTTCTTCCCGCTACGGGCTAACCCAATTCATTTAAAAGTACAGTATTACCTTTACTGTGGCTGAGGGACTGTCACTAATACGGTGTTAAAATGTATTCTTTCCCCATAAGGGCATATTAAGATGGCTGTCGGCCTTGCAAGAACATCTTAATCTCATGCATGCAGCGTTATGGTGAGTAGTGGCACATGCACGAATATCCTTCATTACGTTATGACTGTGGCGCGGTTTGGATTCGTGGATGAAGTATATTGGTGCATTCAATTTTCCCGTAAATATTAGTAACATAGTTTATAAGCCCGAAAAAAGCCCTCTGTCCATCCAGTTCTTCCTGTTTTCCTACAAGTTGATCCAGAGGAAGGCAAAGAACCCCTGTGAGGTAGAAGCCAATTTTCCTCACTTTAGGGGAAAAAAAATTCCTTTCCGACTCCAATCAGGCATCAGAATAACTCCCTGGATCAACGACCCCTCTCTAGTAACTATAACCTGTAATATTATTACCTCCAGAAATACATCCAGGCCCTTCTTGAACTCTTTTAGTGAACTTACCATCACCACCTCCTCAGGGAGAGAGTTCCATAGTCTCACTGCTCTTACCGTAAAGAATCCTCTTCTATGTTTGTGTACAAACCTTCTTCCCTCCTATACATGTAGGTGGTCTTAAGCAAATCTATAACAGAATGCCATGTTTTTGTTTTGTTTTTTTTACACAGCAGCGGTTTTCTTTGTGGACGCACAACCTGAGGATCTAGCCGCTTGTAGAGCCTTCTGCAGGTCTGCTGCTGTTATCCTTGGGTTCTTTCTCTCCTCTTTCAAGATTGCTCTTGTCCTTTTGGAGATTTCCCACTTCCAGGGAGAGTAGCAACAGTCCTGAATTTTCTCAATTTGTTCATAATTTGCCTAAATATGGCCTGATGAACACCCAGGTCATTAGCTTTTGTAGCCCTTTCATGCGTCTAGCATAGCGGCATGGTTTATACTAGACAATGTATCTTTAGGCTACTTTCACACTAGCGTTTAAAGAAGAACTCCCGCAAAAATTTTTCTCTGACATGTTAGAAAGCTGCATGATATAATCTGTAGTGAATGTCATTTTCTTATCAGTGACTGTTTTTTGTCAGTAAGGCTACTTTCACATTAGCGTTTTTAAATTCCGGTATTGAGTTCCGTTATAGGGGCTCAATACCGGAAAAAAACGCTTCAGTTTTGTCCCCATTCATTGTCAATGGGGACAAAACTGAACTGAAGACAACGGAGGCTCCTGAAAGCATTCCGTTCCATCTTCAGACCGGAGAACAGACCGCAGCATGCTGCGGTTTGCTCTCCGGTCCAGGCATCCGCACCAAGACGGATCCGGAATGACCCCCAATGCAAGTCAATGGGGGTGGATCCGTCTGGTGTGGACACACCAGTAATCCGGATCTGTCCTCCATTGATTTCCAATGGGGGGGTCATTCCGGATCCGGCTACATACATACAGACATACATACATACATACTCACATACTCCAGGGACGCCGGCAGCAGGTCTTCACGCGCCTCCTGCGCGCAGCTATGACATTTCCCCACTGCGCCCAGCAGAGGGTGCTGTGGGGAATCGTCATCACTGCGCGCAGGAGGCGCGTGAAGACGTTCTGCCGGCGTCCCTGGAGTATGTGTGTATGTTTGTTTGTATGTATGTATGTATGTATGTCTGTGTCTTGTTTCAATGTGTGTCATGTGTGGGGCCAGAGCGCTGCTCCGACTCCACACATGTATAACGTTAGCATGGATCCGTTGGCACCCTTTAGGTGCCGGATCCGTGCTAACGCTAGTGTGAAAGAGGCCTAAAAACCTCTCTTCTTATTGTAGCTGGGTCATGTGACCAACTCCCTGACCTCCAACTGACCCAGGACAGAAAGCCAGTAACTGGTCTATTCATTCCTATGGGAGCCTCACTTTCAGTCTCATAGGAATACATAGAGAATTAGACTTCCTGTCCACACATAAGTCTCTGTGTGAGTTGGTGGGTCTAATTGCTGGTCACATGACACAGATAAGAAACTTCAGGATGATATAAGTCAAAAATTCAGACACTGGTAAGAAAATGACATTCACTACAGATTATATCATGTACATTTCTAGCAGGACATGGAATAAAATTCTTCTTTAAGCTTTCCGGTATTGAGATCCGTCATAGGAGTGGGAAAAAAAACGCTTCAGTTTTGTCCCCATTCATTGTCAATGGGGACAAAGCTGAACAGAACGGAGCGCTCCAAAATGCGTTCCAATCCGTTTGGTTGCTTTCCCAGACCGGAGAGCAAACTTCAGCATGTTGTAGTTCATTTTCCGTCCTGGGATGCAGAGCAAGACGGATCTGTCATGACCCACAATGCAAGTCAATGGGGACGGATCCGTTTTCTCTGACAAAATAGAAAACGGATCCGTCCCCCATTGATTTTTAGTGGAGTTCATGACGGATCCGTCTTGGCTATGTTAAAGATAATACAACCGGATCCGTTCATAATGGATGCAGACGGTTCTATTATCAGTAACGGAAATGTTTTTGCTGAACCCTGCCGGATCTAGGAAAAATGCTGGTGTGAAAGTAGCCTTAGAAGAACAGATTTGCCAGTAACCAGGCTTTGTGTGCGTTGATTTGATGCACCCCTGAAGCCCAGACTTCTAATCTCATCTCCTTTTACCAAATAGCTTTCTGAAGTCATTAATGCAGAGGATCATTTACTGTTCTCAGTAAAAGACATGAACATAAAACTGCTTTATTACATCGTGTCTGTAAGTGTAACCTAGAGGACAATCAGATCACATTATTAGTAATCAACGCAGAAATCCAGGTTCACTTTTTTCTTGCAGTTATACATACAAGGGGATAAGCCGCTGGCAGACATATTGCAAGACCATGAAGGAGGCTCACAAAATAATCGGAGACCTTCTGGAAGAGTAGTCATCAATCCTGCAGTGCTGACAGCAGTGTGCGCCTCAGTTTAGAGAAGGTAGACTTGCGTTGGCTCTGTTACATGTTCAAGGGCATTAGGTATGGGGCGTGCAATTATCACCCTAAAACAGAGCCAAGTAGGAATAAGGCTGATCACCAGACGAGGAAAAGAACTTGTCGTTCCTGATGGCATAAGTCCGGCTGCTCCCATATACATTAGATTGGTGGAGTCATCTGCTCTTGGCAAATTGCTAAGCTACCCCAATGTAGAACGGACTGCTGGCACCTCCGTCCTCAAGACTGGAACCCATTGTTGTGTCCACTTTGATTGACAAGGCCAGGCGGTGAAAACATCATCACACCTGGTCCTGTCAATCAAAGTGCAGAGGGCGCGGCAGTTGCAGAAAGAGCAGAGCCTCTAGGTGTAATGGTAACGCCCCCATTGCTCCTAGAGGCTCATTTGCATATAATAAAACATCATTTTTCTCAGCAATGCGGACACACATGAACATGGGACCAACACAGATGTCTTCAGCTGCCAAGTGCACATGTAACAGGTCAGCCAGTGTCATAGGGACAGAACTGCTGACAGATGCCTTTTTTATGAGCGTCGACCATTAATATAAAAAGTCGATTGGAGTTTGTTTAAAAGGTTCAAGATTAGAGATGAGCGAACGTGCTCGAAACGAGCACTGTACCGCTCGGCTCCCCTGCGCTAGCATAGGTGCCGGCAGCCACTTCTGTCCTCCGGAGGAGGACGGAAGCGGCTGCGGGCGCCCATGCGAGCGCAGGGGAGCCGAGTGGTACAGTGCTCGTTTCGAGCACATTCGCTCATCTGTATTCAAGATCTGTTTTGCTCCAGCGCTCATTACGTCATAGCTCTTCTTTACTAATAGGGGCACTGCAGCTGTTCTAGCCACCGGTCAGAAATGGTGCAGGTCTCAGCGGTGAGACCTCAACCAATCTGACATTTAGGGCTCATGCACGTGACCGTGCTCGGCAAGAGACACAGTCTGTGTGTCGTCCACATCGTCCCCCTGACGCAAACTGTCTGTATCATAGTAATATACGATAGCCCTGTGATCACATATGAACTATTCTAAATTACTACAATACAGACAGTCTGGGTAAGGGGAGCTGCAGTCAGCCCAGGAGATGCAGCAGATCACGCCCGTGTGCACAAGCCCTTAATTTTAGTATCCCTTCTTCCCCCCTGGAAGCGGAGATACGAGCCGTTTGCTGGTGTCCTCACCCTTGTAGACCTGATGTAGCTGTCCTGGACTTGGAGGGAGAACTGTCAAACTGTCAGCAGTGGTGTTGGGGGATACAGGTGTAATTCCAGAATGGTAAAGGGTTGTTCCCAAATTCTTGGGAATGTCAAAATATGCCATCAATTTATGATCGTGTGGGGCTGAAACTCTGGGACCACAACAAAACTAAAAATGGAGTCGTCGCGCCAACGTTCAACCTTCAGGCTAGATATTATTTATGCCTTATACGCTTCTTTGTCTCCATACTGAGTTGCTCCACGGATCGCTCTTGTGCCTATTTCATCTCTTTGTTTTTGCTAACGATCGCCTTGAAGGATTATACCTTTCCTCCACTATGCTATCTCTTGTCGTATGCGCTCACTGCTTCAGGATCACATGTGGATGCTCGCTGGGTCGCCTAGCAGTGTCACAGGCAGCTTCCTCCACGCCCGGCGAACGTGCACTACTTTGAGCTGGACCCCATGCAGCACGATTTTTATACTCCTGAGCGCCTCTCCTTCTGGCTCTTCATTGAACTATAGTTTGTAAGTACTTTACCTTTTTTTTTTATTTCAAATGTGCACTAAAATTAGTGTCGTTGATACATTTTGTATAACATGCAAACTATGTTTAGACACACGTTATCTATCTATCTATATAAATCACATGACTGCTGGTATGTACATAATAGGGAGGGTTGTGCACAGTTTTTGAAAAAGACTCGGAGTCGAAACATCACTATGCTCAGTGACTAAACACCATTATCCTTTTTGAAGAAATTGGAGAGCGCTGCGGTTTTCTCTATACATTCGTGTTTTACCGAGACTCCCGGGCTAGAGTCTAACACAGCGAGCACCATCTACTGCTAATATATTAGGATGTGGCCCACTGAAGGGGAACCAATTGGAGTGCTGCTGCCCCATTTTTCCTTCTCAATCTCAGTTTACCCTTCACCACTTTGCTCTGCACAGCGGCGCCCAGGCCTGCAGGCGGTTCCCTACACCGCCAGATGACTGGGAGGCATTACATCTGCATGGGTATGGCGACTGCTTGATGGAGTGGCGGACACATAAAACGTGCCTACGGAAGCAGAAAAGTAACAGGCACAAGACCACACCGATACCCATCTGAATGTATGCAAGCTAATCAGTGATAAGAGGGATAACCCCAAATCGGAAATCCTCTGCAGCACAGAAGTGTAAATGCAAACTAGGCCAAGTGTATGGGCTGTGTACGGCTCCTCCAACAGGCAGAAAAGTGAATCGCAACGTACTGACCACCTAGAAACATATAGATGGAGACTGGATTAAATAAGTGCATGTTTATTACTTCTCCAATAATAAAAACCAATTGGACTTTGGATGAAGCCTCCTCCCCCATCCCCTTTAAGGCAACGGTTGTTATGGGTCACTGTGCAGAGCGCTCCGGAGTATCTGGACTGGTTATGTACACAGAGGACTCACACCTTCCCAGGATCTTCCTTCAGCGTGACTGTCCTATTAAATACAATCTGAAAGAGACGAGGAACCAAATGTTATTATGGACCAAACAGGACCGAGAACAGCTAGGGGGGGCTGGTCACCATCGCGGCCTGCTATTGACCGCACCACCCCCGCCCCGGAAGGTTTTAATCCGCACAACGGGGAGATGCAGCAGCGGCCGTGCAGGGATCCAGAGGGACACAGGTATGTATGTTCTAGATGAGGGACCTGGACATTCTGGGGGTCATTATAGGGATTGGATAACCCCTTTAACCCCTTCGCGCCCAGCGCCGTAATAGTACGGCGCTGGGCATGTGCTTAAAGATGGCGCCCGCTCCTCCACGGAGCGGGCGTGATGGCCGCAGGTGGCCTGCATATCCTACTAGCAGGCACCCGCAGCTAACGTCCGCGAACGGCAGTAATGCCGACCGCAGACATTTAACCCCTTGGGTGCCACGGTCAAGCCTGACCGTGGCACCCGAAGGCGGCAAACAGCGTAAGCGTACCCCGTGTGGTCATCGGAGGAGCCGGAGCATGCCTGCAGCAGCCCCTGTCATAGTCAATGACAGGAGGCTGCTAAATAGGCTTTCCTATGGAGACCTTGCCTGTAATAGGGCTCCATAGGAAAGCATTGAAATCCTCATAGACTCCAATGTAAGTGCATTGGAGTCTATGATATAAGCAATCAAAGTATTGCTAGTTGTAGTTCCCTATAGGAACCATAAAAAAGTGTAAAATAAATAAAGTTTTTTTAAAAAATAAAAAAACGTAAAAGTTCAAATCACCCCCCTTTCCCGAAAATAAAAATAAAATAAAAGTATTTAAAAAATGTAAAAAAACACATCATGGGTATCGCCGTGTGCGAAAACGCCCATATTATTAAAAAAAAAATATTTCCCGTACGGAAAAAAAGCGAAACGGAAAAAAGCGTCAAAATGGCCGATTCGCCATTTTTTGTCGCTTTTTTTTAAAAAAAAAAAAAAATTAAATAAAAAGCGATCAAAAAGTCATACACACCCCAGAATGGTATCAATAAAAAGTTCAGATTTCCCCACAAAAAAATGAGCCCCCATAAAAGCTCCGTACACAAAAATACCAAAAAGTTATAGGGGTCAAGAACTGAAAAAAATAAAAAAAAAAAATATAAAGTTGGACATTTTTTATATCACTATCAAAATGCAAGAAAAACTATACATATTAGGTATTGCCGGATTCGTACTGACCAGTAGAATGAAAGTAACTGGTCAGTTTTAACGCACATCGAACGCCGTAAATAAAAAAACCCGTAAAACCGTGGCGGAATTGCGTTTTTTTTTTGCAATTTCACCCGATTGGGATTTTTTTTCCCGCTTCCCACTACACCATATGCAATATTAAATGGTGGCGTTGGAAAGTACAACTTGTCCCGCAAAAAAACAAGCCATCATACAGCTTTGTGAATAGAAAAGTAAAAAAGTTATGGCTGTGTCAAAGCAAGGAGTGCAAAACAAAAACACAAAACCGAAAAAACCTCCGGGGCTCAAAGGGTTAAGCCCAAGGCTGCACAACTGAGAACACTGTGCAGAGATCAGCAGAATCTCAGTAGTGCAGCCTCAGGCTTTAGCCCAGTGACTGTCTATCAGCGTAGAAGAAATAGAAGTGTTTTTATGTCTTATTTCGCTCCGTTAGTCCTCAGTCTGTGCGGGAGGTGAAATAGCGGGGAGACACAGTATGCCCCCCACTTTGGAGATCCCACTGGTCTATGATCTAGCATCACTTCTTGTCCCGGCATGTACCATCTCTCAGCCGGGGGGTTTTAGTGATGCATGGAGGCTCCGCAGTGTGAACTCACCTTGTCATCAGCGGTGTCAGGATCCACAGAGAAATACCCCAATCTTTCAAACTGGAACTTATCGAAGGCCTTGCAGTTCTTTACAGACTGATCCACCATGGCATCTGGGATGACGGTCAGGGAGTTCTGTAAACAGGAGGTGGGTTATCGATACAGTAAGAGAATGTAGATACGGGGGGTAATCATTGCAATAAGACTCCCCACTAGGGGGCGCTGTGTGTTCAGTCTCGGAAAGTGATGATGGGACACAAAGGAGCGGCATATACAGGGCTGCCCTGCTCCTACACGTCCGCCTGCTCAGTGACAATCTACATGTAATGTACAGAAACATCTATTACTAGGAAGTAAACACTTCAATAATCCCAAGGACTCGATTCCAAAGCTCATGATCAAGATTTTACAGCTGCCATGCCAGCTATTCCATGTCCTCTTAAAGGGACAGTAAATCTTGGTTGAATGCAATCTACCTCTCCCTGTTATCAGAAATTTCAGAGACTGAGAAGAGGCTGAGTAAGGGTGACATGACATCTCCTGGCCTTCATAATCACTACCGATTAAACGGTTTTTCCCACAAAGAATATCCACACAAAGGAGGACAAGTGTCTGATCGCCAGGGGTTCAGCCGCTGGGACCACTGGCTGTCCAACGAATAGCGGTCCCGGACTCCTGGAGAGAGTGCGGACATGTGACCGCTGCTCCATTCACTTCTATGGGACTGACAAAGATCGGACTGATGGGCATATTACGCAGCCTGATCTTCGTCAGTCCCATAGAAGTGAATGGAGCCGTGGTCACACACGTTCATGACTGAGGGGAGATGTAATAACTATGTATAAATATATCAGGGGTCAGTACAGAGATCTCTCCCATCATCTATTTATCCCCAGGACTGTGACTGTGACGAGGGGACATCCTCTGCGTCTGGAGGAAAGAAGGTTTGTACACAAACATAGAAGCGGATTCTTTACGGTAAGAGCAGTGAGACTATGGAACTCTCTGCCTGAGGAGGTGGTGATGGTAAGTTCACTATAAGAGATCAGGAGGGGCCTGGATGTATTTCTGGAGGTAATAATATTACAGGTTATAGTTACTAGAGAGGGGTCGTTGATCCAGGGAGTTATTCTGATGCCTGATTGGAGTCGGGAAGGAATTTTTTTTTCCCCTAAAGTGAAGAAAATTGGCTTCTACCTCACAGGGGTTTTTTGCCTTCCTCTGGATCAACTTGCAGGATAACAGGCCGAACTGGATGGACAGAGGGCTTTTTTCGGCCTTATAAACTATGTTACATCAGGGACTCCGGGACTTTGTTCTTAGGATCACTTTTGGTGCCCACAGCTGGACCCCAGTAATCACACTGAGAACGGAGCATGGCCAGGAGCACACATTGCTGCTTCTGCCTGTGCCCCCCGGAGGTTTAATAAATGCTGGCATAGCACATGGGTGCCCTGTAACCATGTACTATGCCAGGATTAGCTGAGCGGCTCCTGCCTGTGCCTAAGAGCTGACCTGCAGGACCTTTAACTTAGCAAAGCAGGCACAGACAGCAGCCGCTCCGCTAATCCTGGCATAGCGCATGGTTACAGGGCACCCATGTGCTATGCCAGCATTTCCTAAACCCTCAAGGGGCACAGTGTGCTCCTGCTCTTACGCCGTTCTCTGCGGGCCCCATTCATAAAATTACAGAATACAGAACCACATGCGGCCTTGTTTTTTTTTTCCCTCCAGTGTTTTACAGTATTTAGTACTTACCGGGTTTATATCACTTAAGAATCCTCCAGGAACTTCAGAAGGATCCTCCGGACTCTTGTGCCGGAACCTGAAACAGTAAGATTAGTTACGCAGATACACTCCTCTCCTTTGCTGCTCTCAGTGTTACGCTCTGCTCCTGCGGCGCTGACGTCATCTTCTTGGCTGCAGCAGCGATGTCCTGTGCACACCATGTCACCGCTGCGGCCCATCATTGGCCTCAATAGTCACGTACCATAAATTGCTGAGGCCAGTGACTGCCTGCAGCGTGACATGGCGTGTACAGGACATCACTGCAGCCAGGAAGATGACGTCAGCGCTGCAAAGACAACCCCTTTAAAGTGTTATTCATGTTTTATAGGACGGCACAGTTGGGCTTGTAGTGTGATACCGTCACATAGGCCTGCAACCCTCTCCATGTATCTGTGTGAGAGGTGAAATAGCGGGGAGACACCACATCCCCCCCCCCCACTTTGGAGATCTCACTGCTCTATAATCTAGCATCACTCCTTGTCCCGGCATGTACCATCTCTCAGCCGGGGGGTTTTTAGCAATGCATGATCAAGAGCAAACAAGAAGGTTGGTGCCTACTTACAGTCGGTCATAGAGACGAACTTCACACACCAGAGGGTTGGACACCCAGTGGATAAAAGCTTTGGGCTTCTCCGCTACGTCGGACTTGGCGCAGGTGACCTCCAGTTCCACCACTTTCCCATTTCCATCCTGTTGGAAGAAAAAAAACACAAACCATTCAGAACAAAGGACAAAGTCTATAAACTGCCCAATGATCCAGGAACCCTGCTGTTCCCATATCCACTAAAACTAGACCTAAGGAAGAGAACCGCAGCGGCAGTAGAGACTGAATCGTCAATGCCATCTAGACTTGGGACAGATTGTAGGAGCCCCTAGAACATCAGGGAGCATTCTTCATCTGATGAACGTATGTCCTGAACTGGACGAATGCAAGATCCGTAACGAGAAGATGGACGTCAACTCTCACCTTAACGACGTTCTGTACGGAGATGACGTACCCGGCGTGTCTCAGGCCGACCGGCTGGTCTGGGGTCATCCGCTTATATCCTTTCTCCATCACCTATGAACACAAAGCTCTTCATTTACGGCCACGAACAATACTGATCTTTAGTCATCTGCTCCCTGTGGCGAAGGAACCTTCGTACGTTGGAAGCACGAGCAGAGGACGGCCCGGTCAAAGTGCGGAGGGACCTTTTTAAAACTAATTTATTTCCTTCATCCGATTACCATAGAAGTGAATGGTGGGAGTATCAGAAGACCTCAAGGACAAAACCTCTATCCTTGTCCACTGTTGATGTGTCTGTAACATTAGCCCCTGAGGCACTACAAGTACAAGCAGCAAAACCTGGCATCCCATAGATAATCCATTGTACACCGGTCACTTACCTCCCTGAAATCTGTCTGCTCAATGTAAATGGTGGAAGAGAACGGCACAGTATGGAAACCTCGCGACTCATCTGCTGGGAAGTTTGGAACTTTGACATCGATCGCCTGTAAGGGGACATCAGAGGTCACGGGGGGACGTCAGAGGTCACGGGGACAAACCAAAAACTGACCAGATCAGCAGCCACTACTTACCTGATCTCCAGGGAAGTTGGTGATTGTGATTTTCAGGGGTTCTAGTACAGCCATAACTCGAGGGGCTGTATCATTCAGGACCTCACGGACACAGGCTTCCAGCAGGTGAGGCTCCATCGTCGTCTGAGCAACTGTTACACCGACCTGTACACAGGGGAACAAAGAATTAGCAGATGTATTCTTGTATATAGGAGGCAGTATTATAGTAGTTATATTCTTGTATATAGGAGGCAGTATTATAGTAGTTATATTCTTGTATATAGGAGGCAGTATTATAGTAGTTATATTCTTGTATATAGGAGGCAGTATTATAGTAGTTATATTCTTGTACATAGGAGGCAGTATTATAGTAGTTATATTCTTGTACATAGGAGCAGTATTATAGTAGTTATATTCTTGTACATAGGAGCAGTATTATAGTAGTTATATTCTTGTACATAGGAGCAGTATTATAGTAGTTATATTCTTGTACATACGAGGCAGTATTATAGTAGTTATATTCTTGTACATAGGAGGCAGTATTATAGTAGTTATATTCTTGTACATAGGAGCAGTATTATAGTAGTTATATTCTTGTACATCGGAGGCAGTATTATAGTAGTTATATTCTTGTACATAGGAGGAAGTATTATAGTAGTTATATTCTTGTACATCGGAGGCAGTATTATAGTAGTTATATTCTTGTACATAGGAGCAGTGTTATAGTAGTTATATTCTTGTACATAGGAGCAGTATTATAGTAGTTATAGTCTTGTACATAGGAGCAGTATTATAGTAGTTATATTCTTGTACATAGGAGCAGTATTATAGTAGTTATATTCTTGTACATAGGAGCAGTATTATAGTAGTTATATTCTTGTACATAGGAGCAGTATTATAGTAGTTATATTCTTGTACATAGGAGGCATTATAGTAGTTATATTCTTGTACATAGGAGGCAGTATTATAGTAGTTATATTCTTGTACATAGGAGCAGTATTATAGTAGTTATATTCTTGTACATAGGAGCAGTATTATAGCACTCAATTTCCATGTTTTGTCACAGAACTAGTCACCAAAAAGCCATCACACGACCCAACGTAAGAAAGGTTTAAACAATCATACCCTCGCACAGAAGTTGTTAATGGCTTCGGGTGGGAATCCTCTCCGCCTCAGAGCGGTCAGTGTGAAGAGACGAGGATCATCCCAGTCCCTAGGATGAGAAGAGAAGTATTCACACTCCTGACCGGAGGATTTCCGTGGACACACAGCCTCCTCTGGGTCGGAGGGACACCTCTCACTGACCTGACTGCTCCCGTCTCCACCAGTTTAATAATCTTCCTCTTTGACACCACTGTGTAGTGCAGGTTCAGTCGTCCGTATTCCCACTGCACGGGGCAGTAAACATCCAGCGCATTACACAGCCAGAAGTATGACGACCGCCTTAAGGGGAATGGATACGGAAAACATTACATGCATAGTTCTGAATGTCAGAGGCCATGAGGAGATCCACTTCACTCAAGGGCCTCAACAAATAAAGTTTATTGAAGTGACCTATATGTAATGTCACGTCCTAACATCAGCTATAGTAATATACAAATCCCACGTACATGAGGCCTGCAGCTGCCATCCCACAATCCGTTAGTGAGAACGTTGAACACTATGAACCTGCAGTCGCCCTTATTCACCTTTACTTCCTGGTCACATGATCAAGCGCAAAAACGCTTTTGTCCGACACGCTTTTACCATGGTCATTCAACTAGGAAGAAGATGTGATAGCCAGCCATGCAGAAGCAGGCACCTTACAGTCTGCACCCAGGTACATTACCCGAGATGCAGCTTTACCAGCCTCTACCTGACCTTTCTATTCATGCACAAAGTCGGTAACCTCCGCAGCACAATAACGAGCAGGCGCAGAAGTGTGCGAGGAGTGAAATGTGACAGGAACACGCAGTCCCCGCCATTTGGATCCCTCGCTGCTTGGCTCTGGCATCACTTCTTGTCCCGATATCTATGGTTTACAGACAGCCGGGGGGTTTTAGTGATGCCGATGGTTAATCACTGGGATGTAATCTCAGAACATGGTAATTTGGATTGTAGAGGATCCCGGACAGTGGTTACTGGATGTCGCTCTTACCTGGCCTGAAACTCTTTGGTGCAGAGAGAATGAGTGATATGTTCTATGGAATCACAGAGGCAATGGGTGTAGTCATAGGTGGGATAAATGCACCTGCGAATAGGAAAAGATTAATAACCATTACTTGTGATACATTAGTAAGTGCCTTGTATTAACTTTCTCTACATGATAAATGCCACTTACTGAAGTGAGAGGACCCCTTTAAAGGGGTTGTCCCATGAAAAATATTCCCAGCACCTGGACCTGAATACTTTTGTAATTGCATGTCATTAAAAATTCTGTATAGCTACTGAGTTATTCAATAAAATGTATCTGTATAGCGCCACTTAATTTCGTATTTCTTTGACCTATTCACTGAGAAGTCCGCGCATGCTCAGATTCAACTTTTAACTGCCCCCTGAGCTGTGATAGGGAGAGCTGAGACACGCCCCCTGCGCTGCGATAGGGAGAGATGAGACACGCCTCCTGAGCTGTGATAGGGAGAGATGAGACACGCCCCCTGCGCTGCGATAGGGAGAGCCGAGACACGCCCCCTGCGCTGCGATAGGGAGAGCCGAGACACGCCCCCTGCGCTGCGATAGGAGAGCCGAGACACGCCCCTGAGCTGCGATAGGGAGAGCCGAGACACGCCCCCTGAGCTGCGATAGGGAGAGCCGAGACACGCCCCCTGAGCTGCGATAGGGAGAGCCGAGACACGCCCCCTGAGCTGGCGATAGGGAGAGCCGAGACACGCCCCCTGAGCTGCGATAGGGAGAGCCGAGACACGCCCCCTGAGCTGCGATAGGGAGAGCCGAGACACGCCCCCTGAGCTGCGATAGGGAGAGCCGAGACACGCCCCCTGAGCTGCGATAGGGAGAGCCGAGACACGCCCCCTGAGCTGCGATAGGGAGAGCCGAGACACGCCCCCTGAGCTGCGATAGGGAGAGCCGAGACACGCCCCCTGAGCTGCGATAGGGAGAGCCGAGACACGCCCCCTGAGCTGCGATAGGGAGAGCCGAGACACGCCCCCTGAGCTGCGATAGGGAGAGCCGAGACACGCCCCCTGAGCTGCGATAGGGAGAGCCGAGACACGCCCCCTGAGCTGTGATAGGGAGAGCCGAGACACGCCCCCTGAGCTGTGATAGGGAGAGCCGAGACACGCCCCCTGAGCTGTGATAGGAAGAGCCGAGACACGCCCCCTGAGCTGTGATAGGGAGAGCCGAGACACGCCCCCTGAGCTGTGATAGGGAGCGCCGAGACACGCCCCCTGAGCTGTGATAGGGAGAGCCGAGACACGCCCCCTGAGCTGCAGCAGAAAAGACACTCCCCTTGAGCTGTCAGCTTGATATAAATCTAACAGAGCAATGAATGTGGAGATCTCTGGATCCATGTGAGGTACAGGGCTGGTTCTAGCTTTGTTAGAAAGGGATTGTCATGTTCTATATGATGTCTGATTTTCATTTTTTACATTATTCGTGGGATAACCCCTTATAAGCGGCTGCCAGAAGCATCTGGTGACGCTTATTCAGGGACAAATAGGAATAAGGTTTTCCTCCTCAATCTGAATGTCCACCATGTACATGAGACTGTCATTGTTGTCCACGACATTTAAAATAAAATGACTGAAGAAAGAAGGGGATGTGATTAATAATTATACTTTATGTAATTGCCGCAGCCTGCCTCCTGAAAAAGAAGATTCATACTTGCCTGTTTCCCCACCGCTCTGCACAGGGAGTGTTTTCTATCTGTCAGTGTAAGGGCATGGTCACTGACTGGCTTCAGCGGTGGTGGCCACAAGCAGCATGTCACCGCTGGAGCGGTGCCTGTAACCATGCCCATGGCCAGACGGATGTAAACAGAGCAGGGACCGGAAGATGGAAACAGCGGAAGACCGGAGCGGCGTGGAGGGAGGCAGGGTGCGGGCGTTACATTAAATATAATTATTACCAATAAACCCCCTTAAAGGGGTTCTCCGGGAATTAAGAAAATAAAAATATTTAAATATTACTTTATTATAAAATATATTCCCAAATACCTTTCATTAGTTATAATGGTTCTTTTTGTCTGGGGAGCAATCATTAGGAGAAATAAAATGGCCGCCGTCCTATTAGTACACACAGAACCTGTCCTAATCACACAGGAGGACAAGTTACTTCACAACACTGAGGTAAAGAGCTGCCTCATCCTCCTCTCTGCTCGTCAGGGATTATGATCCTGAATACAGTTTAATATGATCTTCAGCTGAATCTCTGTAAAAACGGAGATCATGAGGAGACATGAAGTACAGAGAGAACGACAGGACAAACTGTGGTAATGGAGACTGCAAACAAGAGCTGCTGCTCATCACATCTGCTCATGAACTCAATTTCTACAGAGATGCAGCTGAAGATCTTATCATCTGTATTCAGGAGCATAATCCCTGACAAGCAGAGCAGAGAGGAGGATGAGGCAGCTCTTTACCTCAGTGTTGTGAAGTAACTTGTCCTCCTGTGTGATTAGGACAGGTTGTGTGTGTACTAATAGGACGGCGGCCATTTTATTACCCCTAATGATTGCTCCCCAGACAAAACGAGCCGTTATAACTAATGAAAGGTATCTGGGAATATATTTATAATAAAGTAATATTTATGTATTTTCATTTTCTTAATTCCCGGAGAACCCCTTTAAGCAGCGACAACCATGTGTTTACAGCTAGTATTATATGTGCGAGAGGTGAAATAAAGCAGAGGCGAGGTGAGGACTCTGCCTTTTGGAAGTCTCATGCTTTCTGTAGCATCTCTTCTTGTCCTGCCGTCTACAGCAGAGACATCAGGGGGTTTCAGAGATGCAGCAATAACATCCTGGCGCATAAAAGAGCAGATGGACGGGAAAACGATCCGGTCTCCGCAGAGATATGTCCTACCTTTATAGGGAATAGCTGCAGACATCGCTGCTCCCTGTGCAGATACAGAAGTATCTCAGGGAGAGGACGGCTATACTGAGTGAGGAGGACCAACCTGACGGACAGGACTATGGCACATACCATTTGTCTCCTGTGCGGTGGTGCGCGGTGTACTTTATCCGATACGCAACTGGATCCATCTTCCCGTCCTCCATCACCATCTTCATCCTGAGCGTGACTTCACCCTCAGCAAATTTTCCCTTTTTCATTCCCTGTAATCACAATGGTATACAATATCGACTGCACCAACTTACACTGCTGTGACGGTCGCAGAGTATCCGAAATACTTCCCACTCCTTAAAGGGGTCCTCTCACTTCAGTAAGTGGCATCTATCATGTAGAGACAGTTAATACAAGCCAGTTACTAATGTACTGTGATTGTCCATATTGCTTCCTTTGCTGGCTGGATTCATTTTTCCATCACAGTATACACTGCTCGTTTCCATGGTTCCGACCACCCTGCAATCCTTCAGTGGTGGTCGTGCTTGCACACTATTGGAAAAAGCGCCGGCCTCTCTGGTGGTCGGGACAGTGGGAGCGCACCTGGGCTAATGCTTTTTCCTATAGTGTGTAAGCACGACCACCACTGATGGATTGCAGGGTGGTCGTAACCATGGAAACGAGCCATGTATAATGTGATGGAAAAATGAATCCAGCCAGCAAAGGAAGCAATATGGAGAATCACAATACATTAGTAAGTGCCTTGTATTAACTTTCTCTACATGATAAATGCAACTTACTGAAGTGAGACGACCCCTTTAACCTTTTAAAGGGATCTTCCAGGACGTAGGTCATCAATACCAGACAGGATGAGTCTGACCAGCTGTTTTCACATGCTACGGCACGGCAAAGCTACACATGGCGCCATCCACCGTGAAGTGGATGTGCCTGGTTTCTGCAGCTCTCCTCCATTTAAGAGAAAGGGGTCCGCGCTGCAGTAACCAGACGCGGCGACCACACAGGGGGTGGAGGTGTACTTTACTTAAAGGGTTTCTGTCACCAGATTTGGGCATACTAAACAGGATGGCATTTGCAATGTGCAAATGCCACCTGATGCCCAATCTGGTTTTCTTACTGTAATCAGATCAGCAGTTTTCTTAAAAAAAGCACTTTTATAATATGTAAATTAGGCGTACTAGGTGCAAGAGGCGTTTACCTTGCACCTAGTAATCGCCGTGTTCCAACCTCTAGTGCCGCCTCCTGCTTCCTGATTGACAGGGCCAGGCAGCTTGCTCGATGAGCTGCCGGCCCGGTCCTCGCTCGAAATCCCGCGCCTGCGCCGTGTAGGCTAAATTCGGCGCAGGCGCAGATAGTTCACCCGGCCGCCCGGCTCCTGCCTCTCTCACTGCGCCGTGCGGAGTAAAAGCTCACCTTCTTCCCCGATGAAGCCGGCCGCCGTCTCTTCCGGGTGTCCTCTGACGTAATCGGCGCAGGCGCAGTGAGAGAGCCCGGAGCCGGCGGAACTCACTGCGCCTGCGCCGCTTTTACTCCGCACGGCGCAGGCGCAGTGAGAGAGGCAGGAGCCGGGCGGCCGGGTGAACTATCTGCGCCTGCGCCGAATTTAGCCTACACGGCGCAGGATTTCGAGCGAGGACAGGGCCGGCAGCTCATCGAGCAAGCTGCCTGGCCCTGTCAATCAGGAAGAAGGAGGCGGCACTAGAGGTTGGAACACGGCGATTACTAGGTGCAAGGTAAACGCCTCTTGCACCTAGTACGCCTAATTTACATATTATAAAAGTGCTTTTTTTTAAGAAAACTGCTGATCTGATTACAGTAAGAAAACCAGATTGGGCATCAGGTGGCATTTGCACATTGCAAATGCCATCCTGTTTAGTATGCCCAAATCTGGTGACAGAAACCCTTTAAAGAAGAACTCCCGCAAAAAATTTTATTCTCTGACCTGTTCATGATATAATCTGTAGTGATTGTCATCTTCTTATCAGTGACTGTTTCTGTGAGTAAAAACCTCTCTTCTTATTGTAGCTGGGTCATGTGACCAACTCCCTGACCTCCAACTGACCCAGGACAGGAAGCCAGTAACTGCTCTATTCATTCCTATGGGAGCCTCACTTTCAGTCTCATAGGAATACATAGAGAATTAGACTTCCTGTCCACACATAAGTCTATGTGTGAGTTGGTGGGTCTAATTGCTGGTCACATGACACAGATAAGAAACGTCAGGATGATAGAAGTCAAAAATTCAGACACTGGTAAGAAAATGACATTCACTACAGATTATATCTTGTACATTTCTAGCAGGACATGGAATAACATTTTTTGTCAGGAGTTCTTCTTTAATGTAGCTGTATAATCGGCTTGTGGAAGCATTTTGAGTTATATATAAATTAACATTTATTTTTGGCAGGGCAGAAATAAACGATGAATTTTCCCAATTTTTGGCATTTTTTTCCACTTTTATGTACGGACATTAAACAACGTGTCACATTTATTATACAGGACGCTACAACTGCAGCCGTAATGCTTCCATACGCTCTAACCAGCACATGACGACCACTCTATTAAAAAACAAAAAGCTCAAAACTTACCTCAAAGAGCAGCAGCGATTCCTCCACTGGCCGATCCCTCCACGGTGAAGGAGGCGGGTTGTGCCCTTTAATTTCATCCACTTTTTGGTGGCAGGCATAGGCGTGGCCCCTAGAAAACAGACAAGAACCTTATTGTTACACGTGGCTGAGCCGTGGTACCTGCACGTGGTTCACCACCGATTGCAGGGCTGCACCTGTACTTGGTAGGGGAAGGTCGGTTTGCTATGACTCCCATTAAAGAACCCTAGAGTCAGTCATTCCCCTGCCTGAAGTGGCTGAGGACAGGAAACAATAGACTGATTTGGCAAGGCTAGGGTTACACGATTGTATTTTAGGATTATCCCAGGATGGGGGATAAGAGTCTGATCAGTGTGGGTCTGAGTGCTGATCACATTAATAGGGGTCCTGTGTTCCCCCATTTTAATAGAGCGACACGCGCTTGTCTGCTCCGATTTATGACCAGAGTAGCAGCGGACATGTATGACCACCGCTGCATTCAAATGGGAGAACATGGGACCCCCGTTCACATGATCAGTAGGGGGTTCCAGGAGTCAGACCCCCCACTGATCAGACACTAAGGCCCCTTGCAGATGAGTGTGTGTCACGCGGCGAGTCCGTAACGCAGCTCCCGGCCCTGACGGGGTCACATAGCATTATACTGATTTATGATGCTATGTAACCCTTACAGTTCTGGAATGTATTAGAGGACACTGACATAACGCTGTCAGTGTTATCCAATACGTTCCAGAAATGTAAGGGTTACATAGCATCATAAATCAGTATAACGCTATGTGACCCCGTCAGTGCCGAGAGTTCAGGCCAGGAGCTGTGATGCGGACCCTGTGCGTGGCACACGCTTGTCGGCAAGGGGCCTAACCCTTTATCCCTGTGGATAGAGGGGATCAGAATTCTTGGTGGAAAACCCCTTTAAGTCACTATTCGCACCTTCCGTTTCTTTTTTCATGCGGTCACCCCTCCCCCATTGCTCCATTCTTTCTAGTGAAGGAGAGGCCGTTTCTCTTGCTCGCAGTATTCACCTTTTAATCAGCTCCACCGCCCATTCATACAGCTGGTCAAAGTTATCGGAGGCGTGAGTCACAGCGTACGGCTTGTATCCTGCAAGAAAGGTGAACAAGACCTACGAATCAGATCCTTCCCTGCATTATCCAGAGGAGTATGGTTATACCATACCAGTGGCGTCCATAGAGAAGAGAGTCCTGACTAAGTAGAAGAGGAGATGACCCCAACTAAGACTGGGCCCCCTCTTGTCCTGGGCCCCATAGCAGTCGCATAGTCTGCCGCTATGGTAGTTACGCCCTTGTACCATGCACTTCCATACGACATCACTGACAAATAACACTGATGTCTCATGCTGTGTGTGTCTATAAGTCGTCATTCTGTACCATCTACGAGTTCCTCAGCTGCATTATACCAATGGTTATTTGCAGCATTGTCAGCTATAGAACAGAACATACTGCTATACAGCTCCATTCAGGAGACCGGAATAACTTGGTCACAGTTTTCTGGCTGGAGATGTATAGACAGCGATATTTGTTCCAATTTCATAATAATCCATATTTCAGCTTTTCTAGGCTCCTGAACCAGAAATCTTACTAACAACAAGTTAAAACCCCCAATTCCATATGGCGGTATAACAAGGCAGCTATAACAGTCAGTAATCTGGTAAGCAGCACCACCATGTGGCGGACACGCAGTACTGCATCCATCAATAGCCTCTATTGGCTCATACATACCTAGCCATTCCACCATGTCTTTGATGGCTGTAAAATACTTCTCTTCCTCTTTTTCAGGGTTGGTGTCATCGTAGCGGAGAAAACAGATGCCGCCGTTCGCCTGCGTGTATACATCACAACCTGGTTACCATGTCTAGGCAGGCTTGTAAATGTTATAATAGTGACTTCGGTCAGGTATTACGTTGTGTCATCCTCTTACCTTTGCATATCCAAAGTTGAAATTGATGGCTTTGGCGTGACCGATGTGCAGAATGCCATTTGGTTCTGGAGGAAACCTCGTCCTCACCTATTAAAAAAGAAAAAGCGGTAAAGATCACAAGGGCTGGAGCTACATTTTGTCAGATTTTGTTAGTTTGGGGGGGGGGGGGGGGTTTATAAATTAGTGATTGCACCTCTTTACAGGTAGAACAGGGTCAAGTAAATCAGCTCCAGAGTATGTGAACCCCACCAAACGTCCCCCCCCATATCTCAGCCTCCTGGAACTATGTGGGTGTGACGCAGTATGGCGGGAATATTTTAGGTTTGGAGTGGAGTTCAAAAATCAATCTCCATTCATCCACTTAAAAAGGGCTACCCCATTACAAACACATCCATTACGTCCCATGCTATGAATATGGGATACATGTCTGAACGCGGGGGACCCCACACATCACAAGAGCGGGGGCCCCGCATTCCCCCATTTCAACTAAGCACTTGTCATACACGTGTACTGCTGGTGAATTCAATTCTATGGCATTGCCTACAGCCGAGCCCCCATTTCTCTTGGTGTGTGCCCGACCGCCATGATATGCCTTCTCCTGTAGATAAGGGTTTATAATGGGACAACCCTTTTTAGAGTTAAAGGGGTATTCTCATCTTGGACAATGGGGGCATATCGCTAGGATATGCCCCCATTGTCCTATAGGTGCGGGTCCCGCCGCTAGGACCCGCACCTATATCGAGAACGGGGCCCCCGAAGTGAAGAAGTGCGCACCGCGCAAGCGCGGCCCGCTCTCCATTCGCTTCTATGGGGCCGCTGGAAATAGCCATAGAAATGAATGGGAGCAGTGTCCGTGCATGCGCAGTGCGCTCCCATTCATTTCTATGGAGCCGACGGAGATAGCCGAGCCAGCGCTCGGCTATTTGCGGCGGCCCCATAGAAGTGAATGGAGAGCGGGCCGCGCTTGCGCGGTGCGCACTTCTTCACTTCGGGGGCCCCGTTCTCGATATAGGTGCGGGTCCCAGCGGCGGGACCCGCACCTATAGGACAATGGGGGCATATCCTAGCGATGTGCCCCCATTGTCCAAGATGAGAATACCCCTTTAACACCCTAACTGTTTTGCCCGAGTCCAGCTCCGGCAGTATGAAAAGTAGCTAACTGGAGGGGGGAGGGCTGCTTTAGATGGTGATATCTCCTCAATGGTAGCAGCTAGAAACATGCAACTGGTCTTGTATGAAAGCTGACAGTCCAGGCTTTCATACAAGCACAAAATGACAAAGTCCAAACAGAGGAGAAATCACTGTTAGAAATCAAGGCGGGAATAATCACGAGTAATACCTGTTTTTACTTTCATTTTCAGCTGCATTCACAGCATCCCGATATAGGATATATTTCTGTCATTTTGGTATTGTCTGTAAAGCTTGGAATGTCTGCTTTCAAACAAGATCAGTTGCAGGTTTGTAGCTGCTATCATTCAGGAGGTAGCAGCATCTAAAGAAGCCCTTCCCCCTCCAGTTAGCTACTTTTCCCACTGCTGGAGCTCCACTCTGGCAAAACATTTAGGGGTAAAGTGATAATATATTATGATTGGTGGAGGGTCCTAGAAGCTGGACCCCCGAGTATGACTGACCTGTAGCTCCTTCAGTCTCTCTCTGTACTGTGGCACCCCAAGCCGCCCAGCTCTGCAAGGAACTGCAGCACATCCCCATTCTACTGTATGTAGGGCCTTCAGGACCTCCTGTGTCCACTTACTGAAGACAATCCTAATTCACAGTAGTCTGCATCTTAAACCCATTATTAAAGGGGTTATTCAACTCAGAGTGGCCCAGACCCGATGGAAGATCTGGTCAGTCGGGCTCGCGGGCTGACAGTTCTGCTCCCACATGTACCGAGGACAACAACATCAGTCGACAAGGGCACACGTGACCGCTGCAGCCAATCAGAGGTGACCTGCTCCCCCTGTTACATGTAATAGGGGAAGCATGTCATCACTTCGGCCTCTGATTGGCTGCAGCGGTCACATGGACGGACATTGTCCTATGTGCACGTTGGAGCAAAACTGCCACAGATCAACCCTTTAAAGACAAAAGCCCTGATTTATCACGGCCGGCATATTCTACGCCAGTCTTGATGGGCCTCCGCCAGAGGAGGCGTAGATCTCAGTCATCACGTAAGGCACGTAAAAGTTACAGTTACGACTAAATCTAGCTGCAGTAGCATTTTAAAAGCAGCAAAACTGTGTTTTGCTATTTTTTTAACACTGCCAAAATAATGTCTTATATTTTACCTGCCCCCCGGTGATCTCAAGGTGTTTTTTCAACAGATCCATAGTATTTGGGGTGACCACATATCCTTCAGTCTTGTAATTTTCTCCTAAGTGGGTGACAGAAACAAACATTCAACTGGCGGCTCATCGCATTTTGTCACGTTTTCCCCAAAGTTAAGCTATTGGTTGTGTGAAGAGTGTGGAGAGCGCCCTCTGTGTCAGTACATAAGATGTGCACATTGCTGCCGTCCTCTGCAGACACTAGAGGGAGCTCTAAAGTATTGTTGTTTTCAAAAGAGAACAAATTAGCATGATTAACCCTTTCTCTCACTGCATATTTATGAACCATTTTATATATTGTATATGTTGTAATCAGAAGCTGGGAAAAAAAAAAAACAACATTCTGAATGGGGCGGTTACAGGTTTTCTTTTCATGGTATTCCCTATGAAGTAAAACTGACCTGTTACCTTCATTTTCGGGTCAGAACAATGTGTTTTAACACTCAAAAAATAAAAACTTTAGACATTTTTTTTCTTTACATTGCCATGTTGTGACCCCATAACTTTTTTATATTTATATAGGTCTATGGAGCTATGTGAAGGCTCATTTTTTTTGCGGGACGATCTGTAGTTTCCAGGGATTCCATTCATGTTTTAGTTGGTATGCCTTTTTGATCAATTTCTATTAAATTTTTTGGGGGGAGATGAAGCAAAAAAAAAAAAACAAAAACAAAACAAACAAACAGCTGTTTCGATTTTTTTTTTTTTTTTTTTTTCAGTTATGGCATTCACCGCACAGGTAAAATACATTTATATTTTAATAGTTTGGGCATTTTGGGACGTGGCAATGCACACAATTTTTATTTTTTTTTTTATTATTTTCTATGAGGTGGGAGGGGGAAAGGGAGGCGATTTGAATTTTTATATTTTTATAAATATATTAAAATATATATATATATATATATATATATATATATATATATATATATATAATATATATATATATATATTTTTTTTTTTTTTTTAAGTCCCCTTAGGGGACTTGAACATGCAGTCATTAGAATCACCATTGCATTATGAATTACCATTGAAGCCTATGGGACATTCAATACATTCCTGTGAAGCCTTGCCACAGGCAGGGTTCCATAAGAACTATTACTGCGGTAGCCTCGGATCCTTCAGAGAGATCACGGCATCTGAGGGGTAAAATGCCTGTGATTGGCGTTATTGCTGATCACTGATAATACACTGGGTGTCTGCTGTTTAAGGGCTCATTCACACGAATGTATTTTCTTTCCGTGTCCGTTCCGTTTGTTTTGAGGACCGTACGCAGAACCATTTATTTCAATGGGTCCGCAAAAAAAAACAAAAAACGGAAGTTACTCCGCGCGCCTTTCGTTTCCGTATGTTCGTATTTCCGTTCCACAAAAATATAGAACAAAATGTAGTATTATCTGCATTATGGACAAGGATAGGACTGTTCTATTAGGGGCCGGCTGTTCCGTTCCGCAAAATACCGAATGCACACGGACGTCATCCGTATTTTTTGCGGATCCGTTTTTGCAGACCGCAAAATACATACGGTCATGTGAACAAGCCCTAAAACAGCAGAAACCCAAGCGGTTATGGCACATGCTGCGCTCTGGAGCGGGTGCCATCTTTGAAAGGCCAAGATCTGCCGTATATGTATGACAGATGTAGGGAAGATACTGCCAATTGCAGACAGCTCCTTCTCATGCCTATGGTTAAAAAATATATCTCACGTACAAACGCTAGAGGTCCCCTGCCAGCTCAATGCGTGGACGCTGGCTTAAAGAAGGGTAGGGGGCGGTCCTAGAGCAGGGATGGCAAACCTGCGGCTCTCCAGATGTGGTAAAACTACAACTCCCACCATGCCCTGCTGTAGGCAGTCCGAGCATGCTGGGAGTTGTAGTTTTGCAACAGCTGGAGAGCCTCAGGTTGGCCATCCCTGTCCTAGAGCATGTTCACACGGCAGATTTATTGTAGAAATGTCTGCGACTGAAAAATCCGTTCCATTCATCTATAGGGAGTTGTTCCTGCAATGAGCACGTGGACGTCTAAAAGCCACGTTCAGATGAATGGGTCAGCCACAGAAATTTCTGCAACAAACCTCCCAAGTGAGAACATACCCCTAGATGCAAATTGCTGCAAAATTTGCAAAGCGTCAGAAAGAAGGGGGAGCAACCCTCAATGGTATCCAGGGGTCGTCCTGATGAGGGCTGTGGATAACTGACCCGGCTTGTGAAATTTCAGGGCCTCTCCTCGTAATTGCTCCATCAGAGATGCAGATTCCAGCTTCACGTCCCCTGCAATGAAGAGAAAAGCATTTTATACAGCATAAGCCGTAGAGCTTTACAGGTTGTACACACATCAGTCCCTGTATTGGATAGGCTACCGATTAACCTAATCCGGACGAGTCGGCTGCAAACAGCTGTAAAGCAGGTTCTTATGTGAGGGGCGTGTAAATTTACTGCCAAGAACTGGATCCGTTCCCATCATATAGAATAGGAAAATGAGCTGTAATTCCTCAGGTGTGCACTAGGTGGCAGTGTTCAGCCAGGCCTCCGGATTCTCCCTCCTTCCCATACTGTATATAAATTGAGCTCCGGAGATTTCCAGGAAATCTAAAGTAATGTAAACCCCGGTTTTCTAGGAATCCTGGAGTTATGTGAATGCCGTCATCACGGCGGCTGAGGGACGTGAGCTCGGGGAGGTTGCACGTGACTTCTGAGAGCCCAGCAGCTCAGGGCTTCACTGGTAGTTTTACTCCTTACACAGAATCCAATTAGGAAGAATATTTCATACAAGGAAGATTAGATCCTGGGGGGGTGAGGGATAAAGCAAGTGGAGAATTAAAATGAGAGCCGAGGCCTGCAAAGCATGCTGGTCCTTGTGGTGCCTCCTGTGTAAACACAGCAGCACTTACAGACGCCGGTCAGAAAGTATGAAAGGATTTCTTCTCTTCATTCAATAATTCCCCTTTGTAGTAAAGACTAGAAGCCTAGAGACCCTCGTGGAAAATCAGCCACTGCACTGAGCTGCCATTATCCCGACGATCGGCTGTCAGCTTATACAAACATGCACACGCCACGAAAATGGGGGGGGGGGTCTTGACAGGCCGTCAGTGCCCCCCTAACGCTGACTACATGCTGCTACTGGCACCATTACATACACACGAAAGAAAACAGCAGAACAATCCTGGGCCTGTGCTGCCCACGGACCACCATGCTCCAAATCTCAATAGATATGTATAAAGGGATTTTCCAGGATTTTACTACGGATTCCTCAGGATAGGTCATCAGTATCTGATCGGTGAAGGGTCCGACACCCGGGATGCCCACCGATCAGCTGTTTGAGAAGAAGGTACCGGCGCTCCTGTGAGCGCCGCTACCTTCTCCCCGCTCACCAAGCACAGCGCCGTACATTGTATAGTGGCTGTGCTTGGTATTGCGCTCAGTCCTATTCACTTGAATGGGGCTGAGCCGCTCCTAGGCCGCGTGACCGATGAACGCAACCTCACTGGCCTAGGAAAAGATGAGAGAAGGCCGCAGCGTTCATGGGAGCGCCGGTGCCTTCTAAAAGAGCTGATCGGCGGGGGTCCCGGGTGTCGGACCCCCAGAGATCAGAGGAGTTTCCTGGCCCTGGACCCTAAATTTGAAGTTTTTGTTCATCGAGCCACTTAGTTGTGACGTGGTGCCGCAAAAATCATTTGATCCCATTCTTTATTCGTGGCTGTGTTCTTAGGCAAAATTGTGAGTAAGCCCACTCCATGGATGAGAAGCGACCCCGCACATGAATAGTCCTAGGATGAAACCCCCTCATCTCTTGTCGTTGGGCTCCTCGTTCTTTCTCCGCTCCGGTTGTGATGCTCCTCTGGGCTCCCTCGTTGTAAAACATCCAGTTTGACATCGCTGCAGCCGATTGTTGGCAGTGACCGGAACCCCTTACAACATGACATACGGTAATATGACGCACGGGTCTCCACCGTGACCAGTGATTGGCTGCGGCTATGTCAAAGCGGGGAGCCAGCGCCAGGAAGCAGGTAAGTAACTCGTCCTTTATAGGTCCAACTAAGTGTGTGTGGGGAGGGGGGCATGGGAGTCTCAGACCGCTGCCCATCATCAATATAAACAGGCTGCATCATTTTATTTTTTAATTTTTTTTTTAATTTTCAAGGCAAGGAATGACTGCAATTAATTGCACTTCATAACAAATCTACAGTTGATGCAAATTGCCACCAGAAAAAAAAAAAAAAAAAAATTTAAGCAGCAACGTTTGTGAAACCCAAACTTTTTCTTTGGGCCACAACTGTAATTATATCTCGTGCCATAAATCTTAAAAGTAAGAACCTGAGATAAAATAGCCCTTTAAAGGGGTTGTCAGAGTTATTTTTTTGTTCTTTGTATGTTACTAACTTGTCAGGTATAACAACTTTCCCAAACACTTTCTGCTTCTAAAGCTGCTGGTTTCTCAGAGTTGACTGAGGGTCACATGACCTGTGATGTCACCTTATATTATCTCCCTGGTCTGTGATGTTTCGTGCACAAGCCTCAGAGTTCAGATAACAGTCTGTACACGAGACGTCACTGGCCACGCCCCCTGCACTGCCGCTGCTATCTGCTCTCTCCCTGGATTCCTTCAGATAAAACATTAACCCCTTCAGCCAGAACACACTGAGGGCTCAAGGCTTTACAACAGGCTTTACACTGCAGGCAGTGAGGAGACAAATACTGGGCACAGGAGCTAAAAGAGGAATTGTATTGCACAAGAACAGGTAGGGGGAAGTTCCTGTGTGTATCAGCATTGTTATTGTACATACAGCTGGGACTTGTAGTCCTACACACACACACAACATGCTGCTGAGTATTCCAGCAGACAGACATGTCACTCAGCACTTGTATTCATTCCCTTTGCAGAGCAGAAAGGGGGGAGGGGCAGAGATTGTTATTACTGCATGTAAACAAAGGCCAGAAGAGAACCAGGGAAATGAGGAAAGATTTTTTTTTGCCCCAAACTTGCTCAACTTAGTGATATATTGCTGCCCATCAGATTTACACTGCTATATATTTTTTTTCATAACTCGGACAACCCCTTTAAAGCAGCCATAAATCAGATGATAAAGTTCAGTCTTCCTGCAGCCACCACTAGGGGGAGCTCACTGCACACTACTTATACATTGAACTCAATAATAATAAAAAGGTGTGCAGTGAGCTCCCTCTAGTGGCTGCTGCAGGCAGACAAAAACAAAAAACGGTATAATTTAACCATCCTGGCCTCAGCCTTCAAATGAATGGCTGCCATGTAACACAGACGGTTCAAAACGGGAGCCAATTCTATTGACCCGTCCATGGTCAGATCCTCTATAATATCTAAAGCGCTATTGGGAAGTATGGACAGGAGTTGTCTTCACGAGACTCCCCCTTTAAGTAACCAGTCAGGTGGTGGTTACCATAGAAATAAGTCAGGTGGGCTCCTTCACAGATAGCAGGTTATTAGGGTATTTCCATGATGCCCAGGTCATGGGGGTCGAATTTTTAATAACGACCCAGAAGGACTGCACAGTTATATGCTGCAGAAGTGAGACCACTACTCCCATCATGTATGCAGGATGTGCGATGGGTCTAAATAATCATGTGAAACTCCAATTAGAAGAGTCGGCCCTGCATTCCCAGTAAAGTCCCCGAGGTCCACATTAAAACCACACACAGCAGATATAATCCTGTATAGGAAACTGCGGTCTAGTTAACCCCATCCTGTCTGCAGCAGTAGCCGTGCTGGAGGACGGGCACACACACTTAGAAGCAGCATTGTGATAAGTGGTCAGATAACATGGCAGCTGCAAAATATAGATGCTGAGCGGATGGGCGCGAGGGTGAGCGAGCGAGAGACCTGTTGGGGGGCCCTTCCAAAATCTGACAGGTCTTCAGTCCATCATCAAGTGTGGAATCAGTGAGCTGTCAGGGCATGCTGGGAGTAGTAGTTTTGCAACAGCCACAGGGAAGAGACCACAGCAACAGGTCAATTGTGGAAGATCAGAAGTCACGTTGAAGATCAGAACTGCAGCAGGTAAGAGGTTAAACAAGACTGAAGCCTAAAAAAAAACCCAACATACTGAAAGTTACTGTAAGCCGGGACAGCGCCCCCGTGAGCAGCAGAGCGGCCGTGCACAGGATCTCTGCGGGCAGGACTGGTGGCAGCCCATGTGTGACGGGGGCGCAGACTGTGGGGATTCTGTCCCAGACAGAGCCGCGTGTGTTTCCCCACAGCCTGCAGATTCTCAGAACTGACACGGTGTTTGGGTTTCGGCTGAGGCTTTCCAAGAAAACGAACAGAGCTGAATAGAGCGGCGAGCGCAGCGTCAGTGCCAGCCTCCCCGGCCGCTCGCCTCAATCGTCTCACTTCTCGATATTCCTAGAAGACGAGCAGGCAGACGACGCACAATAGAAAGCAGCTGCACACTGGCAGGCTGGACGCCGCGGTCTCCAGGGGAATGACACAATCCGACGTGCAATTACCTGACTAGCAATTCCCTAATCCTTTAGAAATGGATGGATCCTGTAAGTGAGGAGAGGCTGCTGGGATCCTCTCTGGAATTGCCTAATAATAAACTGTAATTAGACGGAATATATTCTGTCCGTAAACCATACCTGGTGGTTCTCAGCTTTGGCCCCTACATAGGGAATCCCTCTCTGACGTCCTTACGGGATAAGAGGGCGTCTGATTTTTAGAGCTTTTTCCTATTGATGACTATGGCTGGCTATTCAAATTTTTTTTTAAAAAAAAACAGCTTCTAAAATCTGCAGTAGTGTGTCCACCACTATACGGATGGTATACGGGCCATGATGCTACTCCAACCAGCTGGCACAAAAGCCCACTCTCTATAAGCCGTACGTGCCAAGGTACAGATATCCCATAAAAGTCCTACAGCCCCAACATCTACCTATCTGGTTGAGATTCATTTGGCGGACGGCATGGGTGAATTTCAACATGCCTGATCCCTTGGTCTTACAGGATAAGGTTTCTTAACCCCCTAACTGTTTTGCCCAGGTCCAGCTCCAGCGGTGTGAAAAGTAGCTAACTGGAGGGCTGCTTTAGATGGTGATATCTCCTCAATGGTAGCAGCTAGAAACATGCAACTGGTCTTGTCTGAAAGCTGACAGTCCAGGCTTTCAAACATGACAACTAAAGTCCAAGCAACAGAGGAGAAATCACTGTTAGAAATCAAATCCTCAGGATAGGTCATGAGTATCCTGTGAGCGCTGAGGCCTTCTCTTAGCTTTTCCTAGTCCAGTGACATCACGCTCATCGGTCAAGTGGCCTAGGAGCGGCTCAGCCCCATTCAAGTGAAGGGGGCTGAGCGCGATGCCAAGCATGAACACTATACAAATGTACGGCGCTGTGCTTGGTGAGCGGGGAGAAGGTAGCGGCGCTCACAGGAGCGCCGATGCCTTCTCAAACAGCTAATCGGCAGGGGCCCCGGGTGTCGGACCCCCACCGATCAGATACTGATGACCTATCCTGAGGAAAGCTCATCAGTAGTACAATCCTGGAAAACCCCTTTAATAAAAGAGCATATTACCCGTCTATAGCCACAATACCCTGCACAGCCTGTGGACAGGTGTGGCGCTGTTTTTTTGGTTTTTTTTGAGAAACAACCATGTTTTTCTTTTCATTGACAACCCCTTTAAGGGAGACAAGTTGCTGTCAGACAAGTTATTTCACTCTGCCCTTTAAGAAGACACATTCTCTCATGGACTGTGTGCGCGCATGTATATGGGGGGGAGGGGGAGAAAGAGGGTTCCCGAACCTGCTCAATGCCTCCCCCCAAAAACTCATGCACCCCTTTTAAGTGATCCACAGCACGTTGATATGTAAGGCAACGTGGATGTGTCCCCAACAACATACTAAATTACTATACAGCGTATGCCATCACGTGACGCCCTAAAAGGGGGTGCTGCTTTCCCTTTTAGGGCGTCTGTCCAGGTGACGATGCCTGGTAAGGGGTTTCTATACAGAACGTAGCTTGGCCCTGTCCATCTTGGCTGCCACCCAGACATTGGATCCTAAGAGCTCCCACCACCCTCGTCCAAATCTCCCGCCTCCGGCTTTAACTGTGGATTCTCGGAGCTGCCAGGACAATGCCGCCGTCTTCATCCCACTTTGTGATTGGAGAACGCAGACTGAACAATTAAACATGTGGCGCCAGGGGCGCCCGCTCATGTTTTTTTATTTTTTTTTCCTTACACGTCCTTCTCTTCTCAGCCAAGACTTACGAACAGGAGCGGAAAAAAAAAAAAAAACCCAAACCTATCAATAATGCAGTGTGTTCCTTGTGAGCGGGGCGCCCTCCCAACTGGCAGACAGCAGCGTCTTAATGTCACCTTCCAGCACCTCGGGAGAAAATCGTCAGACTCCTCGCAAGCCCACAGAGGCCCCTTGGAAATTGGGCCATCTTGTTAACAGCCGACTCTAATTGCTAGATAAACAATCCTCACCGCCGCCGCCGCTGGTATAAAAGGGGCGAGTGAAGAAATGGGAGAGAGCGTGGATTAACCCTTCCCTCGACCCTAAAAGTGGAATGAGAACCAGCAAAACTAACGCATATAAAATACCTGTAATCTGATGCGGAATTAGCAGACATAAAACTTAGATACGGTTTATAAGAACGCACATATTGTATAACATTTATATTCTTATTTATCTTATTTTTGGGGAGAATCCCTACTTTTTTTTCCTCTCTGCTCACTCTTCATTATATACATTGTAGATCCAGATTATTAGACTTAACCCCTTTCTCCGCGCAGGACAAGGACTTTTTCTTTACCTCTAATAACATACTGGGCTTTTCACTGGTAAGCTAGGTGGAGACTCCCATCTAGCCGTGAGCCCGGTGACATCACTGGCACTAATGGGTGGTCTTTAGCGCTGCTTTAGCCCGTAAAACAGGCATGGATAGCACTATGGACCACCCATTAATGCAGGAGACATCACCAGGTCACTGGTAGGCAAAAGCCTCTTCCTAACAGTGTGACAATGTAAACTAAACAGCCCTTGCTCTGCGTGATGCACCGCAGGGAAACAGGGAGCATCGAGGGTAACACACAGCCACCATCTACCTCCTATGTACAAGAATATAACTACTATAATACTGCCTCCTATGTACAAGAATATAACTACTATAATACTGCTCCTATGTACAAGAATATAACTACTATAATACTGCTATGTACAAGAATATAACTACTATAATACTGCCTCCTATGTACAAGAATATAACTACTATAATACTGCCTCCTATGTACAAGAATATAACTACTATAATACTGCTCCTATGTACAAGAATATAACTTACTATAATACTGCTATGTACAAGAATATAACTACTATAATTACTACTATAATACTGCTTCCTATGTACAAGAATATAACTACTATAATACTGCTCCTATGTACAAGAATATAACTACTATAATACTGCTCCTATGTACAAGAATATAACTACTATAATACCGCTCCTATGTACAAGAATATAACTACTATAATACTGCTCCTATGTACAAGAATATAACTACTATAATACTGCTCCTATGTACAAGAATATAACTACTATAATACTGCCTCCTATGTACAAGAACTATAACTACTATAATACTGCTCCTATGTACAAGAATATAACTACTATAATACTGCTCCTATGTACAAGAATATAACTACTATAATACTGCTCCTATGTACAAAGAATATAACTACTATAATACTGCTCCTATGTACAAGAATATAAACTACTATAATACTGCTCCTATGTACAAGATATAACTACTATAATACTGCTCCTATGTACAAGAATATAACTACTATAATACTGCCCTATGTACAAGAATATAACTACTATAATACTGCTCCTATGTACAAGAATATAAACTACTATAATACTGCCTCCTATGTACAAGAATATAACTATTATAATACTGCTCCTATGTACAAGAATATAACTACTATAATACTGCTCCTATGTACAAGAATATAACTACTATGATACTGCCTCCTATGTACAAGAATATAACTACTATAATACTGCTCCTATGCACAAGAATATAACTACTATAATACTGGCTCCTACTGTACAAGAATATAACTACTATAATACTGCCTCCTATGTACAAGAATATAACTACTATAATACTGCCTCCTATGTACAAGAATAGTAACTACTATAATACTGCCTCCTATGTACAAGATATAACTACTATAATTACTGCTCCTATGTACATGAATATAACTACTATAATACTGTCTCCTATGTACAAGAATATAACTACTATAATACTGCTCCTATGTATAAGAAATAACTACTATAACTGCTCCTATGTAAAGATATAACTCTATATTACTGCCTCCTATGTACAAGAATATAACTACTATAATACTGCCTCCTATGTACAAGAATATAACTACTATAATACTGCTCCTATGTACAAGAATATAACTACTATAATACTGCTCTATGTACAAGAATATAACTACTATTAATACTGCTCCTATGTACAAGAATATAACTACTATAATACTGCTCCTATGTACAAGAATATAACTACTATAATACTGCTCCTATGTACAAGAATATAAACTACTATAATACTGCTCCTATGTACAAGAATATAACTACTATAATACTGCCTCCTATGTACAAGAATATAACTACTATAATACTGCTCCTATGTACAAGAATATAACTACTATAATACTGCTCCTATGTACAAGAATATAACTACTATAATACTGCTCCTATGTACAAGAATATAACTACTATAATACTGCTCCTATGTACAAGAATATAACTACTATAATACTGTTCCTATGTACAAGAATATAACTACTATAATACTGCTCCTATGTACAAGAATATAACTACTATAATACTGCTCCTATGTACAAGAATATAACTACTATAATACTGCTCCTATGTACAAGAATATAACTACTATAATACTGTTCTATGTACAAGAATATAACTACTATAATACTGCTCCTATGTACAGGAATATAACTACTAATACTGCTCCTATGTACAAAATATAACTACTATAATACTGTTCTATGTACAAGAATATAACTACTATAATACTGCTCCTATTACAAGAATATAACTACTATAATACTGCTCCTATGTACAAGATATAACTACTATAATACTGTTCCTATGTACAAGAATATAACTACTATAATACTGCTCCTATGTACAAGAATATAACTACTATAATACTGCTCCTATGTACAAGAATATAACTACTATAATACTGCTCCTATGTACAAGAATATAACTACTATAATACTGCTCCTATGTACAAGAATATAACTACTATAATACTGCCCCTATGTACAAGAATATAACTACTATAATACTGCCTCCTATGTACAAGAATATAACTACTATAATACTGCTCCCATTTCATGTAGTTGTAGGCTGTGTCCGGTTTATTGTCAGTAAGAACTGGTTTCTGTTCTCACATTCACTGATTTCTCCTATACGCCCAGGAATGCTGTGCGGTGAGTGACAGGATCTCACACAAACATATGTCAAGCGTGGAAAAAAAACATCCGATGTCTTCTCGGATTACAAGCGGAGCAGCTGTAAGCGGCTGATGGTGAAGCGTCGCTCTCCGCACTGCGCAGGAGATAAGAATGTGAGCAGAAGACTATGCAGGTCGTAACCGACAACTCTCAGGGCAGCGCCTCGAGAAGAATGTCAGGTATGTGGTTAACAAGAGGACGCGGCTCTGCCGGGAAACCTGAATGTCTTTTGATTGTGGCATTCACAACGGGTCACAGCGAGAGTTACTCACCATTAGCACCCGCATCCGCTTTCTTCTCTGATTCCGCAACTTTCTGCTTCGCTGCCTGAATGCAATTAAATAAAGCACAAAGTAATGAATGAATCCTGTATGAACAGAGGACAGATGGTGATGTCTGCTACCTGCAGTGATACTGGCTTGCCATTCTGGACCCTGTATGCAATGGCGGCCATATTGACTGTCACCCAGCTTTCCCAGGAACAGATAACACTATGAAACATATGAATATATTTGACGGAATACGGAAGAGGTGACAGACTGGTGCGGATAAATTGCCTTACTGGTCCTTAAAGGGGTCGTCACAAGATTTAAAAGGGTTTTTCGAGATTTAAAGGGGTCCTCTCACTGCAGTAAGTGGCATTTATCATGTAGAGAAAGTTAATACAAGGCACTTACTAATGTATTGTGATTCTCCATATTGCTTCCTTTGCTGGCTGGATTCATTTTTCCATCACATTATACACTGCTTGTTTCCATGGGTACGACCATCCTGCAATCCATCAGTGGTGGCCGTGCTTCCACAATATAGGAAAAAGCACCAGCCTCTCTGGTGGCCGGGACCACGGGAGCGCACATAGGCTGGTGCTTTTTCCTATATTGTGCAAGCACGACCACCACTGATGGATTGCAGGATGGTCGTAACCATGGAAACAAGCAGTGTATAATGTGATGGAAAAAGGAATCCAGCCAGCAAAGGAAGCAATATGGAGAATCACAATACATTAGTAAGTGCCTTGTATTAACTTTCTCTACATGATAAATGACACTTACTGAAGTGAGAGGACCCCTTTAAATACTCAGGATAGGTCATCAGTATCTAATCGGTGGGGGTCTGACACCCAGGACCCCTGCCCATCAGCTGTTTAAGAAGGCAGCGGCGCTCACAGTAGCGTCACGGCCTTCTCCCCGCTCACCAAGCACAGCGCCATACATAGGATAGTGGCCGAGCTTGGTATTGCGCTCAGTCCCATTCACTTCTATGGCCGCATGACTGATGAAGGTCTCGTCACTGGCCTAGGGAAAGCGGATCAAGCAAAAAAGCTGATCAGCAGGTGTCGGACCCCCACCGATCAGATACTGATGACCTATCCAGTATTTAAAGCTCAGAAAAGCCCTTTAAGTGCATGCCTTATCCACAGTGTGCAACTATGGCATGGGTCTGACCGATGGGACCCCAATCAATAGTCATCAATGATATCGTCTCCTTCTTATAGATCCACAGTCAAGTAATGGCCTTGCATTAAAAGTTCGTCCACCACAGCCAAAATCAGCGTTTTCCACCGACATTCATCCAGTGTGTTTGGCCATTGTTCCCATTATCTTCTAGATAACCCACCCACAGGCAGAGCCATCCGCACCGCTCACTTTCCATAGAAGTGATTCATTTTCTTATCAGGCATTTGTTTTAAGTGAAGAATGACTGAGGGGGAGGGGAGCAGGTGGGGTAACGTTCCTCGGTAAAAGGAAGAAAAAAAAGAAAACGGAAAAACTTAGCTGGTCATTTATGAAACGGAGATACGTCTATCAGGCGTATTTCTGGTACAGATGGCGGCGCAAAGGTATTTGTCGATATTTTTTATATATTGGGTATACATTTAAAATTTAACATTTAATCAGGATGGTTAAAATACGATTACCCACAAAAAATGTGAAAAAAGTGCAACAAAATACAAGCCAGTGCACAATAAGAAATTTTGCAGTCTTACCACTTAGTTGTAGATTGTTCATGTGTAGAAGCCCTGCCCTAGGGATGTTGGGATCTCTGTCCCTGTTATCACCCTAAATAACGTGCACTGTCTAGTGCTATAGTGGGTGGGGCAATATAGGGCTTGGGGCTCAACCTATCTAAGTCTGTCCCTTATAAGACCCTCAGGTGTGACTGCCCAACTTCGTCACAGAAAAACAAAAAAATGGGGAGCCCTAGGTCTAAATAAGGAAACGACGAATAAATTACGTCCCAAATAACGAATAAATGGCGTTCCAACGCGTTTCACTGGTGATAACCACCAGCTCATCAGGGGACCAGTATGACTTGATTATAGTAAAAAAGGTGTCAGCATTAGTCTTCCAGCCGAGCACACTGAAGTCCACTAACACGCTGCATAAGTGTACAGACGTAGTGGACAAGCGGTCTGTCTTATGTCCGGCGTCCAGGTGGTGACTGGCCTTATGCAGTACACTTATGCAGCGTGTTAGTAGACTTCAGTGTGCTCGGCTGGAAGACTAATGCTGACACCTTTTTTACTATAATCAAGTCATACTGGTCCCCTGATGAGCTGGTGGTTATCACCAGTGAAACGCGTTGGGACGCCATTTATTCGTTATTTGGGACGTAATTTATTCGTCGTTTCCTTATTTAGACCTAGGGCTCCCCATTTTTTTGTTTTTCTGTGACGAAGTTGGGCAGTCACACCTGAGGGTCTTATAAGGGACAGACTTAGATAGGTTGAGCCCCAAGCCCTATATTGCCCCACCCACTATAGCACTAGACAGACAGTGCACGTTATTTAGGGTGATAACAGGGACAGAGATCCCAACATCCCTAGGGCAGGGCTTCTACACATGAACAATCTACAACTAAGTGGTAAGACTGCAAAATTTCTTATTGTGCACTGGCTTGTATTTTGTTGCACTTTTTTCACATTTTTTGTGGGTAATCGTATTTTAACCATCCTGATTAAATGTTAAATTTTAAATGTATACCCAATATATAAAAAATATTGCTTAATTACGTGGGTTTTTGAGGCATTTGGTCCAAGTACTAGCACATATTTTCCTGGACAATTATTGTATAAAGGTATTTGTCGCCGCCATCTGCTTAATTTTCCCCGCTCACGCCATTCTTAATAAATGTGCCCTTTAGTACAGTCCTAATTGCTGTGTCTGATCAAACGTTTGCATCATTTGGCCACTAGAGGGCACTGCAGGGATGGGATTTAACCCGCACCCGAAGCACCAATAACATATACTGTACATTCGGTCCATGCAATGTCCACTTTTTACGAGGCCGGGGCTCATGAGGTCGCCTTGCGACATCACAAGCGGCGGTTGCGACGGTGGCGTTGTCAATGTACAGCAGTCAGGAATAAAATCCAAATCTGCTGGATACTCGGTTGCAGATTGCAAGGGAATTTTCCAATGTAATTTATATGCAACTGCACCTCATATGCGACTTTTTTTTTTTTTTTTTTTTTAATTAAACAATGCAAATCCGAAACCTGCCTGCAACTCGCGCAAGAAAACAGACGACGAGTCAAGCGACTTCAGTGCACCATCAAATGGCACGTTTTTTTGGGTCGCGCAACGGCGACGCCCAAAGCCACTTGTAGGTGTGATAATTGGGAGACATTTGCTGTAGCCGGGACTGACAACCACAGGTGTCTGTCTGCTTTCGCATTGCGCTAAAAAATGCATGCTGCGCGGTATACGTATTCTTATGGGATGAATCTGTGTCATGCCGCCATATATCAGACCGTCCGAGGTGCAGACGCCAGACGGCACAAAAACGCGGTGTGAAAGCTGCTTAGGCTAGTTTCACACTAGCGGCAGCACAGATCCGGCAGATGAAGAGGCCGCCGGATCCGTGCTGCCGCAGGTGCGCGGTTCCAGCCCCGTTCACTGTAATGCGACATGTTGTATTTACAGTGATTGGGGCCGGAGCGCGGTTCCGGCCTCACACGTGCACCTGCGGCAGCACGGATCCGGGGGCCCCCTTCACCTGCCGGATCCGTGCTACCGCTAGTGTAAAAGTAGCCTTAAATGAAGCTATGTGCCTGTACTGAACTGGCAGCTGCCCTTCCCCCGCCATCTACACACTTTACCAAACAGTCAGCTGTAAACTACTTATCAGTAAACTGCTCAGTTTCAGTGAATACAGAATATGAGGAAACCGCCAGAACAACAATTTCCTAATTTTTGATTGCAAGTGTAGGGGGGGGGGGGAGGGGTACCCCTCTCTCTTGCACCGAAACGATACTGCAATACTTTACACCACAGCAGGGTCTATACATTAATGTATTACATGACAGGTAGAAACCTGATAAATCTGGAAGCAGCGACCTACAGAAAGCTCTTTTACTGCAGGAGGAGCAGACCGCCTGGCTCCGTCGGTGGAATGTTAAGGGCCGGGCAGTTGTGGAGGATCACAGGGAAAGCTGGGGCATCAAAGTGACCTTTTGTCACTCGGGAGTCACACAAATCACCTATTTACTGTCAGACGGCAACCAGTCAACAAAATACCTTCGGTTTCTTCTCGAGGTCGGCTTCTGTCTTGGGGCCAAGTAAGTGCAGGACCTGGGGTGGGCAAACAGAAGGTCAGGGGTTAATTGCCGACAGGTCAAAAGGAAGCTCTGAGAAAAACAGCAGGGAATGTGGGCGAGAAATCGCACTCTCACGCAATTACCTACCAGACAGTAATTACAGTAGAAAAAAAATAAAAAAATCTGTGTTGCACCGCTCCATAGGAACCAAGGGCCCAGGACTCGTTAGAACAGGAATAATCCCCCCAATGCTGGACTGCGAGGAACGGGCAGGGGCGACCTATGACCAGTATGGAGGGGCACTGGGCACCTACTGCAATCAGTGGAAACCATTGGGTGCGGTGTGAAGCTGGCCGTACACATAAGACAACCGTTTCCTTATTCCTTGGAAGGGTGTGCATGTGCTGGTAAGGGGGATAAGCGGCTGCCATACGCCTCTGATGCCGCTTATCATAGGCGGAAACAAGAGGTTGGAAGGTTAAAGAAGAACTCCCGCAAAAAAATGTATTCCATGTCCTGCTAGAAATGTACATGATGTAATCTGCAGTGAATGTCATTTTCTTACCAGTAGCTGAATTTTTGAGTTATATCATCCTGATGTTTCTCATCTGTGTCATGTGACCAGGAATCAGACCCACCAACTCACACAGAGACTTATGTGTGGACAGGAAGTCTAATTCTCTATGTATTCCTATGGGAGCCTCACTCTGAGTCTCATAGGAATGAATAGAGAACTGGCTTCCTGTCCTGGGTCAGTTGGAGGTCAGGGAGTTGGTCACATGACCCAGCTACAATAAGAAGAGAGGGGAAACTCTCAATTTCAGCGTCTGATAAGAAAATGACATTCACTACAGATTATATCATGCACCTTTCTAACAGGTCAGAGAATAAAAATTTTTTTGCAGGAGTTCTACTTTAAAATCCGACTTAATAAATTCCTCATGTTCTGCTGAAGTGGGTTGACAATGTATAGTTAGGCCGTGTTCATCCATTTGAAAAATCCACTGCAGAAATCAGAGCCTGCCGCGGATCTGCATGTGGATACAGCGCCAATTCAACGAGACTAATCCACGCGCAAAAATGAACGTGTCAATTGTTTCTTTTTCTTCCAATTCCATCTGTACAAAGTACAGAGCCAATTCCCACGGATTTTGCACAGATTTCATGAGGATTTCAATGGATATGGCCCCTTTGACACGAGCGAGTTTCCCCGCGCGGGTGCGAGGCGCGACGTGAACACATAGCACCCGCACTGAATCCTGACCCATTCACTTCTATGGGTCTGTGCACATGAGCGTTGTTTTTCACGAATCATTTCTGCGTTGCGTGAAAATCGCAGCATGTTCTATGTTCTGCGTTTTTCCCGCAGCCCTGGCCCCATAGAAGTGAACGGGGCTTCGGCGCAAAACGCATTGTAATCCGGATGTAACCTGGAAGCAACGCATTTTTCACTGATGCTTGCTAGGAGAAGCTGTTCGTAAATCTTCCGTTTTTTTTGAACATGGAGAGAGGTCTATATGTAACAGACAGAAGAGGGCAGGACGCCCCGTTACCTGCATGTCCACTTCGTTCTTAATGATTTTTCCGTCGGCCCATTTGAGTCCGTTCCTGGCCTCCCCTATAAGAATGAACACAAGATGGATTAGAGGAAGTAACTGCAATTAAAGGGGTCCTCTCACTTCAGTAAGTGTCATTTATCATGTAGAGGAAGTGACTAATGTATTGTGATTCTCTATATTGCCTCCTAGTATGGCTGGTGCTTTGTTTTACCCTATAGTGTGCAACCACGACCACCACTGCTGGATTGCAGGGTGGTCGTAACCATGGAAACGAGCAGTGTATAATGTTATGGGAAAATGAATCCAGCCAGCAAAGGAAGCAATATGGACAATCACAATACATCAGTAAGTGCCTTGTATTCACTTTCTCTACATGATAAAGGCCACTTACTGAAGTGAGGAGGACCCCTTTAAGGGAGTATGTTGGCTGCAGGTGCTATTAACCCCAGGATGAGCAATCAGGGCGCCGTTTCAAAAGGCTTTCCATATGCAAAGCACAGTGCCTACGCCTGATTAGCGGAGAGCCACAAAATCTCGTGGCCACGTGGTGTATCTCAGCTAAGAAGGCACCTTAAATTGCATGAGGTTCCTGCAGTAGCTCCCGATGATGTGATCTAAGGCAGGGTTCACATCACGTTTTTCCCATCTGTTTAATGTAGACAAGGACTGATGCCACACAGCGCCATCCGTTCACCATAGACTTCCATTGTAAACAAAAAAAAAAAAATTTTTTTTTTACCGAACTAGATACAAAAAGATGGTGTGCTGCGTTTTTGTATCGTAACGTATACGTCAAACAGAGGAATAAAAACGTGGTGTGAACCCCGCCTAAGAAGAGCATCTACTGTACTTCACTCCCTGCCTGATGCGGAAGCAGCTTCTTTTAGGGTGAACAAAATGAGGCAGTAAACTCACCCATTAGGAGACCCATATTAAAGCGGTAACGCTCGGCCAGAAGCTGCTCTTTGTACTTTTGGATAACGGCTTCAACCTGAAAAAAAAAAAGGGGAAAATATAAGAATCGCTGCTATGCTGAGCAAATATCATTGGGGGTGTAGTTAGTTTTTCTACATCAGATGACTGTACAAAGCCCGACGTGAAGAGGACACTTCCATAAGGTACTTCAGTAAAGGAAGCTCTATACAGACACTGAACAAGCAGAGACTTTTAACCCCCCTAACTGTTTTGCCCGAGTCCAGCTCCAGCAGTGTGAAAAGTAGATAACTGGAGGGGGCAGGGCTGCTTTAGATGGTGATATCTCCTCAATGGTAGCAGCTAGAAACATGCAATTGGTCTTGTCTGAAAGCTGACAGTCCGGGCTTTCAGCTAAAGTCCAAGCAACAGAGGAGAAATCACTGTTAGAAATCAAGTCGGGAATAATCACGAGTAAATCCTCTTTTTACTTTCATTTTCAGCATCCAGATTTCTATCAGTGATATCTTTCTCTGTCCTGAACATATTTTGGTATTTTCTGAAAGCTTGGAATGTCTGCTTTCAAACAAGATCAGTTGCATGTTTCTAGATGCTACCATTCAGGAGGTAGCAGCACCTAAAGCAGCCCTCCCCCTCCAGTTAGCTACTTTTCCCACTGCTGGAGCTCCACTCTGCCAAAACAGTTAGGGGGTTAAAGGGTGCTTGACACCAGATACACCAGGCACAGTGCCTAGTAGGCTAGCTCAGCTGAATGTAATGATACCTGTCACTTAAAGAAGAACTTAAAGGTACATGATGTAATCTGTGTATCTGAATGTCAGTTTCTTACCAGTGTCTGTATTTGTGAGTTATATCTCCCTGATGTTTCTCATCTGTGTCATGTGACCAGCAATCAGACTCACCAGATAACACAGCATCTTATGTGTGGACAGGAAGTCTAATTCTCTATGTATTCCTATGGGAGCCTCACTTTCAGTGTCATAGGAATGAGTAGAGCAGTAACTGGCTTCCTGTCCTGGGTCAGTTGGAGGTCAGGGAGTTGGTCACATGACCCAGCTACAATCAGAAGAGAGGGGATAACTCACAAATACAGTCTCTGATAAGAAGATTACATTCATTATAGATTATATCATGCCCCTTTCTAACAGGTCAGAGAATAAAAATTTTTTGCAGGAGTTCTTCTTTAATGAAGTGAAGGGCATCATTCTATTCAGCTGAGTTACCCCTACAAGACATTGTGTCTGGTATATCCGTAAAGACGTCAGCTCTGTGCCGGATCATTGGACTTTCCGAATCATGCAAATTCTTATGTGAAGAAGTTACTCACAGCTTCCTCGATCTGCTCTGGTGTCACGGTGACTCCGACTCCACATTCTCTCTCAAAATCAGCGGTATCGATGGGGTCCAGGGGATGACCCTTCACATATTCCAAGGCGGCTGGAGAGAACGAAGAAGAATTAGAGGAAGGAGGGGATGAGGAGGCAGGAATGGAGCGACCACACGTACGCCCGGCTGGCCACTCCGTTCTTTTAACTGGGAGTGCAGAGGGTACAGGGCCCTCGTTCTCATGATCAGTGGGGGTCCCCGCGGTAGGACCCCCACTGATCTAATAGTTATCCCCTATACTATCAATAAAGGAGAACTTCAACCAACTGGAATACCCCTTTAACAAAACAGTTACTTTTTGGAGAAACCTCAGAGTATGCCGAGGTGACCCTGTGCCGGCCAAGTATTAAATTAAAGCTGTGCTATGATTGGTTGCTATGGGCAACAAGACCAGAATTCTGTTCGACTGTTTTGTCCTGAGTATTCCTATGAAGGGAGTCTGATAGCAGCTGTGACTCTGTAAAACTGCTGACAGCACCAGATGGGCGACAAGAAGAGTGGTGTAAAGACACCAGGCTGCAAAACCCAAGTATTAACCCCCTAGCTGTTTTACCCGAGTCCAGCTCGGGCAGTGTGAAAAGTAGTTAACTGGAGGGGGGAGGACTGCTTTAGATGGTGATATCTCCTCAATGGTAGCAGCTAGAAATATGCAACTGGTCTTATCTGAAAGCTGATAGTCCAGGCTTTCATACAAAGTCCAAGCAACAGAGGAGAAATCTAGTTGAGAATAATCACGAGTAAAACCTGGTTTTACTTTCATTTTCAGTGATCTCTTTCTCTGTCCTGAACATATTGCCGTCTTTTTTGGTATTGTCTGAAAGCTTGGAATGTCTGCTTTCAAACAAGACCATGTTTTTAGCTGCTACCATTCAGGAGGTAGCAGCATCTAAACCAGCCCCCTCCAGTTAGCTACTTTTCCCACTGCTGGAGCTCCACTCTGGCAAAACAGTTAAGGGGTTAAAGGGGTATCCTGGTTGTTACAAGTTATCCTCTATCCACAGGTTAGGGGATTACTACTAGATCAGTGGGGGTCCTACTATTGGGACCACAAGTACAGGGACCCTGAACCCCTCAGAGACCCCCTGAATCGAAGCAGCAGGTCGAGCATGCTCAATGCCGCTTCATTCCTCTCTACAGCACCCGGCTATTTCCAGGACTCCCATAGAAATGAATGGAGCGGCAGAGCCCGACCTGCTGCCCCATTCATTCTCCGAGGGTTAAGGGGTCCCCGTTGTATTGATTGCTGGGGGTTCCAGTGGATAGGAGATAAACCCAAATATCCCTTTAATCTCCCAGGTGCCACAACCACAAGTGTCCAGGAGGTGGTCCTTTCACCTGCACAGAACTCCACCCAGCCCCTCCCCCGGAGTAGCAGCTCTAGTCGAATCAGGAGACTGCTAGAGCTGTCACTCAGAGCTGAGGGGAGGGGCCTAGGAAGTGTTCAGAACAGAGAGCTCAGGGCACTGCACATGAAGGGACCGCCTCCTGGACTCTTGTGATCGTAGAGTAATGCTGAGTTCACCATCTCTAAAGACGGCGGTGACAGAAATTACCGTTCAGCTGCAGATCTGTGGAGATTTTCTTGCTGACGACGTATCCGACGAGAAAGCCCAGTCTCTTGGGGTCCTTGAGGCGGGACGACAAGTTGTAGATGAGGGTGCCGATGACCTTGTCGATGGACGGCCCCAACACCGACTGGACCTGAAATCAAAAAGAAAGTCCCGATAACGCAAGAATACAGCGGCGGCGACTGTACAGGAGGAGAAGGATGTGTTGCCACATAACTGGGCGGAATTACCATTCAGGGCTGTTGGAAAGCTGGGTGGAAGGAGCTGGAAGGGCAGCCATGGTGGTGGCCACCCAGACATCTCCAGCAGGGCTGTGTAAGGGGTTAATGTTGTGAAGAGGGGGCTGTAACCTGAGACCTGCCGCCCCTAACAAGGTCTGAATAGTTTTCCATTTGCCGTTGACGTCACTGGACGGCTCTGGTTATGAGCTGGTGATTGAACGCTGCAGCCGGAGGAGCCGGGCGATGAGAAGCCTGAGGATACACACGACAACCTAGAAATAAATCCTCCCGAGGATGACGGCCATCACATCAACCAAAGAGCAAGTGTCCGGCTGTCTGACCTAATATATGACATATGCCCCCCCACCGTATTACTGTGTGCAGCACAATGCAAGAACCAGGGGGACGATAAAGATCCCATGTGCACCTACCAGTATAGAGCACGCGAGCAAGCTACGACCTAGCGACAGCAAGAGAGAGCGCGCAAGCGAGCTATGAGCTAGTGCGAAAGAGCTTGCAAGCAAGAGTGCGCAAGCGAGCCACGAGCTAGCAAGCGAGCCACGAGCTAGCAAGCGAGCCACGAGCTAGCAAGCGGGCAAGCGAGCCACGAGCTAGCAAGAGAGCAAGCGAGCCACGAGCTAGCAAGAGAGCAAGCGAGCCACGAGCTAGCAAGAGAGCAAGCGAGCCACGAGCTAGCAAGAGAGCCATATATGAGATGGCAAGAGAGGCAGAGATACAAGATATTTAGTGATCAGGCTATTGTATGGGGGATGAACAATCACCATTGCGATCATTCATCTCAATACAGCTTCCTTTCTTGAGGATTTTTGGTGCCACATGAAATATGTGATCACTCGAACGTCTATTCGCTCATTTGTCAGGTGATCAGCGGGCACTTTTAAAAGGGTCACTTATTGGGAATGAGCATATGGAGGAACGTTCTGCCTGATCCTAAGCCAGTGTAAAAGGGTCCTTAAAAGGGTTTCATGAAATAATTAAAGAGCTCAGACAAGACCCCCAATGGTGGGAAAATAAAATAAAAAAATAAAAAACAGGCGATACTTCTGGTGCTTTCCTCATAAACTGCACCGGGGATATGCTGGTAATACAGCCCGTGACCGCTGCAGCCAATTACTGTCCTCAGTGGTCTTCTACTCCCTGGGTCTTCCTTCTGTTAGAGGACGGGCACCAGAGGATTAACGTAGGGCTGGGCGATTAATCAAATTAATTTGATTAATTCGCCAATTGAAAGCCTCACGATTTTATTTTTTAGGAAAATCGTGAACTTGATTTTCCTAAAATGGCGCCCGCCAGATAAAATAAAATAAAAATCTCTCACCTGTCCTGCGCCGCAGCTCCGCACCGGTGTCCGGCGCTGCGCTGTCCTGACCGCGTACAGCGTCAGGACATAGTGCGCGCACTCTGACGGGAGAAGAAGACTGGGGAGCGCTGGACCTGGAGCGGAGCCGCGGCGCAGGACAGGTAAGGGATTTTTTTATTTTATTCTTATGGTGGCCTAGTGGGCTGATCTGAGGTCTGATGGGGGCACACTGGGCTGATGTGGGGTCTGACGGGGGCACACTGGGCTGATCTGAGGTCTGATGGGGGCACAATACACTGATCTGAGGTCTGATGGGGGCACACTGGGCTGATCTGAGGTCTGATGGGGGCACACTGGGCTGATATCAGGTCTGATGGGGGCACACTGGGCTGATATCAGGTCTGATGGGGGCACACTGGGCTGATATCAGGTCTGATGGGGGCACACTGGGCTGATATCAGGTCTGATGGGGGCACACTGGGCTGATATCAGGTCTGATGGGGGCACACTGGGCTGATATCAGGTCTGATGGGGGCACACTGGGCTGATATCAGGTCTGATGGGGGCACACTGGGCTGATATCAGGTCTGATGGGGGCACACTGGGCTGATATCAGGTCTTATGGGGGCACACTGGGCTGATATCAGGTCTGATGGGGGCACACTGGGCTGATCTGAGGTCTGATGGGGGCACACTGGGCTGATCTGAGGTCTGATGGGGGCACACTGGGCTGTTCTGAGGTCTGATGGGGGCACACTGGGCTGTTCTGAGGTCTGATGGGGGCACAGTAGGCTTTTTTTATTTATTTTTTATATATTATATTGTCCAAAATGTAATTTAAAAAAAAAAAAAACGAGATTTTTTTTTTGGCCATATCGCCCAGCTCTAGATGAACGTATGAGGCTACCGCTCCATTCACTTCTATGGGACTGCCGAAAATAGCTCAGCGTTCCTATAGAAATGAATGGAGGGTGGCTGCGCATCTGCAGCTGCTCTCAGCCCACTTCGGGGGTCACATTCTGGAAATAGCGGGTCCCAGAGGTAAGACCCCCACCTATCTGACATTGGTGGCATATCTTAGCTATATGCCACCAATGTCTCAGATAAGACAAGCCCTTTAAGCTACGGGGCTCCTGGGATGAGGATATGGAGCTGTTCTCCCACATGCATCCCCCGATACAAGCGGAAAAGCAGTAAGGAGACCGGCTACGAGATATCCCGGGGTGAAAGCTGAGGGCGAACATCTAGGACGCCGTCATGACAGACTTCAATGTCCTGACGCCATGGCACCAGCTTATATAATCTCATCCAAGGAACCTATGCGGAGACCGTCATTCCCTAATGGACTTCTATTGGCTCCTGTTCGAGGCAGTCAGAAAATCAATCAGATCCACGGATAAAAGATGCGATTCCAATACTAGAGGGAATGAATATACAAGTCAATGGTAAATGAACTACAACCCCTAGCATGCTAAGGCAATAGCCTCAGGCAGGGACCACCAGCTGTTCAATATTCAAGCCTAACACGCATCTAGTGCCAATTACATGGGGTCGGGGAAGCTGAAGCTCAAGGTCAAGCGCAGTTCTTCTATATTCTTGGCTGCTTGACCTCCCCGGACACCTCCGCTGGTACAAGCACGAAAAATCCAGTGCAAGCCCGCAGGAGACGCCGTGTTCAATGGTAATAATGTGCATTATACGGACAGCACAGAAGCTCACAGGCCTGTATAAAACGCTTCTTTTGGCAAACAATTGATAGAAACCTGGCTGCTCGCTGCCACCACTAGAGGGAGCTCAGTACAATGGGAGCTATACAAATCCACAAGCAGTCAGCTCCCTCTAGTGGTGGCTGCAGGTAGCCAGACAGAAGAAATTACCCCTTCTGGAGCTTTGTGAAGGCTATGTGGCGCTGAGGAACCCCTGTAGGTGACGTGGCGCAGTGTCACGGAGCTAGGATTTCCACCTTCAGTCTACATGACGTACACGTGAATTACCTCTGTGTAATCCAGGGGTGGGGACCGGAAAGTAACTAAACCGGTCCTGTATAGTCCTGGTACCAACCTCCAGGACACGGTTATTACTTAAGGCTGATGATTGATATTATAGGTTGAGCCTCCAACATAATGTGCACTCCCAGCATCCACCTTGGAGAGTAGTCCGTCCTTCCAGCATCCTAAGGCATTAGTTATAGGGATGGCATGCCTCCTATGTGCAGCCCTACAGACCCAGCAATGTATAAATCAGCTGACTCCACACTGACCCCTAGTGGTGGGGAGGTGAAGGGCAGCCAGACACCATTGATCCTGTGGTAAACCAAAAATCAGTCAGAAAAATTCCCGAACCACCAAAAAAATTATATCTATAGCCGATCCAGCTTATGACGAGGGGGTGTCAAGTGGAATGTGCTGGTCTTTGCAGCAGGGACACCCCCCCAATATATGTGCGGGGGAGGGGGTAGATGACAAGAAATGCCAGCGTGTGCACATCTAACTCGTTAATAATGAACGCAGACGGCTACTAGACCGGAGAGTATCATGAAGATCGATTATAGCAGGAGGCAGCTGAGGTGCGGGGGGCGCCAGGACTTGTGCAACAGACAGAGGAGGGTCACCTCAGGCTATGCATCAAATGTCCTCACCCCAAAATGATGCCCCTCGAGGTCCAGCAAAATCCAGAAGCCTTACATGCAGACTGCAGAGGTTTTCACTGGGCAGGGGGGTGATATTTCCAAAACCTTAAAGGGGTCGTCTCACTTCAGTAAGTGGCATTTATCATGTAGAGAAAGTTACTACAAGGCACTTACTAATGTATTTTGATTCTCCATATGGCTTCCTTTGCTGTGGCTGGATTCATTTTTCCATCACATTATACACTGCTCGTTTCCATGGTTACGACACCCTGCAATCCATCAGTGGTGGTCGTGCTTGCACACTATAGGAAAAAGAAGTAGCCTATTGGGGGAATTTATCATTGGCCTCTCTACTTACTCCACTTCTGGATCTGGCCAAAGTCATTTTGGTCCAAATGTGAGTTATCATTGGTCCATGGCTTCTTTGATAAATGATGTTTCTAAAGGTCACTTTTGCTTGCGTCTAGTCAGTTTTTAAGAAGTCGCACGTTTATCTAAATTCACCGTGTAAATGTCGCACGTTTTATGAGCCTGACTGAAAAGTCGCAAATCCACAGTTCACATCCACCTTGGCGAACATGGCTAGCCTGGACCCCTCATTACTGAATGATCTTTTTGCTAAATTTATTCAGCAAAATTTTTGTAAATCAGCCATCCAGAGAATCAAATTGTGAAACTCCGCAGGAAAGCCTTCCTTCTTGTAGCCAAAGCAATTTGGCTGATAATTCCAAATCAGTACCTGATTTGGAAGATTTGGAAAATGTGGAATCCCCTGAGAATACTTTTCCAGAGAAATCTGATGACAGAAAACGGAAAAAGAAGAATTTTACTGATGAGAAGAAATTATTAGTAGAAAAGGTAATTGTTTTTTCCAATTTTATTATATTATATTTTACTCAACTGTCTTTAATTTTGGGTTGATTTTCTTATTTAATCTTTTACATTTGGCTTATAGATGCTTGTATGTATGTGTATGTGTGTCTGTATGTGTTTATTTGAGTGTGTGTCAGTATGTTTGTTGTGTGACATGTGTGGGGCCGGAGCACTGTTCCAGCTCCACACATGTACCAGCGGCAGCACAAATCCGGCGGCACCCTTAAGCTGCCGGATCCATGCAGACGCTACAGTGAAAGTGCCCTAGTACCCTGGCAAAAGAGGAATGCATTCCTCTTGAAAATATTTTAAAGTTTAACATCTTTGCAAACAATAATCCCTATTTTAAAAAAAATAATGTAACTAAAAAATAAAAACCCTTAAAGGGATTCTGTCACCACCATTTTCCATATTAAGTTATTTATACCACTGGATTTATCTCATCATAAGGATCTCCAAATGGTTATTGTTATAGGGCCCAGATGAAGATTTGTGGTGTAAAAATCGTTTTTTATCAACTGTCAATCACTTACATTGTTGACCATCGTTGCTGGAGCCCGGGCTCGGCGATTCCGTTGGAGCCCCGGACCGCCCACCTAATTAATATTCACTTCACTGAGTGAGTCAGTGAAGCTCCGGCGCGGCTGAAATCCCGCGCAGGCGCAGTACATCAGGTGAGGCCGCTGCCCGCAGATCGCACGGGCGCAGGCCTCTTGATGTACTGCGCCTGCGCGGGATTTCAGCCGCTCCGGAGCTTCACTGAATCCCTTTAATAATAGAATAAAAAACAAAGTAACTTTATTTACAAATTAGAAACTACTTGAAACAAACAAAAAAAAAACAACAACAAATTTTCAATATTCCACCCAAAAAAAAGGGGTGGATGTCAATGAAAGAATTATCACGCCAGAAAACCTAAGCATACTCCTAACTGGAGTAAAGTTGCGCAAAAATTTGCGACTTTATATGGAAAGTTGCAATGGTAAATCTGTCCTAGCCTTAATTTACATAAGACAAAACGCCCATACGCACGCCACTTTGAACAAAGTGGAGTGCATGGCGTATACACAAAAAAAGTCAGAAAATTTTGCGCAAAAAATGCGATTGCGCAAAAATTTGCGACCTTTTCACGCCACAAAACTAACTTCACCCAATGATAAATTCCCCGCTATGTGCGCTCCCAACCACCAGAGAGGCCGATCCTTTTTCCTTTATTGTACAAGAACGACCACCACTGAAGGATTGCAGGGTGGTCTGTAACCATGGAAACGAGCAGTGTATAACGTGATGGCAAAATGAATCCAGCCAGCAAAGGAAGCAATATGGAGAATCACAATACATTAGTAAGTGGCTTGTATTAACTTTCTCTACATGATAAATGTCACTTACTGAAGTGAGAGGACCCCTTTAACTTACTTGGGAGGCGAGGATTTGCGCCGTGCGTGCACTTACCCCTAAAAGATTTACTGAAGGTGGGATCCTTGGTGGCAAAATATACTGCACCTGTGCCAACCCACAGGAAAATCAGCAGCAGAGTGAGGCCTGCTTATCTTACAGGTCACATACAGTACTCCAGTCACACCCAGAGCTGCATTCAGAATTCTGCTAGCCACCACAAGAAGCGTGTCACTGCACCGTGCTTCCTACATGACACTACTATTCAGTGTGGGGTGTATATAGAAAGTACAGAGGAGGGGGCTCCCTGATAGTGACCCCCTTTATGAACCAGAGAGCCACTGTACAGGCTTAGTAGGAATAGTCGGAGGATGAACACCTCTGACCAGTGGTGGAAGATTAGAGCAACAGGACTAACAGCGCCACCCCTGTCCATAGGTTGTGTACAGTATTGCATTGAAGTGAATGGAGTAGAGTTGCAGTACCACATACGACCTGTGGACCGGTGTGGCGCTGTCCACAGCCATTATTTTGTAATCCTGAACAAACCCCGTTAATGTTTCACCAGCGACACGTGACCCCGCGAGGAGTAAACAGAGGCCATTTACTGGAAGCCGAGGGAGCTTTCACTTTCGTCAGACGCTGCTAGAACAGAACACGAGGCCTTGTGCAATTTCCTGACAATAACAAGATATTTTCCTGAAGCGAGAAATTCACCCAGTACCGCTGCGGGGGTACTCCGACTGTGCTGTACCCATAGGGGACCCCCACCCATTAGGAGAACGGCCGATGCTACACCGCAGTGTCTTCCTCCGCTGAAGTCTAAGCTGCCAGATTCAATGTGGCATATCCACCTCTGGGACCTGCACCTATCTCTAGAAAAGGGGTCCCCCGACCCACATTGCAAGGCTGCCGTGAATAGGAAGGTGTCCGAGCATGCGCATTCACTTCTACGACTGCCCTGAAAACAGCATGCTTACATGGAAGGCAATGGAGAGAGCTGTGCATGCTCGGCCACCTTTCTATTCGCAGCACCCATGAGATGGGGGTCGGGGGACCCCTTTTCCTAGAGGTAGGAGGAGACCCCAAGTGTTTAAAGTGGCTGCCTGGCATTTGAAAGACAAAACGGCGCCACAGATGTCCACAGGTTGTGTGTGGTACTGCATCTCAGAGTTCCATTCACTTTCATGGAGCAGAGCTGTAATACCAGACACGACCCGGCAAGAGGTGTGGCGCTGTTTCCAGAAGAAATCAGCCATATTTTTCAGCTATCACACCACCCCATTCCCCTCGATAAGTGAGGGGCCAGTGTCCGGTATTGCGTCCGATGGGCTTAACTCTCAATGTCAGGAGTGGATGACGTCACAAGGGCGGTAGACTATGATGTCACAAGTCCCGTCACTTCTTGCACTACTCAATATTGTAAGCAAATCCAGCACATGGCCGATGATTTCATCAGACATCACCATAGTGACTGCAGACTGTCAGCCTCCACATCGCACAGGGTACGCTTCACGTAGCGAGCCATGCCCAAGCTCAGGAAATTACCACCCACCCACGCGACCTGTCCTTAGACTTATATAACGCACCTACTACACGGGGAGCGAGGGCGGTACAGCCAGTTTTACCGCTGCAGATCCTACGTCCCGGCCCCAACGCCCTTAATCTATTCTTCCAGCAGATTATTTACTCTAATTGCAGGTTTATCCCATGTCGTGTTTCAAGGGTGTGTATACTTTTGCAAGCAAATGTTATTTAATTGTTGTAGCAACTTTGCAAACATTCTTTATTTGAAAAAAATAAATAAATTCCACGTTGGCTATGCAGTTTATATGTCGAACTATGGGTCGCCATAGTAACAGACTACAAACACTACAGGTGTAGACTGATCCTGCAATACAACGCCCACCCCCCAACACCGAGACAGAATGGGTCCTGGTACAAGCGTAACGATGTAGACAGCAGAGACCTCCCCAAAAGTCACCAGTCTCCATGTTTTTATGGGAATCCGATCTCATACAATGTAGCGGACGATTGCAACATTGTACCAAACAAAGTACAACATGAAGCAATCGCCTCCTCCAGAAGTTATTGCAACAGCCAGGATGAAAAGTTACACAGAGGCTGCAATCATTCGGCGGGGGGTACACGGTGTCTCCTGCAGAGTGTTGCACAGTCTCAGGTCAGGCTATGTACACACCAGGCAGACAACAATCCTTGTGCGGAACCGCAGCAGAAATCCGAGGGCTCAACTGGATGGGTCAGCTTCACCCGATCCATGCGAACGCATCTGTATTCCCTTACACCCCCCCCCCCCCCCCCGACGAGAGGCGCAGTATGACTACACACAGGGTTCGTAGTCTGTCACCACGGAGACGCTGCGTTCTGCACTGGAGCTGCAGACACAAAACGGTGGGAGGTTTTTATAAGGAAGATGATTTGCAATTCAAGATGGTTGAAAAAGTATAAACACCCTTACAGGTTTCCAGTGGACACGTACATCAGCCGTGAAGGGACATCTGAAAGTGAAAGATACCTACCTAATGGAGGGCACACCTACCGAATGCACCAGCTGCATAGAGTTATACCAAGCAAGTGCCAGACCACTAAGGGAACCACTGGTAATCCAGAATAGGACGGTATATGCCGGATTATCAACACTCCCAGACCATAAATGCAGGATTAAAGGGATGTTTTACTTGTATTTGGACTTCTGACAAGTTTTCATTCAGGATAAGGCGGGTTGTCGGGGGGAGGGGGTAACGGGGGGGAACACAAGAGAAAAGGAAGTCTACCTGTTCTAAGGGCACCAATAATAAAATGGGATTAAAGGGGCCCCGCCCTAAGCGGTCAGTACCTGGAGCACGGCGTCCCGCAGTAACGCGCTGAGCGCCTCATTCTTCAGGGTCTCCTTCGCCTTCTGTTCACTGAGCCCGATAGACGTGAACAGAGACACCGAATCGGCCGCCATGTTGGAACCTGGAAAAAGGAAGAGAGGGCAAAGTCACCAATCACAAGCCAGCAAGGTTTACGTCACGTCCGGACAGCCAATAGTACGAAAAAAAGTACCGGGGAAAAGTGACCAATGGCAGCGCACAGAGTGGAGGGCTAGCCAATGGTGTGGGAGCATGATGATAAAGTAGGCGGGTCCCGGGTTGCATCAGAAAATGACAGCGGTGCGCGCACGTGGGTGATGGTGCTGGATGCTGCATTGTACCAGGAGGCTGCTGTGAAAGCCGGGTGTCAAATTTTAATCTTTGGACATAAAATAATGAGGAGTATAAATTATACATTATAAATCTGTGGCTCTTTCCACTGAGATCCTTAATGCTTTCTTTTCATGCAAGAGGTGTCCACCAATACCGTAACAGCCAATAGATTCTACAGACAACATGGCACCTGGGCTACAGAGTTTTACTGTGTGCAGACCCAAGCGATAAATGGAAAATCTCTTTAGGGCTGGGATCAGCAACTTTCTGCGCCCCAGCTGCTGTGCAACTACAACTCCCAGCTGTTCTTGTAGCTCCCATAGAAGTGCAAGGAGGATTCTGGGAGTTGTAGTTTCAGAACAGCTGGCATGCCCAGGGTTGCTGATCCCTGAGGGCGTTTCTTTTTCCTGTCATTAACTAAAGAATCCAATAAAATCTCATCTGATAAGAGTGTCTGACAGTCCGCAGATTCCGACAGCGTCTTATTCCCTTTTGCCTATGGAAAACACATGCACCCTTGGTGGCAAACCGAGTGTGCATGTGTATAGGGGAGTCAGGAAGAATAGCTGTCAGGCATATAAGGCAGCTGTTGTGTTGATGGTCACTGATGGCATCTGACAAATCCCATTGACTATAATAAGGCCCATCAGGTTTCCGTCATGGTGTCCACCCTAATGTCAATGTGAACACAGTCACACGAGCGATATATATTCTTTCAGGGTGCGTTCAGTGACACTCGCACCATTTCGCAAGAAAGTTCAGTCAGTTTTGTCTGCAACTGCATTCAGTGCTTTTTTTTTCCGCCCGGGTGAAGAAAAACGGAAGATTTACAAACAACATCTCCTAGCATCCATCAATAGAAAACACATTGCTTCCAGGTTACATCCGGATACAATACATTTTTCACTGAAGCCCCATTCACTTCTATGGGGCCAGGGCTGCACGAAAAACGCAGAATATAGAACATGCTGTGATTCTCACGCAACGCAGAACTGATGCGTGAAAAACAACGCTCATGTGCACAGACCCATAGAAATGAATGGGTCAGGATTCAGTGCGGGTGCTATGCGTTCACTTCGCTCACTGCACCCGCGCGGAAAACTCTCTTGTTTGAAAGAGGCTTTAGGCCACAGCTGCTGAAGATGTACAGGCACATGACAGGGCCGTTCAGAAAATTCCACCATCTGGTTCTTTAAAAAAAAAATTTTTTTGCTAGTTTTTTTTTTTTTTTTTTTTTACAGTTTTTATCATTTCTTCACAGCATTTAATGGCGTTTTAAAATTTAATCTCATTTATTTTAAAGTGTCATTACTTTTAGGTCGCTGTTCATATGACGAGGTTCACATACATAATAAAATACAAAAAAAACACGTGCACTAAAGGGGTTATCAGAGAGTATAAAATCCCCCCCATATGCCTGGGCCCCCCACACTGAATATACTTACCTGGGTCCCTGCGTCACTCTTGGTCCCCGCACCGCCGCTGCTGCTTCTGCCCGCGCGCGAATGAAAACATCTGGTGTCGGGGGGAGCAGCCAATGGCAGGCGGTGACGGGGACGAGCCTCCCTAGAGTCACCCACAATGCTAAGGGAGGCTCGTCCCCGTCACCACATGCCATTGACTGCTCCCCCCGACACCAGATGTTTTCATCCGCGCACGGGAAGAAGCAGCGGCGCAGGGAGCGGGGACCCAGGTAAGTATATACAGTGTGGGGGGCCCGGGCATTTTATACGCTCGGATAACCCCTTTAAGAATGAACTGAGTGACAGGCAGTACAGAGGTGGGGAGGATCCTGCACGTAAAGGCTTACAATCTTTCAGGGAAGGCTGCTGGCTTTTTTTTTTACTCCTATAAAGAAGCCTATGGCTAAAACAGCATAAAAAAATGGCACGCCCAGAACTAAAAACACACAAAAACAGTAAAAACACCCAGAAAGGGGTTTTCCAGGATTTCTTAGGTTTTCAGTTATGCCCCATAGTGTATATGACCCTAATGACCTATCATACTTACCTGCCCCCTGGCACTGCAGTCCTTTCTACAGGTCATACATGCTAAAGGCCATAACTGAAAACATAAGAAATCCTGGAAAACCCCTTTAAGGGGGCTGCACACATATGTTTGTGTTGCAATTTGTTTTTGCTTCACCAAAGAAAGGTTCTGACTGTGTTGTACGTCTCATATTTTTTCTTTTATTGGAAAATATAAACCCCCTGCAATTAGCAACATGGGGAAAATACAATGGTATAAAAGACAACATAAAAAATACATTGCGCATTTGCATTTTTTCAAGCAGAGCAATAAAAAAAACAATGAAGATCTATGGTAAAAAACGCCAGATAATAATAATAAAAAAAAAAAAGCCATTGATCCAAAAACTGCACTACATGGGTATAAATACGCCACTGCAAAAAAAAATAAAAATCTGTTTTAATACTTCTCATAGACTTTCAAGCAACATTTGGAGCTACAATTTTTTTAGCCGAAAAAAAACAGCATTAAAAAAATGAACCAGAAGCAACAAAATCACTCAAACACCAAATAAACAACCCCATATGCCACTTTTCTGGCTTTAAAAAGTCACAAACCCCGGTTTTGCGTCTTTTTAAACACCATTGCGACTAAATTTTTCAAAATGGAGCATGACCAGGGCGAGGCGTGGGGGTGGCTATCGACCCCAGCAGATTTATCATCATTTATGGCAGAAACTGGCGTAAATGATGACTGAAATCTAAACCAGCTGCGGATTGCCTCTCATCATAAATTAAATATATCCTCTGGTGGCGCAGGGGACACTTTAACAGGGTTGTTCACCTTCGGGGGCTTTTCTACCTCATTGGACCTGTGGAGTGAAGCATACTTACCTGCTCCCCATCGCTGGGTTCTGACAACTTCTGTCCCCCGCTGCCACGGACGCTGCAGTCCTGCTTGTCAACAACCGGTTTGAAGGGGGTCATGTGTGTCACTGCAGCCAATCACTGGCCGCGGCGGTCATGCATCCCCCATGCATCATGTCAGTAAGTCACACGATGCATGGGAGATATGTCGCCGCTGGGGACAGTCGTTGGCTGCAGTGGCCACGTGACCCAAGTCAAAAATTGAATGACACCAGAACGAGCGGAGGATCAAAGAAGCCGGAACCCAGCGGAGGGGAGTGTTCTTCACTTTGCAGGTTTGGCAACGTCGGGGGTTTGGCAGATAGGTCCTCGAAGGTGGACAACCCCTTTAATTAAATGTTTATTCCCATCTTTATTCCTAGCGATATGCCCCCATTGTCTTATAGGTGCGGGTCCCAGCACCTATATCGAGAATGGAGCCCCCGAAGTGAAGGAGGGCGCACTGCGCATGCGCAGCCGCCCTCCATTCATTTCTATGGGGCCGCCGAAAATAGGCGGCTATTTCCGTCAGCTCCATAGAAATGAATGGCAGCGGTGGTCGCGCTTGCGCAGTGTACTCCCATTCATTTCTATGAGCGCAGCGGGGAGCTGTGCCTGGTGGTGGCTGGGCCCCAGGAAACCCGGGGTCCTCCAGCCACAACGCTCCATTCTCGTATATAGGTGCGGGTCCCAGCGGTGGGACCCGCACATGTCAGACAATGGGGGCATATCCTAGCGATATGCCCCCAATGTCTAACATGGGAAAACCCCTTTAATGTTTATAGTGCATACTAAAATGCAATATATACTGTCTTTTTATTTATTTATTGTTTTTTTTTTCAGGTGTTTTCCTATAGGGCGTGTAAAATGGAAGAGTAAAAAAAAAACGGAAGAATGAAAAGCTGTTAAAAATGCCATGAAAAATGAGTTATAGGAAAAATTTCCCCAGAAATATATGTGAAGGAAGACTCCGGGAATCTCACAGGACTTAGGACGGGGAAGACGGTCCAGTAGATGGCTATACATCACGTTGTGCATCCTCGCATTACTGCATCTCTCCACGTACTGAATTATAGCTGGCAGCGGCATCATCCCATTCGGGAGATCCATTTATGAGGATTCATCATACTGTGCAGCGTCTGATCCACAAATTAGCTTTTCCCGCTATGCACTTTCACAGGAATTAAAGGGGTTTCACCAAGTTTATCAGTTATCCCCCTATCCACAGGACTAGCTCATCGCTATGGGGGCCCCGAACGCTGGGACCCCTACTGATCCAGAGAACGGGGGGCCCATTCTGATGGAGTGACCGGTCGAGCATGTGCCCTGCTGCTCCATTCATTCTCTATGGGAGCGCTGAAGGAGCGGCAGGGCGTATGCTCCACTTGTCGATCCATCAGAACCGGGCGGCTGGACTCCCGTTCTCCGGGTGTGGTGTGGGTCCCAGTGGTCGGACCCCCAGCGATCAGCTCGTTATCCTCTATCCTGTGGATAGAAACCAAAGATATACTGCCAATGGCTGTTGAAAAGAAGGACCGATTCTCGGCGCTGCTTGGTGTAGAATAGAACTACTGTAGGCAATACTGTAGTGAATGATCTTTTATTTGCAGAATATTGTCAACGCGTTTCAAGGGTAAGGAATCCCTCTTCATCAGGACAATTTGGACAATTTTTCTTACCCTTGAAACGTGTTGACAATATTCTGCAAATAAAAGATCATTCACTACAGTATTGCCTACAGTAGTTCTATTCTACACCAAGCAGCGCCGAGAATCGGTCCTTCTTTTCAACAGCCATTGGCAGTATATCTTTGGATTCGTACACCCGGCCAACACCTCAGGAAGAGGAACGACCGGGAGACCGAGGCTGCAGCTTTGGAATACACCGTTTGCTGGTCGGTTCTGATCATTACCAGCATAAGTATTTACAGCAGTTGTGACTCTTCACAACTGAAAAAGGTGAGCATATTTCTTCTCTCACATAATTTATTCTTACCCATTGATACCGCACAAGTGGCACTGCCTCCACCTCTTTTTGTTTTACATCCTGTGGATAGAGGATAACTTGTAAACTTGGCACAACCCCTTTAATGCTCTGTACTGGCCTTGAGCCAGGAGGTAAGAGGACTACACGGAGTTCTGAGGTCATGGAGCCTGCAACTTAAAGGGGCTTTCCAGGCTATAGGTCTTGATGCCCTATCCTCAGGAAAAGGTTGATCGGTTCGGGGTGTTGGGTGTCAGACCCCTACCTGGAGAGGATAGGTCATCAATATCTGAAGCCCAGACTAACAAGAAATCATCAGAATTTTGCATGCAGCTCTGGATGTGACTGGAGTGTAATGAAGCAATGTATTTGGAAAGTTACTCAATGTTATATGTAGATTTATGTGAAGCGTTGGGCCGTGTTCTCCTTCTCCCTCTGCCGCATGGAGGTTACAGGTAAACCGTCGTCCCTGTAGGTTCACTCATCTGTAAAGTGTTGGCAATTGAGCATGCTTGGAAAAATCCAGCAGATTGTGAACGCCGCCCCTTTAAAAGTAACTTATACAAGATCCTCTGCTTAATTGTGTAATGTGTACTACAGCTTTATAGGTGCACTGCCGAGTGCACCATGTCCTGGCACTTGCTACCATTTTTTTTTTTTCCAATGCTTGAGAAATTTTCCGGACCCCGGCAGTAAGTGGTCGCGGTTCTTGATGATGGCCTCAGTTTATTACAATTAAAACACCTGATTGACAGCAATTTACAGGCAGCGGTGATGATTATACTTACCTGATCTGCAATGCTGGGTTCCGGCTCCACCGCCAGCTCTGCAGGGCCCTGGTCTTCCCTCATCAGTACCCATTTTGACGTGGGGAATGTGACCGCTGCAGCCAATGGCTGGCCACAGGAGTGACGGGTCACGTACCGTGGGTAATTCCCAGCAGTTCTAGGATGTTATTATGGGCTATCAGAGGACATTACAGGGATAGAGGTATATGGAGAAAACTACAACTCCCAGCATGACCAAACTGTTATTATAGGGTATCAGTAGACATTATCAGGAGAGGGGTATAAGAGGAGAGAACTGTAACTCCCAGCATGACCAGACTGTTATTATAGGGTATCAGTAGACATTGTAGGGAGAGAGGTATAAGAGGTGAGAACTATAACTCCTACCATAGCCAGACTGTTATTATTGAATGAAGTGAGTATGGGAAGTGAGTACAGGAAGTGAGTATAAGAAAAGAACTACAACTCCTAGTATTTGACAACTTATAGAGGAAGAAAAACTACTAAACCTGTCCTCCATGCTCAAGACATAAGCTTCACCCCGCCCTCACATCTTGACATCATACAGGTCCTTCACCACTTTTCTGCACTGCTGAGCTCTCTCCTCCTTCACTGGTCACATGAAGGTGACATCATAGAGGTCCTTCAACATTTCTCCTCTGCACTACTGAGCTCTTTCTTCCTGCACTGGTCACATGACGCTGACATCACTCAAGGCCTTGACCACCACTTATCTCTTTCAAGTGCTAGAGTCCTAGGCTCTACCCTCACTTCTATCCCTACCTACTTGCATGATCCGTCATAACCGACGGTGCGCAACTGGATGGCGGTCCTTAACGTAAGTGCAGGGACATAAAGGGAAGAGAACAAAAGGAGACAAACCACAGACACAACAGATACGTAAGTGTTAACAGGCCGGGGTCGGAAACCGAGAAGACGATCAATCCTACACAGAAGCAAAACCGAAACCAGGAAAAGCTGAAGTCAAAAAGCCAAGAGGTCACGTCAGTCCAAAGGATCAAGAAAGGTCAAAGTCGAGGTAACAAGCCGCGGTCAAAATCTAAGTAGTAAAAGTACGAGTGAGAGCTAGTGAGGCACAATCCATAAAGGAAAACCAATCACAGGCAACCTGTGGCTAGACTGATGGGTCACATGACGTGGCCAGCATCATGTGACCCGTGTCAGACGCAGCCCAACCACTGTGCGCCGACTAATCAATGTCGGTGCTCATTCCTGACCCTTCTCCTGCTCGTTGCCTAGGGGATTGGAATGCCGGATGGGCTGTGGAAGCGCGCGCCGCAGGGTCCTCCACACACCCCTGTTGTTATGGAGACAAGGATGCCGGCCAAGTGCGTCGCCAGCTCCTCTCTCCATTATTTCAAAGGGAAGCCAGCGGCGCTGCACAGAGGAAGCGCGCCACCGGCTCCCCGTTACAGTTGGGCTATTTTGCCAATAAAATTGTGCTCTCCTGCCCTTTCCTGTGCTGAGTACTGGACACAGGACAGAGTTTCTGTACTGTTCCAGTGCCATTGTAGGGAACTCCCTACTCTTGCTATCCAGGCCCCCTGCTGGTCCGGGCCCTATAGTAGCTGCCGCGGCTGCTACAGTGGTAGTTACACCCCTTGAAACAGAGCTCCAAATCCCCTGCACAGACACAGTAAAATATCATCCGTTTCACTTCCTGCGGCTACCACTAGAGGGAGCTGACTGCACACAGCTATTATTGAGTTCCATGTATAGACAGTACACAATGAGCTCCCTCTAGTGGTGGCTGCGGGCAGACAGAAATTTTACCATTGAGCTCTATGTCTGGGAGGAGGATTTTTTCTGTATCAGAAAATTTGATCTCCTAATGCTGTGAAGATATATTAAGAAATGAATCAGCACAGATTTTTATAACTTTTTAGATGGCGTTTAAATGATGTTCAAGGTTGGACTTTGGTTTTACAAAACAAAGTTATTTCTTGGAAATTTAGGGAAAAATGAATATAATCCTTCGTATCCCAGTAACGACCAGTAGATATAAATAGTCCGCAAGCAATGCCAAAACAAGCCACAAGAGAGAATGAGGGAGAATTTGCGTTTTCCGTAATTTACCTGGGCAGGAAGTGTGGAATCATCACCTTTTACATCAATAATTAACCAACAAACAACAGTTCTGGGAACACGAGCGCAAGAACAGCATCTCCTGGACATATGCATCAGTGCTCCGGCATCAACAAGGTGAAAAATAACCACTTGTGAGGCTCGCCGAGGGGATCGCCATCTGTAGGATGTATGTCACGTGGTGGAGACGACCTGGAAGTGATGCCGCACCTTCATATTCCTTCCAGTTCTGCACGCTTCCAAGGCTATTTTTGGAACTCCCATAGAAATGAATGGAGAGAGCCACATGTTCCTATAATAGGTGCAGGTCCCAGAGGTGGGACTCACGCCTCTCAGACATTTACAGCATATCCTAGGGAGTTGGAACTAGCCCTTTTATAGGATTGCTCACCCCTGGGGATCTTTTCATGGCTGGTTCCGCAGCTGTAATCATACTAATCTAACAGCTCTGCAGGTCCCGGATCTCCATGTGTCAACATCCAGTTTCACGCGGGTCATGCGATTGCTGCACCCAATGACTGCCTGCTGCGGTCACAAGTCACCCATGTGTGCCTTGACGCATGGGTGACTTGTCACCGCCGTGGCCAGTCATTGGCTGCAGGGGGGTCATGTGACCCCAAAAAAAGCTGGATGTGAATTCGGGGAGACCCAGGACCTGCAGATCTAGCGGGGCAATGATGTTGCTGGAACCCGGAAGCGGGGATAAGGTAAGTATAATTACCACTGAAGGACCGGCCACGCTGGAGGGTCAGAAGATGGTCTCCAGGGGTGAACGACCCCTTTAAGGCTATCATCCAGCTTTCCAGAGCCATCTCAAAACTATATTGGTATGGATTGATACTGCCCATCAGAGCCCATAGAAAGCTGGGTGACAACCCATAGGCTGCATTCAGATGAATGATCCGTGTTCTGGCTGGTGAGCACGGGCGAGAGCACACAACGATGGTGACCGTGCATGGTCCATTTACTTGAAAACCTATTCGCGTGAGTGAATGAGTCTTGCAGGAAGATTGGAGCTGGATGGTGCATTTGGAACGGACGGCGCCTGGACAGGAATATCGTTTGCTTGAATGAGCCCTTCTGGACACCGTCACTTACAGCGGCATACTGTAGCAGTACACTTTCCGTATCAATTCTGTACTTTTGCTTACCTGGTCCCCCCCCTCCCCGCTGTCTATTTCGGGCCTCCAGCAATGACATGGCATGTTGACGTATGACTGCTGCAGCCATTCACAGGCTGCAGCGGTCACACGTGTCGATGCATCATAAAGCTGAACCAACTATTGCTTGGTTGGCTTACTTAATGCCAAATTGTTGGAGCATGATGTTATATTTTAAAGGAGTTTTTTTTACCCCTGGTGGCCTTTCGGGCAGACCCCGGCCTCCCCCATGGCCAGACCTGCAGAAGGAATCAAACTTACCTGATCCTTGCCACTTGGTTCCACTCCTTCACTCCACCTTTGCCCCTGCAGCTCTCAGATCTCCCCGCACCAAAAATCCAGTTTGACGTGGATACAAATGACTGGCTGCAGCGGTGACCTGCTCCCTATGTGTCACATGATGCACAGGGTACATGTCACCGCTGCAGCCAGTCATTGCCTGCAGCAGCCATGTGACCTATGTCAAATCAGATGTTGATAGGGGGAGCGCTGCAGCAGCTCAGAGGGAGCAAAGGAGATGGAAACAAGCGTCGAGAATTAGGTACGTATAATTCCCTCTACAGGTCCGGTCATGCTTGGAGGGTCTGTCTGAAAGACCTCCAGGGGTGAACAACCCCTTTAAGTTAAGCCCTCTTTCCACTAAGCCACTCCCTTCGTAAAGTAGAAAAACTGAACCAGGTGAGCTAGTGACAGTGGATTATTATTTTTGGTGCATTTGCTTCATAAATAGATGAAAAACCTGATGCAACATTACGCCAAATTTTGCTGCCTTTTAGTATAAAATATAGTAAAACTTGCCCTTTCTGTTTCAATTCCTCACAAATTTCATGATCTCTGCTTCTAGTCAGTGAATAGGAACATTCCTACTTAAAGGGTATTCCTATCATAGACAATGGGGGCATATTGCTATTGCCACCTCTGGGACCCGCACCTACAACTAGAACGGAGGGGGGAAATGAATGGAGGCCGCACTGCGCATGCGCATCCGCCCTCCGTTCATTTAAAAGGGGCCGCCGAAAACAGCCGAGTGCTGGCTCGGCTATTTCCATCTGCCCCATAGAAATGAATGGGAGTAGGGGCTGCGCATGAGCGGTGCGCTCCCATTCACTTCTATGGGAGCAGCGGGGGAGCTGCACCTGGTGGTGGCCGGATCCTGGGAAATCCGGGGTCCTTCAGGCACAGTGCTCCCCACTCCGTTCTCCTCTGGGACCCGCACCTATCAGACAATAGGGGCAAATTCTAGCGATATGCCCCCATTGTCTATGATGGGAATACCCCTTTAAACCCATTCGGGGCTAGCGCTGCTGAGTGTTTGCTACAGTTGTATCCAGTCTAGAAAATACTTTGGGAGACAGATAATTGAGAGGCAATGCTACATTGTTGCAAAGCCACAGACGAGAAGAAAGATTTACATGACTGAGGTTGGCAGAGGATTGCCAGCACTGGGTACACAGTGGAAACTCTTCAGAAATATTACATCAGGATGAGCCAAAATTTGCTCGCTGCCAGCAAGCGGAGATCCTGAAAACGAGGAGGACTCGTAAACATGCCTTTTGCACCTATTTTTTTTTTCCAGACAAAAAGACATCTTTGTAGTAAACAACCCTGACCTGCTCTGCTGGAGGCACTCTTCAAGAACCAGGAGATAATCCTTATGAGACGGAGGACGGGGGTCAACAATGGAGCCAGTTTGAGTTTCTGGGAAGAGGCAGCTAATGAATGACCTGCACCAGATCTAAAGGCCAAAATTTGCAGTAAACAGAGATTCCCGGAGAAACAAAGACCCAGTGACCTCATCAGGGACAAGACAACAGGGGTCAAGTGACCTGAAACCAGTCAAGATAAGATACAGATACCTGAACGTTTACTCGCCTTGATGATACAGAATATCCAAAAAAAATCACTGAGGAGAGCATAGGGCATGGACAGGCCATGGTGGCATACAGGGGGCAGAGATTGTGATTCCAAAGAACCACGTAAGATGGCAGAATTAGAAATGGAGCCGGATGGATGGAGGGGTCCAGGTGCTACAGATCTGCTAAGCAAAGAATGGTGGTGGTAGAGGTGTAGCCATAAGGGGCACAGAACCTGCAAGGGGCCCATCTGCCATATCAGACCATGGCAGTATTAGGCTTCATTCACACGACCGTATTTTGTTTCCGTGTCCATTCCGTTTTTTTTTAGGACCGTATGCGGAACCATTATGTAGTATGAATGGGGCTGTATGTATTCCGTAAAATTGCGGAATAGATGCGGCCCCATTCACCTCTAAGGGAGCGCGGCTCCGCATAAAAAAAGATAGAACATGTCCTTTACTTGTCCGCATGTACGGACAAGTATAGGCATTTTGAATGGGGCCGCCCTGCGTGTGTCCCGAGCGGTGCGGAACACACGCTGGGCGGCCCCCATATTATTGCAGGTCTGCAATAATGCGGACCCGCAAAAATACGGTCATGTGAATGGGGCCTAAGGCGGAATATTGCGGAATAAATACGGCCCCATTCACCTCTATGGAGCGGGGAGCTAGCTCCGTGCCTCGGCTCAGATCAAGCATGTCCTATACTTGTCCGCACGCACGGACAAGTATAGGCATTTTGAATGGGTCCGCCTGGCGTGTGTTCCGAGCGTGCGGAACACACGCCGGGCGCCCCCGCATTACTGCGGACCCGCAATAATACGGCCGTCTGAATGGGGCCTTAATTTCAATGACTCTGCAAAAAAACGGAAGGTACTCTGTGTGCATTCCGTTTCCGTATGTCCGTATTTCCGTTCCGCAAACAAGATAGAACATGTCCTATTCTTGTCCGTTTTGCTGACAAGGATAGGCATTGTTACAATGGATCCGCAAAAAAAAAAAAAAGGAAACGCGGATGCCATACGGAACGTCATCCGTTTTTTTTTTTTGCGGATCCGCAATTTGCGGACCGCGAAACACATACGGACGTATGAATCAAGCCTTATAAATGGCACGTTGCAGGTAGCCATATAGGCAACTTTTCCAACAGCTTCTGGTGGCACAAACTGCCTGGCACAAGACTGGCATCATACAATACCCTGCCCCAGTGTCATAAACTGTGTCCAAGAAGAGAACTGGGGGAGCGTAATGTTCAATGTAGGAAAGCAGTGTGACTATAGTGGCACTGGCAGCAAATGATGCCCAGTGCAGTAGAGTGGCATGATTTGAGCTCATGACGTATCTGAGCCCTGTGACGCCATATAGTGACATCATCTTACACCCATATGGTCCCATGTTAAAGACTGTATACTGCATGGTATATACTTTATATATCTTTTTTGCAGACACGCACAATCTACCCCCAGACTTAGGGGGGAAGGGCACTCTTTTGACCTCCATCGGATCCTGTATGTATATATATATATATATATATACATGTATGCCAAGTGCTTTCTCTGGCATATAGATCACACATAGTGCACAGACGCTGTGTGAGGCCCCGGTCAGCACAAAGACTTTCTCAGGTTAAGGATGAGATAACTTTTCCACTGCGGCTTAATACTGTTGCTTTTGGCACATTTCCCCAATGTTATGTAACCGGCGAGCCCAGTGGTCAGCACAATAACAGGAGTGACACCGCGCAACCTGCCATTAATGAATGCATGAGCGGTGGGTTCGCTACAGCCTCTGCCAAGGTACAGGCCTAATGGGCACCGCTCCAAATATCAGGACATAACTGGCCTGTTATTTCTATGACTAAGTAAATTAAAGGGCACCTTTAAGCAGGATCAACCCTAACAAATCAGGCATGCTGCTTGGTAGCGGGCACCCTGCTGATTAAAATGATACCTATCTTGTGAAAATCGGTTGTGGCGTTCCCGAGAAAAAAGACTTTCATTCTTTTGTAAAAATGATGGTTTCAGTGCGAGGAGGGGGCGGAGCCTAGACCCTCGGTACGCCTCAGCTTTCCAGTGTCAGCCACACCCCTTGGTGCGCTGAAACTCTCATCTGTATAAACAGTGAGAGTCTTTTTTTCTCAGGAACACCACAACCGATTTTCGCAAGACAGGTATCATTTTAAACAGCAGGATCCACTCTACCAAACAGTATGTCTGGTTTAATGGGTTTGATCCTGCTGACAGGTGCCCTTTAAAGGGTTGTAAATTTGAGAAAAACCCATTGTAATATACCTTATTAGTGAACTCTCAGTTAATCGAGAGGGGTCCTCTGTTGGAGGGATCCTCATTTCTTGGCCAGGGTATTTACAAAGAGCGTCTCTGGCTCTGGAGGAACCGTCCTGTCCTGCAATACACAATCAGCCCACTGATTTGAATGGGCACTGTGTAATGCTTCACGTCACCTGTGGTGGCGCTGCAGGGATATTGAACACTTACTGCCAGATTTCCCCACTAATTACAACTGTTCACTGGGAATCCCAGCAGGAGGACAAGGACATTCTCAAGGAACTCCCCTAAAAAACAGTTTGTGCAAAGTGGAGAACTCCTTTAAAGCTGCTATTATATTGTTATATGACCCGCCCCATTTTAAGGCTCAAAGATTTAGAGCATAGGCTATTTTCCCCCAGAAACAGCGTCCTTCTCGCTAGTGGCCATGTCTGGTATTGCAGCTTGTCCCCATTCAAAGTAAATAGGGCTGAGCTGCAATACCCAAAGCAGCCAATGGACAAGAGTGGCGCTGTTTGTTGAAAAAAAAAAAAAGTGTCCCTGTGCAAGAATATTATATGGGCCCTTTACTCTCCAGTGTTTTATAGAGCACCCCTTATGTCCTAAGACATAAAATTCATTAGCTCGGACCATTACATGGAGACTAATAGGCAGCAAGAAGATACTTGGGACCCTCTTACCTGCACAGGTTGCATATATGGTATGTCCACACCTGATACGGTACCTGCAGATACATAAGGCTCCTTTCACACTTACGGGAGCAGGGTCCGGCAGGGGAACAGCCTGCCGGATCCATGCTACCGCTAGTCTACCGTGCCGCCGGAAGTCCGCTCCAGCCCCATTCACTATAATGGGGACTGGACAGAGGTCGAGCCGCAGCACGGCAAACCAGCCGAGAGGCGGGTGGACAAAAACCGCAGCATGCTATAGTTATTGTCCGGCCGCCTCTTGGCATGTTTGCCGTGCTGCAGCCGAATTATAGTGAATGGGGTTGGAGCGGACTTCCAGCGACGTGGTGGGCTAGCTTTAGCACGGATCCGGAAGGCTGTTCCCCCACCAGACCCTGCTGCCGCAAGTGTGAAAGTAGCCTAACTGGTACTGGTTTCAGAGGGACTGATAGCACTGCTCTGCCTGGGCCATTTGTTATGAATATAATGCTAGAACTACAGTGAAAACTGACACAAACTGAAAAATTGGGAAAAAGCGTCAAAAAAAGGAATGAAAATGCATAACAAGAAGAAGGCTGAGCGGAGCCGCCGTGTGCAAGTTGTATCTGGATGTAATGACAGTAGTTCTGCATTCACCCTTGATACCCTCAATGACATTCCAGGTCAGGAGCCTATTGGCGCTGCCCCCCCCCCCCCACCAATTCTGATCCGAGGTCTTACAAGGAGACAGATGGCTTGCGAAGGGGGACAGACATGAAAAGGAAATATCAGCAAGACTAAAGATCCATTAGGATCAATAATGTATCTTCAGACTCCATTTCCTGTGAGCCCCAGCTGGAGAGGTCCCCGGGGAGGCCGAAACATAAAAATAAGCCCTGCAGATCTGACTGTAAGGATGCTGAGAGCACGTGCGCGGAGGATGGGAGTGGTGAGGGGCGGCCAGATGCTCTTCAAAGAGCCATATCATCAATGCCTATAGCAATCTTAGATTTGTATGAGGCCTCATGCACACAACCGTAATCTGTGTTGTGTCCGTGTTTTTGCAGACCCATTCAATGGGTCTGTGGTCTGCCAAGAATAGGGAATGTTCTGTCTTTTTGAGGAACAGACACACAGATGACATCCATGTGTGGTCGCATAGAAATGAACGGGTCCATGTGCAATCCGCAAAAAATTCGGATCAGACGAAAATGCAAAATACGGTCCTGTACATGAGTCCTTAGGCTGTGTTAGCACGGCACACAGGCACCCAGGTACTGCTGTAAATGGACGCCTTGAAGGGGTTAACAAGATATCTCCTTTTGGAAACAGAGCCACATATATCTGCTGGCCGTGTGAGGTATTGCAGCTCAGCCTCATTCAATTCTATGGGTCTGTGCTGCAATACCAGACACGACCTGTGGGTGAGGGTGGCGCTGTGTCTTAGGGGAAAAAAAATAAGGCTGTTTTATTTCTAATCACCCCTTTAAAAGCGGCCATGGGTCCACAAGAGCCATCAGAGACAAGTTATCAGTCCTGGGGGTCACAAACACCTGATGAAACGTGAAGGGGTTAATGCGCTTCTTCTGAGAGCTGAGGAAGGGTCGTAGACAGTATATTGGGCAATAGAGCAGTGGCCCCTAGACACCCTGGGCCCCCCTGAGCTCTGGGGCACAGTAGAGGATCAGACGGGCTACATGCACATGAGGCTGACAGCGGTTTCTGTTCTTAGGAGGATCCCAGACCATTGCTATTCCCGGTGCCGGATTATAGGACTGTTACCATATCGGTCTGCGTGTGTTCGGCTATCTGACCAGGATCTGGATGATCCGGTGGGGGAGCACACTTTTCCGGTTTGGCAACTCTCATGAGTACAATGGAGGCTTTGCACAGGTGGATTTCCATGTAGGCCGCACCCGAATTATTAGACAAGCCTCTGATCTTACATGTTGATGAACATCAAAGCCTCCGAGATTTGTCATGGATGGTAAGGAACGGGAGGAAGAAACGAGAGCAGCTCCTTCACCATTAAAGGGGTTATCCAAATGTGGAACCATTCATTTTAATGGGGCCGCAAAAAAACGGAAATGACTAAGTGTGCATTCCGTATCCATATATCTGCAAGTCCGTTCCGCAAAAAAATAGAACATGTCCTATTCTTGTCTGTTTTGCGGACAAGCATAGGCATTGTTACAATGGATCCGTAAAAAAAACGGATCTAACACGGACGTCGACGGATGCCATCCGTGTTTTGCGGACCACAAAATACACATGTTCGTGTGCATGAACCCTGGAAAACGGTCAGTTTTTTGCGGATCCGTTGTTCCGCAAAAAACTCAGTTTTTCTAGCACATCCGTTCCTTTTTTCCGCAAAAAAACAGAAAGGATGTATCCGTATGTCATCCGTTTTTTCGCGGATCCGCAAAAAGCGGAAGGAGGAATCAAATCTTTTTTTTCCTGGAACGGAATCCGCAAATGGGGATGACATGCGGATGCCTTTCCGCATATCTTCCGCATTTTTGGAGGTTCCATAGACTTGTATTGAGCTACGGACCGCAAAATCGGGATAGAAGTAGGACAGGAGGATTTCTTTATGCGGACACACGGATGCGGACAGCACAAGGCGCACTGTCCGCATTTTTTCGGGACCCATTGAAATTAATGGATCCGCATTCTCTCCGCCAAATTGTCCGAAATTGCGGAAACGGATGCGGATACAAAATACGGACGTGTGAATGGAGCCTTAAAGGGAGTGTGGAAATTCACACTTGTAAGGCTAGCTCAGCTGAATTTAATACCTTTCCCGTACCTTTAATCCATATGCAAATGAGCAGTTCAGTGCACCGAGGGCAGGCCCAAGCGACCAAGTGCCGCCCCCTTGTTCCTCCTGCTTCCTCTGCCAGCCCCTTCCCTCTCCTTCTCGTGTCATCACAGCCCGCTATGTTGCGTCTGCAGAAGACGTCGTTTACCCTTGGGGTGACCTTTCTCGCCGGTCACGATGCAGATGCTGATGACGCGGCGGCTCTGTCTCATTCTGCGCTCATCATTATGGTATATGGATGTTCTCGGAGTGATACAGATTTCTCATAAGAAATGAGTAAGTGCTGCTCCGACCCTCCTCCTCTCTCATCACTTCCAGACATGTCTGCTCTACATCGTGTAAGCAGGAGGGATTTTCGGGGCTACCTCTGTGGCCCCTTGGACAAGCATAAGGGCTCATGCACATGAGCGTGTTTGCCCCGTGCCCATGCTGCGGACAGCAAATAGCGGTCCGCAATGCATGGGTACTAGCCAAGTACACGCCGTCTGCAGATACGGGCCCGTTCACTTGGATGGATCCATGAACTACGTTCCGCACTGCAGTGCGGAGGCACAGGCCAAAATGCGTGCCTCCGCTCCATATCTTGCGGATTGCAGACCCATTCAAGTCAGTGGGCTGTTTGCAGTCCACAGTACGGGCGCAGGGCACACATGCTGATGTGCATGGCAACCACAGCAGCACAGAGTATTTCAGGAGAGGAATGAGAGAGGATGGAACAGTGTCATGATGTGAAGAGAGCGAAGGAGATCAGTGAGGGGGGAAGGGAGTCACAGGATTAGATATAAATAAAAGTTGTAGGGTGTCCAGCAGCTCATAGTATTTAAGGGGAGGAGTGTGCTGACTTGTTCACGCATATGATGTTAGTGAGTACAGGATAAGCAATGCATATATACCGTGACTCCAGCAGCAGAATACTGAGTACAGCTCTGGAGTATAATACAGGATGTAACTCAGGATCAGTACAGGATAAGTAATGGATGTACACAGTGACTGCACCAGCAGAATAGTGAGTGCAGCTCTGGAGTATAATACAGGATGTAACTCAGGATCAGTACAGGATAAGTAATATAATGTATGTACACAGTGACTGCACCAGCAGAATAGTGAGTGCAGCTCTGGAGTATAATACAGAATGTAACTCAGGATCAGTACAGGATAAGTAATGTATGTACACAGTGACTGCACCACCAGAATAATGAGTGCAGCTCTGGAGTATAATACAGGATGTAACTCAGGATCAGTACAGGATTAGTAATGTATGTACACAGTGACTGCACCAGCAGAATAGTGAGTGCAGCTCTGGAGTATAATACAGGATGTAACTCGGGATCAGTACAGGATAAGTAATGTATGTACACAGTGACTGCACCAGCAGAATAGTGAGTGCAGCTCTGGAGTATAATACAGGATGTAACTCAGGATCAGTACAGGATAAGTAATATAATGTATTACACAGTGACTCCACCAGCAGAATAGTGAGTGCAGCTCTGGAGTATAATACAGGATGTAACTCAGGATCAGTACAGGATAAGTAATGTATGTACACAGTGACTGCACCAGCAGAATAGTGAGTGCAGCTCTGGAGTATAATACAGGATGTAACTCAGGATGAGTACAGGATAAGTAATGTAATGTATGCACACACTCATTCAAGCAGCAGAATAGTGAGTGCAGCTCTGATTGACTCCACTTTATATGTAGATTAATTCTGTATATAAACTATATAGTGATGGTTACAGCATTTACTGCACAATGGCAGCTTTACACGAGGAGCCCTCACGCCGATGCTGGAGAGGAATGGGTTAAATGACTCCATTCAGAAAGCACTCATTTTGTGGAATTTTGTGGATAGATCAGACCTTGAATGACTCACATCATCTCGGTTTACTTTAATACAGAGAAAAACCTGCTTCACCACAGATCCGAGATGTTTATCTGTCCTTGTAGGAAAAGATCTCCCGTCCCTAAACACACAGACGTACCTCCCGCCCCTTTAATGGGGAAAACATTTGCTTTCCGAACGTAGAGGACTAAGTTTTGCAAACAGAAACGCTTCCAATGACCTTATCCAAATATGGACACAAAATACTGATTCTAACACTGTCTAATATACTTTGCATTATAATTCCTTGTTTTCAAGAGCTCTGCTTGCTGTCATTGAATGGGAATGTCACAGAAGTGTTTAGGGTCTCTGTGGTACCTCCATATGCCTCCCTTTTCATTTAGAAGTTTATGAGATATTCTCCCGTAGAACCAATGCAGCAATATCGCCGTACATAGGGTGCTAACGGAGCCTGTATGACCGTACACAGGGGCTATGCTGCTCTGTAAAAACCTCCTGTACTGCTGTACAGACCTTGTCCTGAATACGAATATTTCCGCATCCTGACAGCAAGCAGAGATCTTAAAAATGGTGATGAAAGCACTGACATAATCAGCAGCACCACTTTCATGTCCCCTCAATGTTGTATGGGAAAAAACAATGCGCAAGGATTAAAGAAATTCATGGTAATGGCGCAATTTCACTTGACTCGTAAACAAGCAAAGGTCACCATAGAGCGCCGTTCACATGGAGGATTATCCACGCGGCTTTCAGCGCGTATTCCCTCTAAAAATCCACAGGAAAACCTCATGTGTCCAGCCTCCCATTGATCCTCAATGAAAATCTGCGCTGCTGTTCATATGTTTGTATTTCAAAACCACCACTTTCAAGATCTCTGCCGACTGTCAGTGAATGACAATATTCTTGTGGACATCCAGAAGTTGAAAATTCTATTCAAATCTAGATAATCCTCTGTGAGCCGAATAGCCTGGATCCCAAGCTGATACGTAGCAACAAAGTCTCAGCTACAAGACGTAGGAGGTCTGCACGGGCTTTTATCCTCTTGATATAAATAATGGATGGTTTGATTCATGGACAGGAAGCAGAGATTTTGAAAATAATGAGGAATGTAACAATAGCGTCAAGAGTGAATCAGTTAAAGGAGCCGCGATGTTTGTCAACACAATGACAGGAACAGCTGGGGAAGAATCGCCCTTCTATCAGGTCGCCGCAGCATCAATCTCTGCCGCCCCCCCCTCCAAACCGCGCTCCCCAGGCAATTTGTTTTTCTTCATTCTGTCTGCTCAGGAAGTGTTGACTAATTTTATCTGAATTATTGATTTGCTTCCCTCCTGGACCACTTAGCACTGGCTGTTCTCTCTAAAGGTTGCAGGATGTGTCAGCTTTCATTGCCACAACAAAAACGTATATACTTATTCCATAGCATATCATCTGTCTATCTACTATCAGTCTGTCTATCTAGCTAACCATCTATCTGTCTATATATCTCATATCTGTCTATTTATCCGTCTATCTCATATCTACTTACCATATCTATCTATGTCTATTTATCTGTCTATATACCTATCCATCTATCTATATCTGTCTATTTATCCTTCTATCTCATATTTGTCTGTCTATCTATCTATCTATCTATCTATCTATCTATCTATCTATCTATCTCTTTATATGCTCTCATCTGAACTACCATTCTTCCCACAGTTATTGACCAGTTACCTCAATGGGGTAACACCAGATGACATCTTAGTGTCCATATTACAGCAGCAACATCTGAGCCCTGAGCTATAGCGATCCAATCTTGTTTCCGTAGAACGTCTGAGGGCGCCACAGTTATATTTAGTCAATTTTCTAAAATATTATCTAACCCAACTGGACCTAATGGCGGGTGGTTCAGTGTATATGTAATGGAAAGTTCTATGTATCTATGATTAGTGGCATATCTGGAATGTCAGCAATGCGGCGCTTGTACGCAGTGTTACTGGGACATATTTCACCACTGGAATGTGGTATAAAGCTCGTCATGATTCACGAGAGACAGAAATATGTCAGACAATAATACGTTCAGAACCATCAAATGCAATTCTTTTGTGCACAGTCATCGCTCAGGCGGTCATTTTGAGTTGGACTCATTTTTAAGCAACCAATTCATTGGAACTACTGACGCCAGGCAGTCCAGAGCTGGAAGGTCGCCATATATTGTGCACATGCGCTCATGAATTAGGGAGTTTTCCCCTCTAAGGCTGGAGTGACATGTAGGCCTCATTTATGCAAACTGTATGTGTTGCCAATAGCAACCAATCAGAGCATAGCTTTTATTTCATAAGCTGCTCTGGTAAAATAAAAGCTGCGCAGTGATTGGTTGCTATGGGCAGCAGTCTTTTCTTATAGATGGATCTGATAATTGGGCTTTTTGGGTTAGGCCTCAAGCAGGGCCTGAGGGGTGAAGCATTACACGTGGATGAAAAAGATCACCAGTGTCAGTTTTGCCCAGAATATTCTAAAGGGGTTGTCTGATTTCAGCAAATGGCATTTATCACGTAGAGAAAGTTTACTACAAGGCACTTACTAATATATTGTGATTCTCCATATTGCCTCCTTTGCCAGATGGATTCATTTTTCCATCACAATATACACATGATAAAATCTTCAAGTAACATGTAGATTTTCGTGTGGATCTGATACAGAAACACAGAGAAATCAACAGGAACTATACTGATACATGCGTTTACCGTCTCACAGTGTTTTTCTGGAGATTTCTATGGGAAATATTAAACATGGGAAAGAAAGACATACTTTTTTTTTGCAATCTTTTCACCCTTGAGTTGCTTTTGTTTTTTTTTGGGTTAGGGCTTGTTCACACTTCAGTTTTTTGATCAATTATTTCCATCAGTTATTGTGAGCCAAAACCAGGAGTGGAGGTTCCACAGACATAAGGTATAATGGAAAGATCTGCTCCTGTTCTGTGTTTTTGACTTGCACCTGGTTTTGGTTCACAATAACTGATGAAAATAAGTGATCAAAAAACTGAAGTGTGAACAAGGCCTAAGTGGTAGGAATGAGCAAACCTGAGGCTTTCAGGTTCAATTCCGTTATCATGGAATATAATGGAATTCTATGACGGAATGCCAAACAGAAGTCTTTAAGAGGCATTCCATCACAACAGAAGTGTATGGGCTGCATAACGAAACCAGCAGGTTTCCGTTATGCAGGAGAGGAGTCCTGCACAACGGAAACCAGATGGATCCGTTATGCTGACCATAGACTTCTATTATGACGGAATACCTCTTAAAGGCTTCTGTTTGACATTCAGTCATAGAATTCCAACAGAACCCAAAAACCTCAGGTACGCTCACCCCTAGTTAGTGGCATTTCTTTTCAAATTACGGTTTTTCTGAATGGAGCATGCTGGGAGTCGTAGTTAGCTATCACTGCGCCTATACTCAATGGGATTGCCAGATCATTAAGTATATCGCTCAGCTATCTTCGACTCTCTTATAGAGAATGAATAAAACAACAGGGCAAATTGCTCAACTGCTGCTCCATTCTTTCAGGGAACTTGGGACTCCTGTTCTTGTGATCAGTGGGAGTCCAAATAGTTGGACCCCGGCTGATCAGATGCTTAGGATCGGGGAGAAGTTTACATTCCTATGATATTTACATGCTCTAAAAGGATGAAATCTTTTTCTTGGCGAATACGTGGTCAAGCACACGGTCATTATTCAAAAAAGCGGATGTTCCTCTTCAGAAATTTCTATTGCAGATCACCAATGTGATAGTATTGAAAACGCCATATTGTGACTGTACTACGTAGTCTATATCTACCTCTAAGGCAGTTGCCTCTAATCTGTGACCCTCTGACTACTGCCCTGCAGGCCCTTCAACGGCAGGCACCTAGAGACCGCTGCTGACATCAGATTCACCCACGCGTTGACCATCGAGGATATTTTCTCTTGGCTAAAGAGTCGTAAGAAATACGACCACACAAATTCACATTATAAAAAAAAAGTTTTATTAAAAGAAAATAGTTACAATTGAACACTTAAATAAAACTGACAAAAATTCTGAAATCCAGAATGTAACAAAAAAAAATAAATTTATAAATAGCGTTCATATTCCAAAGGAAACAAAGAAGTCTCTTTATAAATAAAATCGGCCTCAATCGAAAAAAGTCAAATGAGGCCGGAGTTACATAGATTAAATAAAATAAATTAGGACATGACCAGTGAACACTGTGTGAGGTACTGTACGTACCCAGTATCAACCTCTAGACGCAAATGCTGCCATGAGGCCTAGTTCGTTTGTTTTTTTTTTGTTCAGTGTGGGAATGATTAGGCTTGGTGTAAGGATTTAAGACACAATCAACCCACGGGATAATCAAATCTATAATTTACAAAAAATAATATAAAATCCCCACGAGTCATTATGTGTGCTAGATAGGTATGCAAGCCTGCATTTGAAATTGTAGCAAGCTCTTTGTACAGAGCATGTCAATTTTTTAAAATTTTTAATTTTTTATTTTTGGAGGTCCGACAACTGTAAACTCATCTCCGCCTCCTGGCGTGAGAATCGACAGAAAATCAAAAAGCAGCAGCAGCATAATCATCCCTCCTCATATCACCTCCCATCTAGGTAGAAAGCATGATATGACGAGGGATTACAATGCAGTACTTGCATACCTTTACTGGCTACGACGTCTATGGAGTATCATATGTGAACTACGTCATATAGAGCTGGGGACCTGACCCCCTTAAAGGGCGACCGATTCGAGCACATCCGTTCTTACAATCTGGTTCGAAATCTCAAAACAGTACGAGGGTTCTGGACCAAAAAGGAGTATTTATAAACACGGATCAGAACCAGGGAAAACAAAAATGACATGTAAAATATTCAGTGACATGGAGGTGTTTGAAAAAAAAAAAAAAAAAATTAAGGCTCTGAAATAGTTAAAAATAAAAAAAATTGCAACTGGGCAGTCACTGTGGATCAGTTGCCGGCTTTTGCAGTCACTGCTATGCGATAGCAACCTCCGACTGTTGTGAAACTACAACTCCCATACACTTTTATAGAATTGTGCATTCTGGGAGTTGCAGTCCCACAGCAGCTAAAGAGCCTGAGGTTGCCGACTCCTGCAATTCACAAATATTGCCCTGTTTAGTATGGGGACGTGAAATTCTAATATCACCATCACTAGTTTTTTTTTTCCCCCTCCGAGGAAGCCTTTTAATTAACCCCCTCACTACCACATTACGGTCCCCTTTTAGAGCAGTGAGAAGGTTGTTTGCTCTATATAAAAAGTTTTTTTTAAGACAAGTGTATCCCAATTCGACAAAGGTGATAAAAAATAAAAAAAAATTGCAGGGTACTTGGCTTATATGCAGCCAAAATGGCAATCACTCCCTACAACCTGATGGTATTAACGCTCCGCTCTGCAGCCTAACCCAATTCTGCCTGGGTTTTCAAGATCATCCACTTAACCTTATGACCTCTCTTGCAATGTACTTGGCTCTTAAAGATGGAAGCCACAGCAGGAAGCGGTCTAGATTCGCGGCCAAGAAATGGCTGCCGACCGCTCGCTGATATCAACTATTGCTTGGTCCACGTATAAAAATTAGTGTCAATGCAGGATAACTGGTTCCAGTTGGAGGCGCACTCAAAACATAAACATTGAAGAAGATGTCAAGTGTAAACTGCAGCTAATCAACCCCAATACAGCGGATATGGATAGTCTTTCTAGTGAAACCCCCCCGGCACAATGGCGTCCAGGGCTACCCGCCCCCCCGACCCACTGCGCTTGCTCACATCCTTCCCGTCAAGTTCTACCGGGAAAGCGAGAGGTCTCTGGAATAAGTCCACAGTCTGAGGTCACCACATTTTTTCTAGGTACGAAAAGAAAAAATAAAGTCCCTTCTTTAAGACCCCCAACGAGGTATGTCACACTCTGGTGGGACAGCTCCTTCCATCCCACCGGGAATCCAAGCTTGTAGGCTGGACACACAAGCCCACGCCAGCCCATTCACAACCGGGACTGCGACAGATCCTTCCCGTCTCGCTCATCGAGCGTCTCTGTATGAGATTAGAGGCTCTTCTGACTTGTGCTGGTTGATTCTTGGTCCACTTTCCTAGACACTTTATTGTCCTTTTGGTCTAGAAGACGCTCCTGGGTCATCCAGGAATGGGACAGAATCTGCTCAAGGGTCGGTCTGTCGGAGGGTCTCTTGGACAAACACCACTCGATCAAATCCTGACATTCTGCAGAGGAACCAGAAAGACAAAATTGTAAAATATGGCATAAAAATAAATAAACAATGTAAACATAATCAAATTTTGTCCCTTTTCTTAAAGTGCAAGGTCATTGCCGATCAAGTAGAGGTCAGATCTTGGACAATGCAACGACAACCCCGCTACTACAAATCACATCATTCCATCCGAGGGCTTAGAGGACACCTCTGAAGATTCTTACCTCTAGACACCCTGCAGCGATACTGGATCTTCCCCTTGAGAATTTCCTCATCGTGTTCAAAGGGGATGTCGCCACAGACCATATCGTACAGCAAGATGCCGAGGGACCACACTGTGGCAGAGCGTCCGTGGTACCTGTGGAACCGGATCCACTCTGGAGGACTATAGACGCGTGTACCTATAGGAGACAGACAGAGGAGAAACATTTACTCAAAATGCAAACCCTTGATATCGGCAAAAGCTGTGGCTAGAAGCATAAATCGTAATTCGCCGGGATCTCGATGGCGACTTACCGTCAAAATCTGTGTAAACAGCATCCCGCAGCAAGGCACCAGAGCCGAAATCGATCAGCTTCAGCTCTGCAGTTCTGAGGTCTACAAGAATGTTCTCGTCTTTGATATCTCTGTGAACCACGTCGCAGGAGTGGCAGTGCCTGACGGCTTCCACCACCTGACGGAAGAAGTTGGCGGCGAGGTCTTCGCCGAGGGCCCCTCGCTCTGTGATGAAGTCAAAGAGATCCTGCACGGGCTCCGGCCGCTCCATGATTATTATAAAGCCGTCCGGCCTCTCGTACCAGTCCAGGAGACGGATCACTCCTCGGCAGCTGGTGGACACTTTCTTCAGAAGGTAGATCTCCAAGGGAACCAAGGTCCCATTCTGTAACAAGAAGGTCACCATGAATACGACCGTCCGGGGCTTTTATGGTCCAACCCATACATTATACTATCATTTTTAGGTACTGAACTCACCATGTGCTTCATTTCTCCAATCCTGTCCCTTGACACATGCTTGATTGCAACCTGTAAAAGAAGACACGGCCATTAAGTATACATTCAATGTATGCAATATAATATAAGCTACTCTTAGGGACGCTACACCTAAATTCTATCTATTGCTCCCTGTTATCAGCATGTCCAGAAACCTCCCTATACCCATGGTCACTTTATTATCTTGCATCTCCAGAGCCAACAGCCACCGTCCCTATGTGCGCCCGATGCTACCAGCTTAGAGTTAGCCCGCTACCCACTGTTAAAAATGGATCTATATCTGACTTGTAGCATAATCAAGCATGCAAAGGGTAAACTGCCCACCCTTAAAGGAGATAACGCTACGAAATGAAACTTACGGGTAACTTGTCTGCCAGTCTGACTCCAGAATAGACTGTGCCAAAGCCGCCGGTGCCAATCACAGGGCCCACCTGGTAGCAGTTCTCGAATGGTTCTTTTACTGTGAAGAGAAAGAAGAAGACGTCAGTTGATACTTTCTCGCATGAGACGAATAAGACGTTCAGTACAGAAGATACCTGCCAATAGAGTAAGGGGCTGAAGGGGGATCATATCCAGTGAGGGCGGCTGCGCCATCAGGGTGTGAGGTCTGCACAGACCCTCATCATCTCCGATACTGCTCAGAGTCATCACTGGATGTAAATGTACACAGCAGGTGAGTCACCGGCATGCCTCATCCCCCGCAACATCTCCTAGAAAGCACCAGGATCTGGGAGACTCCCTGCGGATAAGGCAACCCCCCTTCCTCCTCCTCCTTCCTAAGCATAGCTCTGCGGGTATCCTTGGGAAACCCCTCCCTCAGGAGGAGACCACCCCACACCCACTCTCTCCACGCAGTACCGGCTCATCTGCAAAGCGCCCCCACCCCTGGGCAGATCAATAGCTGCAGCCTCTGGATGGATGCAGGTACCACAGCTAATCTAGGCAGCGCAGAGGAAGATAGCCATCACCAACCCCCCCAGATCAATGAGCACAGCTCTCAGATCAGCATTGTACAGAGGTCATCTAATTTCAGAATGCAGAATGACACCACAAAAATATCTAATAATCCTCATTTATAGTGTGCATTGGTCTATCCTGCCCCAGAGCATCAGATGCAGAGCTGCAGCAGTGCAATACAGACCCCACGTATACAGTAAAGCATGCATACAACCCATAGAAAGCTACAGCACAATAATCAACATAAATACATTATAACAATAAACATAAACAAATGCATTGTAACAAAATGAAGATTCCAAACAATTGCATGACTACAAATAGGCACAGAACTAGCAATATTAATGCAGCAGAGCTGAGTTTGTCACTTGGTTCCTTGCATAGGACTGCATGAAAAATGACCAACTCAACTCAGCTACCTCCACCGCATGCTCCCGCTAGGACCATCAGCTTCTCAATCTACCTGGAGTGATGTTCCCCTGCTCGTCAGCTGCAGAGGACGAGGAATGATGGACGCCGCCGCCCGGCTTTCTATAGTAACACTGCAGCGAAGCCATAGGATGGCGATCCAAGAAGGGTCCCTGCGCCGCCACCAACATGATGCTTCTCCTTCCTTCCCGCACTCAAGCACACCAAGCTTCCAGCCGGCCGGTAGAACAACGAGCTCCACGTGTGGCCCCCGTGCGCTTACAATATTGTATATTATTCCCAAGCTGTGAGAACTGGCCAATCAGCTGTCAGGGAGGGTACATCGCTGGCCAATCAGCGCGTAGGTATTAACCCGGGGGAGGAACGTCGCTGACCAATGAGGGCGCGTCCCGGGAGTCCTATTCCCGCGTTTGAGAGGGCAGGGCAGCCAATGAGAGCGCGGGATGGGACAAAGCAGTTTGAATGCCAAACGAGAAGCTGTGGGGGGGGCGTGGTTTTCGGGTGACTACAAATGGACGGTAAATTGTTTCACCCCCCCCCCCCTCCCCCTCCAGTTAATCCGGAGCCGCCAGGTTTTTCTATTGTAATTACGGCACATGGTTGGGGGGATGAGAGAAGAGGCGGAATTTTCCAGCACGGACATTAAGAAACAATGATCATGTGAAGCGCCCGCTGATGTTATGCAAGTGGAGTTTATCTCAGTTTACTCAATAATGGCCGCAAATGAGCCTGGCCGCGGGGCACCTTTGTTTCTGCAGAGCCTCTAATGAAAACTTCTACCTCCCCCCTCCATCCCCCCCCCCTCTGCATTCCTATAGGATGAGAGGGTGGCTTGCTTATGGCGCCAAATCTTGGGAGCACATGAGGTAACTCGCCCCCCACCCCCCTTACACATGGGTGAGAGGCAGGGGGTCTGCAGCCTGCAAGGCTGGGTGGTCTCCAGCAGCCACCATGGATGGACTTTGCACGTAGTTGCAAACAGGCATGCAAGATCTGAGATCTTTGTTTGAGAACTACAACCCCCCATTGTACCTGATGCAAAGTGCACTTTAAAAAAAAAAAATTCTATATAATGTATTTATCTCTTGCCTGTTGGGAGTTGTAGTTTTCCAACTACAAAGGGGTGAAGCGGACGCGATGTGCATCCGTATGTCCGTTTTGCAAAAATATACAACCTATCCTCTGCGGAAAAAATACGGGTATAAATTTGCGTATTTTGCAAAGTGAATACAGTTGCGTAAGACGTATCCCCCAATTGTTCAAAGGGTCGACCGCTGTGAATTCTCTTCGAGGGTTAAATGGCCCAAAAGAATGTTTTCTAACTTTTTTTTTTTGATCCGTTGGTATTGAATCGTCGCCCCCCCCCCCGCCTCTGAAGAATTGGCCGTACGCTTTTCCGTTTGTCCGTGATGTAATAACCTGATAATGAAGGCTTGTCTCGCTATCTAGGTCACTTGGAGTTATTTTTTTTCCCCGTAAGAAGTCTACGTCTCTAATTTCAAAAAGAAAAAAAAAAAAGAAAAATTCTCCACGCCGGCATCATCGAAACCCTCTCGGTGAACACCCAATTTTAAAAGGTATGCAGATGTGCTAATTAGCTGAGCGTGGTAATAAGCGTTCTTATTATAGCGCCGGGTGTCATTTCGCCTGCGGCCACTAGGGGTCACCCCCGAGCTCACTGTTGACATTTTCCTTGCCAGATATGTCAGTGTAATTCAGTTCACCTCGCCGATGCCCTGTAATACCGCCCAAACCCTTCTGCGCACTTCTAATACCGCTTAGATCTTTCACCTAGATTTCCCTCGGCGTGCCTTCTCCAACCTAATAGCAAATGATGCCCTTATCGCTACCCACCCTGTTTTTTCCCACCCGGCGCGATGCACTTGAGAAGCCATTTTTATTTACAACGTCCTTCTGTAAACCCATAGAAATGTCACCACCCGAAAGGCTGATGACCTAGAGCTTATAATCCCCGTCAGCAGGGCGTTCGCTTCTATCCTATACAGGTTCGGGGGCTTTGTTTACACTGGGGTTCCCCCCCTCCCCCCTTCCCTGTATCCTCCTCCTCCTCCTCCATACTCTTATGTAATCTTGCATCTTCAAAGAGAAGGTCTGGTGTCAATAGCGAACCCCAGTGGGGATTGTGCAGGTTCAGTCGGCTGCCATGTTGGCAGGTGTTAAAAAAATTATATAAAAATATATATATATATAAAAAAATAAAAATCTGCATTTCAATAAGGGGTTAATACACGCAGCGCTCTATAAATAGATATACACAGGTCTTTCCCCATTCCCCCCCCCCCCTTCCCTTATTTTGCATTATAAAAGATGGAAGGTCGGGCCCTTTAACCTGCTCAATAATGATATTTTATATAGTGCCGCCATCCTGCGGCTTTGATTGCAAGCTCCTGGGTTTAGCAGCTGTGTAGTGGGATAACACCGGCTGCGAACAGGACACGTCATCCATCTTATCTGCCTGCTTTAATGTTACACCAAGCCCAGGGACCCCCCCCATCCTTCTCCCCCCATGTCCTCGTCAGGGTGTATACGTCCCGGTAGATCTTATAGAATACGCCGGCGTTATCATATCACATATCGCACAGATGGCGGTGGTTCCCTTTAGCACCGATAGGCTTCCCCGGTGGTTACCTAACATCCCCCCCCCCCTTCTCACTGTACGCATCCCCCCCTAGATGTTCCGCCGCTGTGGCAGATCACATGATCATATTCCAGTATAATATTGAGTTTTTTAGAGCTGTCATAATCCATTCCCTACAATCCCTCCTCTCCCCGGTGCATAGGATGCAGAAGCCGTATGTTATGAATCACGCTCGTGCATTAATATTTATAGCCGTCATGTGTCCCCGGCTCTGCACAAACCACAATATTCTACAGAGATTTGCAAACGTAAAAAAAACCATAAAAAAATAAAGTAGAAACAATTTGCATCAACACCAGTCATGCAACGTAATATCAACTGTGCACAAGCCACGGATACAATGTTGCAAAACGTAACTCACCAGCTGGAAGCTCATCTTTGGGGAACACAGAATTCAGGAGGTAATTGTGGATTTTCTGATGGTAGATGACTTGTACCGATGACATGGTGGCAGTCTCGGCGGGGCACGGTCCGGTGGAAGGGCGACGGTCTTGCCTTAACGTTTTCTCCAGGCTCGACACTTCAGAAGTCCGGCCGGTGCTTAGTATAGTCCAAGGGAATGATCAGTCCTCTAAGATAGCGGCGTTCACATTGACTGAGGCTCAAGGACTCTGCAACATGACACTGCTGACAGCGAAGTAGGGGGCGGGTCCGGGGGAGGGTAAAGTTCCACGCCTATCCACCCATCGGTGACTAAGTATGGAGCGGCATTGCTCCCATACAACTACAGCATTCTTTTTTTATTTGAAACCTCTTATTGTTCCAGCTGCCGGGGCGCCTGTGCGCTTACCTCTCCGCCACTACGTGTGTGTGTGTTTTTTTTTTTTTTTTTTTCTTGCCTGTGAATATTACGACAGTTCTCATTACACTGGGGCTTTTACACGATCTGCCAAAGCCGGCCGTAGACGTTACAGAAAATGTTTATTTTTTTTAAATTTGGTAACCATAGTCTAACGGTCAATGGATATAGACAGTCAGCTTATCGTACAATGCGGTTTTAGGGTACAGCCACCCCTGATTTTGCTTGGGGGGGTCAGTTGCAAAATCTGCATGCTTTATGCCTCATTTACATGCCAGTGATTCATGGACGTGTGCTGGTCGTGTTCTCCACGGACGACAGCGCACGTAGCCGTTCATTTTAACGTTTTTATTCACACACGTTTTTCCACCCCGCCCATTATTGTCTAAGGGCCCATTCACACAACCATGGAGCACGGTCCGGGACTATCTGTGAAAACCCGGACCGTGCTCCTTCTGACGGGCAGGCATTGGTTGCTATGACGCCGTGCGCTTCCTGAGGCCGCCGCTGTACAGTGATACATTCTATACGAGCGTGTACAGTGTATCACTGTACAGCGGCGGCCTCAGGAAGCGCACGGCGTCATAGCAACCAATGACGTCGTGCGCTTCTGCCTGTCAGAAGGAGCACGGTCCGGGTTTTCACGGATTGTCCCGGACCGTGCTCCACGGTCGTGTTAATGGGCTCTAAGGGTCAGTGAGAAACACGGATGCGGCACCAATATCATCCGTGTTTCATTGATCCTTAGGAGGGGATGCTTTGAAAACAATTTTTCATCTTTACAGTGTCCGTGACACACAGTGAGCAAAAAACGGACACGAGTCAAACACGAATCACTCACACATGCATCGCCGATCATATTTTCACGGATGTCATTACGGACGTGTAAGGGCTCATGCACAAGAACGCATCTTCTTTCCGTGTCCGTTCCGGTTTTTTTTTTTGTGGACTGTATGCGGAACCATTCATTTCAATGGGTCCGCAAAAACAAAACAAAACACGGAAGTTACTCCGTGTGCATTCCGTTTCTGTTTGTCCGTATTTCCGTTCCGCAAAAAAATAGAACATGCCCTATTATTGTCTGCATTACGGACAAGGATAGGACTGTTCTATTAGGGGCCGGCTGTTCCGTTCCGCAAAATACGGAATGCACACGGACGTCAGCTGTATTTTTTGCGGATCCGTTTTTTTCGTACGGTCGTGTGCATGAGCCCTTAATGAGGTTTTTCTTGCGGCAGAATTCAGTCTGCATTGCAAAGGGTGAATTCCACGGGGGGAAATTATGAGGTCAAAAATGTAAAATTGCGGTCGCCTAATACTGCATGTGTCCCATAATTATACATTGGGCGCAATATCGCATTGCTGTCTACACGTCGTCTGTGATTTGCCAGATTTTCATGTGAACTCCCCCCCCCCCCCCCGTAGTCTGTCTCCTCTGCCCGTGTTGAGTGCCGTCTATTGCTCCCTGTTGTCAGGCATTTCTGACAGGACGGGACGCTGGCCCTTTAATTTATGACCAGGGCAGTGGTCAGCAGCGCGGAGGTCCTGGGTTTACTCCCATACAGATGGGGTTCATTTGGAATTTAGATTGTGAGCTCACGTGGTAACAGGGACTGTGGTGAGCGACGGCCCTGTCTGTACAGCGCTGTGGAAATGAATGGAATAAACATCTGCCGGCAGGAGAATCCGTCTTGGTTGTGGGTGAGGTCACGACTGACTTTAGCTCTATTAAAATCGCGTCTACGTTTTGGGATATTTTGCAATGTTCGGTTCTTGCTGCTGAAATGGAGACGATGAACCGAGCCTCCCCCGAGGGAGCGTACGCAATAACTGGGTCAACAGTTGGGGAGAGGCGATTCAGTCCTAGGACTGGGACACACGACCCCCATGGCTCTGCAGACGGACGGAAGCGGGAGACCCAATTTTACTTTTATTATGCGGATTGGTTATTTAATTGCAGGTGCAGAAGAATGTGGCCGATACCTGCGTTTGCAGCGGGTGCCAGAGGCCATCGCTGTCCTTCATAGCGACGATGCAGATGTCTAGTGTTTGTCACAAACAGGAGGAAATACAAGAATGTCACCGAGCAACAACCATCACGGTGAACGTCCCTTATTAACCTCATATAGGGTTTCAGAAGCTGTATAAGTTTAAAGGGGTCCTCCGATCATGACGGCTATGGCCTGTGTCCTATTGTTGTTTATATGGAGGCAGACTGCCTGCATACCGTCAGCCTAGTAGTGACCGTGCCAATCTGTTCTTGGGTACCCTATGAGAAGAGTCCACTGGCAGCGAAGAGTCCGGCGTATTCATGAGCTGCCAAGCTGACCACTCCTCTTACCTCTTGATTGACAGCTCATCAAGAGATAAGATTCCCCTGTTACACCGAAAATCCAGCACCTGCGTCCTCAGAATCCTGCTCCTTACTGTCCACTGGCTTCAGTCGTGTGCTGCGCATGCGCCAGAGGGTGTAGTAGATGATGATTGAAGTCAGAGGATTTCAAACCTGCCATCGGTGCGCTGCTGGAGGATTTTCAATGAGATTAGAAGGCTCCTGATGCAACGCAGATGTCAACTGAGAAGGAACGTGAAGATATTGTGTACAGGCAGGGGCCTAGCTATAGGGGGTGCAGAGGTAGCAGTCGCTACTGGGCCTAGAAGCCTGGGGGGGGGGCAAGATATTCATGATTCGTTTTCAGCATAGATCATAAAAGGGATTTTCCGGGAGTTAACTACTGATGATCTATCCTCTGATCGGTGGAGGTCTGACACCCGGGACCCCCGCTGATCAGCTGTTTGAGAAGGTACCGGCACTCCCGTGAGCACTGCTACCTTCTCTCAGCTCTCCAAGCACAGCGCCGTACATTGTATAGTGGCCGTGCTTGGTATTGCGCTCAGCCCCATTCACTTGAGCCGCTCCTAGGTCACGTGACCGATGAATGTGACATCACTGACCTAGGAAAAACTAAGAGAAGGCCGCAGCGCTCACAGGAGCGCCAGTACCTTCTCAAACAGCTGATCGGCGGGGGTCTTTTGTGTCAGACCCCCACCGATCAGATACTGATGACCTAGGTCATTAGTAGTAAAATCATGGAAAACCCCCTTTAATATCAGGTCGGGGGGGGGGGGTCCAGCCTCCCAAATCAGCTGTTTGGGGAAGCCTCAGGGCTGACAGTATACACTATACTGTGTATGTGGCGCATCCGTCCTGCAGCGCGGCTCACCTTCACTCAAATGGTAGCCAAGCTGCAGTACCCAATACCGTATAGTTTCTGGCACCATAGCGGACAGATCAATGGGAGGCCCCGGGTGTCGAACCCCCTCAAATCTCGTTACCTAACCGGAGGATAGGTCATCAATATCTGTAGCCCGGAGACCCCCTTTAAATGTTCGTTTAAAGTGACTCTTATTGCTGAAAATCTGACGTGGACTTTTGCCGCAGATCGGCGGCAAAAATCAGCGACTAATCTTGGAAATCCACGTGACTTGCATATAGATTTTGCCGCAGGTTTAACCCTCTGCGTTTCGTGCTGGGTCCTCATCGTAGGGTAAATGACAGCCAGTTCCCGTGTTTAGTATTTGGATTTTTTTTTTTTTCAGGGTGGAGCTTCCCTCGGGGCCCGCTGTCATCGGTTGTCCCTCTACATGCGGCTCTCTGTCTCTCGCCCCCCCCTGGTTTCAGCCGTGGCATGTGACATTGTTTATTTGCGTTGCTCGGGGTGTGACACAGCTCTGCGGGGATCTGTCGCTACTTTGTATCCAGGCGACAGCTTTGTGTTGTATCCCGTGGCAACAGAACGACACAGCTCCTAACAACACGAGGAAACAATACCCGTAAAGTGAGTGATTCTCCGCTGCGTGGGGCGAGGGTTGTCCCGCCCCGGGGCTTGTACTCAGTCCATATATTTGTACTGCATTGGGCCGCACGCCCGGAGCCCATGTCCTATGTACGGCTACAATGCGCACATACGTAATGGTGCTGGCCGAATCTGGAACAGAATATTACACTTTCAATATCTCTGCTTGCTGTCGGTGAACAGAGACATTCCAGCGTGTATCCGGAGGCTGTAAACCTGTCCCGATGACATCCACCTGCCGCAAGGGCACGAGAGAGAGCTCAGAGCCATGCATCTGTGTGAACGAGACTAGGTCGGGGCCGGTATATCAACCAGTGTCTCCATTTACGAACAGCAAGCAGAGATGTTGAGAAAATTGGAATGCAAAGTTTGTCGGAAAATTGCAGAACTTCTCATTGTGCAGCGATTAAAGGGCTATTCCAGCTGTTAAAGGGGTCCTCTCACTTTGGTAAGTTGCATTTATCATGTAGAGAAAGTTAATACAAGGCACTTACTAATGTATTGTGATTCTCCATATTGCTTCCTTTGCTGGCTGGATTCATTTTTCCATCACATTATACACTGCTCGTTTCCATGGTTACGACCACCCTGCAATCCCTCAGTGGTGGTCGTCCTTGCACACTATAGGAAAAAGCGTCAGCCTCTCTGGTGGCCGGGACCGTGGGAGCGCACACATAGGCTGGTGCTTTTTCCTATATTGTGCAAGCACGACCACCACTAATGGATTGCAGGGTGGTCGTAACCATGGAAACAAGCAGTATATAATGTGATGAAAAAATGAATCCAGCCAGCAAAGGAAGCAATATGGAGAATCACAATACATTAGGAAGTGCCTGGTATTAACTTCCTCTACATGATAAATGCCACTTACTGAAGTGAGAGGACCCCTTTAAGTTATCCCCTAGCCATGGAGGGGATAACTATTGGATTGGTGGGGGTTCTACCACTGGGATGAGAGCGGTGACCCGCATATGACTCGGGGGAACCCCCCCTCCCCAATTTGAATGGATCAGAAGACTGAACGTTTCCATTACTGCTCTGGCCGCTCCATTCATCTCTATGGGAGTTTCCGGAGACTGCCATACTACCATAGAGATGAATGGAGTGGGGGCAGTGTGCTTGCCCACCTGCTGCTCTGCTCATTTTGGGGGTGCTCAGAGGGGTACAGGGTCCCCATTGTGATCAGTGGGGGACCCAGCGGTAGGGCCCTCACCGGCCTAATAGATAACTTGTAACAGGGATATCCCTTTAAGCTTCAGTTTTTTAAACTTCCCTTTAAGCTGGATATCGACCCCTTAAGGTCTTGTCTCCAACCTGATATTTGTTTCGCTCGCACTGAAGAAAGTTTGCAACGAGGGAACTGATTTTTCGTGTGGGAAAGAAGAAAAAAAAAAATCTTCCGCTACAACTACGATGCCCGGGGATCATCCAGCAGCTGAGGGGCCCCTCCATCGCAAACCACTTCAACTTTTTGTCCCAGGCCTCCTGCCCGTTGCCGTTGTCCATCTTACTAAGGGTTAACAACCCGTAATAACCATTTCTCTACAGCTAGACGCTGTTGTTGTTTTTTTTATATTGGAGGCGTTCTGCAGCCGCTGTGTAAACAGCTTGTTCTAATGACCGCACCGACCTCGCTAACACGAGCACTGCGACCGCGAGAGGTCAGTGGGGACAGCGAGGACGTTTCCCCACTTCTTCCTCTGCTGACAATCGCTCTGGTCTGTTTGTGGCCGGAGGATGTGAAGACCAGAGGGAGCAGCTGCAGCCGTACGGTGTGCTCTATTCTAACGCATGGATCAGCAACCTTCGGCACTCCAGCTGTGGTGACGCTACGACTCCCAGCATGGACACTACGACTCCCAGCATGCGCACACCGGCCTAGCTGTTTTCAGAACTCCCATAGATGTGAATGGAGCATGCTGGGAGTTGTAGTTTCACCATATCTGGGGTGCCGAAGGTTGCTGACCCCTGTTCTAATGTATACCCTTATGGATATAGGCTACAGGTGCACGCACAGAAAGATCTATGCCTGCGCTTAAGGCCCCATTCACACGTCCGTGTTTTTTTATCCGCATCCGCAGATAGGATGCGGGTCCATTCATTTCAATGGGTCCTGAAAAAATGCGGACAGTACACCATGTGTCCGTTCCGACTGTCCGCATAAAGAAATCCTCCTGTCCTACTTCTATCCCGATTTTGCAGTCAGTAGCACAATGAAAGTCTATGGATCTGCAAGAAATGCGGATGAATTGTGGAAAGGCATCCGCATGTCATCCGCATTTGCGGATTCCGTTCCAGGAGGGTAGGAAAAAAAAAAAAGATTGGATTAATCCTTGACATATGGTTACATCCAAACGGAACGGATGTGCTGGAAAAACTGAGTTTTTTGTGGAACAACGGATCCGCAAAAAACGGACTGTTTTCCAGGATGTGCATGAATACGGACGTGTGAATGAAGCCTAAAGCAGATTGCGAGGTTTCCCTTTAACTCCCCTCTGCACTGCTGATAGAATTGAGGGCACCCGTATAAAAAAAAACAAAAACAGGTGGGTGCAAAATCACTCCCCACCCCTGGTGCATGCTCATCTTACCAAATAAAACCCCTCCCCCACCCTGTGAACTGGAGTGCCCCCTGCTGGTTCAACTAAAGGGGCCCTAGTCCTCCACTGATTCTGGACCTACACGCAAGAAATAGTAGGGCAGGGGTAGGCAACCTCCAGCTGTTGGGGGAAACTACAGCTCCCATCATGCATTCTTGCTCTGCTCTTCTAAGAACACTCATTGAAATGAATGGAGCATGCTGGGAATTGTAGTTTCGCAACAGCTGGAGTGCCGAAGGTTACTGACCCCTGTGGTAGGGGATTCCTGCTCAGTCAATCACTGGCTGCAATGGAGACCTGCCCCCTATGAGCAGGCGTATCTAGGCACTTCTTGTAGGGACCAGCGGGGAATTGGAGTACTTTTTAACCCAGTGTAACCCATATTAAAAAAAAAAAAAAAGTTATCCATTTTGGGCTAAAAAAAAAAAAAAAAAAACATTTTTCAATTGGTCTTTATTATGAATTATCCAAAGTTTTTGCTCTCCGGCCTTCACTCTGTGTATCTGCAGACCGTCTTGCTCCCTGTTTTACACTGAATCTGTCAGGTAGCTGCCCTGAAGGCTCCATGTGTAGCCCTTATCCCTGAGATCCTGACAGCTCAACTATGTTGAGGCCTGAGGACCCTTTTAAAGGGGTTTTCCGGGATTTTAATATTGATGACCTATCCTCAGTATCAGATCAGCGGTGGTCAGACCCCCCCGGCACCCCCGCTGATCAGCTGGTTGTTTACCTGCTCAACCTCGCAGCGGTGAGCAGTTTAATTACAAGCCTTCCCATTGACTTCTATGGGAAGGCTGCTTCGTATTAAAGAACTCCCGCAAAACTTTTTATTCTCTGACCTGCTAGAAAGGTGCATGATATAATCTGTAGTGAATGTAATCGTCTTATCAGAGAATGTAATTGTGAGTAATAACCTCTCTTCTAATTGTAGCTGGGTCATGTGACCAACTCCCTGACCTCCAACTGACCCAGGACAGGAAGCCAGTCACTGCTCTATTCATTCCTATGGGACTCAGAGTGAGGCTCCCATAGGAATACATAGAGAATTAGACTTCCTGTCCACACATAAGTCTCTGTGTGAGTTGGTGAGTCTGATTGCTGGTCACATGACAGATGAGAAACATCAGGGAGATATAACTCACAAATACAGACACTGGTAAGAAAATGACATCCACTACAGATTACATCATGTACATTTCTAGCAGGACATGGAATAAAATTTTTGCGGGAGTTCCTCTTTAAGAACCGTCCCATAGAAGTGAATGGGACGGCTTCTTGTCATTACACCTGCCCATCGCTGCGATGTAGATGGCGAGCAGGTAAACAATGAAGGGAAGGCGGCGCTCTCTCAGCATGCGACCTTCTCTTCAAACAACTGATTGGCGGAGGTGTCGGACCCCGGCCAACCAGACTGTCAGACGCGACTCCTCTGAAAGGTGGATTGGCACCGTACTACTATGAAAGTGGCCCGCGTGGGTGGGCAAATCGTTCGGGCCGACCATACGTGAGTTAGGGCTCATGCACAGGACTGTATGTATTTTGCAGTCTGCAAAAAATAAAAAATACGGATGACGTCCGTGTGCATTCTGTATTTTGCGGAACGGAACAGCCGGCCCCTAATAGAACAGTCCTATCCTTGTCCGTAATGCAGACAATAATAGGACATGTTCTCTTTTTTTTTTTTTGCGGAATGGACATACGGAAACAGAATGCACACAGAGTAACTTCCGTTTTTTTTTTTTGCGGACCCATTGACATGAATAGGTCCGCATACGGTCCGCAATAAAAAACAGAACGGACATGGAAAGAAAATACGTTTGTGAGCATGAGCCCCTCCCTTCTGACCAGGGCTCCAGTATTTTCACCACTATATTAAAGCATCATGGATTTCTCTATGGAACGTCTGGTCGTTGCGAATATTCCCTTATCTGCATCACACGTGCCTCACCTGCGCACCGCCGAATGCTGTATTGGCGGCCATATTGGTCGTCGCCCACTTTTCCTAGAAACCGATTGAATAGTGTTGGTTTAAGGGATCAGAGACTTATTGGTGACTCTATATTTCAATGGGGTGTGTAAACTTTTGCAAATTAGCTTAGAGCTTACCTGCAGCTAATCTCCACGGTTGTTGACAGAGCGCGGGGGTGGGGTGGGGTGGATGTGGGGGTTTACGATTTGGCATTCAGCTTGGAAAGGTCTCACCTTCTTCAGCTGTGAGTACAGTGGGCTGGCGGTGTGTCATCATACAGCAGCCTGAGCTTGCGAAACTGAGCGCGATGTCGTGCTCACGCTGTCACCTTCCCGCTGCACAGCCACACGGGACACGTGTTCCTTCCTTATTATCCCCGTGTGTTTAGTAACAGTCTAATTAAACCCATGTCCTTCCCACGGAGTTGGAGACATGGGGTACTTTTGTGCCTCGTGCCTCACACAATTAAAGGCGAGTACGGCGTCCTCTTTGAGTAACATTAAAATAAGCTTCGTGTTTGGGTTCCGCTGTGTTTGCTGTCAGTGAATAGAATCTTTCAGAGGAAACCCGTCGAATTGTCAGCGGTTGGAACACATACAGAGGCTGTGATGAAGATAAAACCCTATGGAGTCGACCAAAAATTTGGAGCAATTTTTGAAAGTTAAAAGGGGTTCTCCAAGAGTATAAAATGTCCCCTCATAAGCCGGCCCCCCCACATGGAATATACTTACCCCGCTCCCTGCGCCGCCGCCGCCGCTGCTTCTCCCTGCACATGGATGAAAACATCCGATGTCGGGGGGAGCAGCCAATGGCAGACGGGGACGAGCTTCTCTAGCGTCAACCGCGATGCTAGGGAGGCTCGTCCCCGCCCCCGCCTGCCATTGGCTGCTCCCACCCCCAACACCGGATGTTTTCATCCATGTGCAGGGAGAAGCAGAAGCAGCGGCGGTGCAGGGAGCGGGGTAAGTATATTCCATGTGGGGGGCCCGGCTTATGAGGGGACATTTTATACTCTTAGAGAACCCCTTTAATGTCGTCTTCTTTTTTTAATTTCTGTGCGGATGAACATAAATAATTTGGCACAAATTATGTCAATGCAGAAAAGTGGACTTTAGTAGTGAATTCCCCTGAACACACAAAAAAAATATATATATATATCAGAAGCATTAAAGGGCTTGTCCCGTGAAGACACAGGATAGGAGATGAGTGTCTGATTAGCGGGTGTCTGAACACCGGGCCCCTGCTAAGAACTGGGGGCCTCTTTCATTCCATAGAGCTGAATGGAGCGGCTGTGTGTAGGTGCGACTGCGGCTCCATTCAGATGAGGAGCATAGGCCCCCAGTCCTCAGACCCTCACCAATCAGACCTTATTCCCCACCCGCTTTTAAAGGGGATATTCCAAGATTTTACTACTGATGGCCTTTCCTCTTGAAAGGGGTTGGCCCATGATGACATCGCTAGGATGTGCCGTCAGTGTCAGGTGTGGGCCTCTCCTCTCCCAAAGTGATGGAGAACACACTGAGCATGTGCGGCGTTCTCTCCATTCATCTCTATGGGATTCCAAAAATGGCCAAGTGGCTGTTTTTTGTTGGTCCCTGATTGGAGAGCGCAAGCGCGGCCACTGCTGTAGTGGTGAACGGTGGGTGGCCACGCATGCATGCCTGATGTCGGCTTTCTTTGGCGATAACGAGGACCCCCACCATCATTGTCATCAACCCCTTTAAATTCTTGGAATACCCCTTTATTTTGTTCTAAACCTGGTGTAGTGTCATTAGTACGTCTCTCCTGACGTGCTCTTCTGTCCTCTTGCTATAAACCAGCAGCATAAAGCCGGTGACATTTAACGCCTCGGAGCAGGTGAATTGCACCCCCCCCTCCCCCACCGCGTTTCCGGTTCTTATGTACGCACAGCAGTACAATGCGGTCTCCTCATCAGCGCAGCTTTTCTCACACCTCCCATACGTAATTCCTTGACCAGACCTATAGGGTTTCCAAACAATGCCCTATTTACCAAGCGTGGTTTAACACGCCGCCGTTGTAAGCGACTAATCTGACGGTCGCCTGGGTACAATTGTCTGACCTTTCTGCAGTCCTGGAAGTGTGTCAAATCCGACCCCCCTGTAGGATGTGTTCCCTATCAGCACTGCGTGTTCTCCTATGTAGGGTATCGCGTAACCTAATTGAGAGCGCCGCTGCCATGTCTCTATATATATCTTTATACCATCGTAGAGCACGCGGGAATATGGAATCGGCGCTCTTAAAGGGGATTTCTGCTACTTGGAGGAATATGGAATCGGCGCTCTTAAAGGGGATTTCTGCTACTTGGAGGAATATGGAATCGGCGCTCTTAAAGGGGATTTCTGCTACTTGGAGGAATATGGAATCGCGCTCTTAAAGGGGATTTCTGCTACTTGGAGGAATATGGAATCGGCGCTCTTAAAGGGGATTTCTGCTCCTTGGACGAATATGGAATCGACGCTCTTAAAGGGGATTTCTGCTACTTGGAGGAATATGGAATCGGCGCTCTTAAAGGGGATTTCTGCTACTTGGACGAATATGGAATCGGCGCTCTTAAAGGGGATTTCTGCTACTTGGACGAATATGGAATCAGCGCTCTTAAAGGGGATTTCTGCTACTTGGAGGAATATGGAATCGGCGCTCTTAAAGGGGATTTCTGCTACTTGGACGAATATGGAATCGGCGCTCTTAAAGGGGATTTCTGCTACTTGGACGAATATGGAATCGGCGCTCTTAAAGGGGATTTCTGCTACTTGGAGGAATATGGAATCGACGCTCTTAAAGGGGATTTCTGCTACTTGGACGGATATGGAATCGGCTCTCTTAAAGGGGATTTCTGCTACTTGGACGAATATGGAATCGGCGCTCTTAAAGGGGATTTCTGCTACTTGGACGACCTAAACTTTAGCGTTTTGTAAATTTAGATCCTCGATCGTGAGTATCTGGCGAGGGTCCAACTCCAGTCACCCAAGTAGATCAGCCTTTTAAAGGGGTTGCGGTGCACGTGCGAGTGCTGCGTCCTCGTCGTTGGGGGCCATTTGCAGGATATTGCCGCTTTGTCATATTCAAGGGAGCGGGGTAAAGCTGTGCAATATTCTGCAGTGGCACTGCTACTATGTAGACAGCAGGTATTCAATAAAGAGGCTGCATTGGTGGTTCGACCATTACTACCCCTTTAAACAGCTGATCAGTGCGGGTGCTATGAGTCGGACTCCCACCGATCTAATATTGATGATCAGTACACCGAATGTGGAAGACTCCTGTAAATGGAAGCTATGGGATTGGAATCCGTAGGTCATCAATATGTGCTCAATGGGGTATCCAACTCCCAGCACCCCCGCCGATCAGCAGGAGCGCCCCAGCCTCCATACAGCTCACCAAGCACAGCGCCGTACATTGTATAGTGGCCGTGCTCGGTATTGCAACTTAGGCTCATTCACTTGAATGGACTGAGCTGCACCTAGGCCACGTGACCCATGAATGTCATGTCACTGGTCTAATAGGGCGTGGCATTCACTGGCCTCTTCAAACAGTTGATCCAAGGAGGTGCCCCAAGCCGATCAGAAATTGATGACCTATGTTTTTTCAGAGGATTTACCCGATTGGTTATATTTAACTTACCGATCCACTGACTCTTTTCCAAGTTTTTACTTCTGGATTCCTCCTGGCACAGGACGTATGACGGGGCGGATTGGCCATAGACCTTACAGGGAAATCTCCCGGTGGGCCGATGCCCAGGGGCAGGGGCGCCTAGACCCTCCTCATGGCCGGCCAGTGGAAGTTTTTGGGGATGTATTCTGTGATGGACTGTGGTATTTGGCTCTGTTGGGGCGGTATAATGTGCCACAATACGGTATTCCTGGCCCCGCCTTCTGATAAGCTTGGACCTGACGACAAAACGGGGCCACTTTTAGTATTTTTTCCAGGGCCACTTTAAGTTCCCAGTCCGCCCTTGACGCATGACCCTTCCCCAATTACTGACTGAGGCGGGTCACCAATGCGTCCTGTGATTGGTTGAGCGATCACATTCCCAGGAGTCATAGACCAGTGGGAACTTGGGAAGTGTCAGAATGGGAACAGTGGGGGATTGCTAATATTCCTAGCCCCACGATCCCTGGCCGCTGCTAGGATTCTTTCAGGAGGCGTGAGGTCTGCCCATTACAGGTTGCACAGTGGACCCACAAAAAGAAATAAAGAATCGTCCCGCAATTCTACCGAAGACATAAAGTGGAAACGCCACAACCTATAAATGGCCGAGTTATTTTGTTTAAAGTAGCCGAGGGCGAAACATGGCATGGAAAGAGGACTCTGTTTACACGTGACGTCATTCGGCGGCCGCAGAGGAAACTTGTTCCATTCAGCTCCGTGTCGGAAAGAATCCTCAATGACAATTCTGCGATGCCGGAGTGTAGCATTCCAGGCGTCACTTATTAGGCCAAGTGCTAATGGGGCTTTTGAGAAAAGGCAGGGCGCCTCTTGCCAAAGACATGGCAGCACTTATCTCCAGACCCTCACAAGACGTTCCTCTGAAGTCCTCCTAATCCCCAACGTTTCCATTTTCCCACAGCGAAATCTTACATCCTTTTATTATCTCCCGGTCTATTTAAGCCTAACTCCACTTAAAATTCACATAGGACTGCGGCTAATCCCAACACCCCCCTCCCTCCATGTCATAATTATAGGAGTCCAGGAGGCTGAGCTGATTGTTGGGGTCCAAACAATCCTGACATTACACTTGCATGGAATTCAAAATTTACTATAGTCCCTGAGCTATTCAATAAAATGTATCTGTATAGCGCCACCTGCTGTTTGTCTTTTTTCTTATTTTTCTGTCCACCTCACTGAGGTGGTCGCACATGCTCAGTTTAAGTAATATCTTCTGTTAGAAGCTGTGGCAGTTACAGGGAAAGAGCTACAGCAAAAAGGACACACACCCCCTGAGGAAGGATATGCCCCCTGAGTAAGGGCACACCCCTGAGGAAGGACACGCCCCCCCCTGGATAAGGGCACACCCCTGAGGAAGGACATGCCCCCTGAGTAAGGGCACACCCCTGAGGAAGGACATGCCCCCCTGAGTAAGGGCACACCCCTGAGGAAGGACATGCCCCCTGAGTAAGGGCACACCCCTGAGGAAGGACACGCCCCCTGGATAAGGGCACACCCCTGAGGAAGGACATGCCCCCTGAATAAGGGCACACCCCTGAGGAAGGACATGCCCCCCTGAGTAAGGGCACACCCCTGAGGAAGGACATGCCCCCTGAGTAAGGCCAAACCCCTGAGGAAGGACACGCCCCCCCCAACCTGGATAAGGGCACACCCCTGAGGAAGGACACGCCCCCCTGGATAAGGGCACACCCCTGAGGAAGGACACGCCCCCTGAGTAAGGGCACACCCCTGAGCTGCCAGCTCGAACTAAATCTGTCAGAGCAATGAATGGGGAGATCTCTGGATCCATGTGAGGTACAGGGCTGGTTCTAGCTTTGTTAGAAAGAGATTGTCATGTCCTATATGATGTTAATTTTTTATTAACCCCACGGCAAAACCGTGCTGAGGAATAGTTGAGCAGGACAATCGTGTACACAGCCTACGGCCATTTTGCGTCCTCAGACGATCCCTGTACTCAATACACTCATCAGACTATACAAATGAATGCTAATAATTACAATAAATATATACAGAATTAAATACATTATAAAAAAAAAAAAAGAGGACAAATCATTCCTTTCATTGAGACTACAAGTTCCTAGCGCCTCCGCAGGAATAATCCAACGTCAAGGGAATTCATTCCACTAGCGGGTGGGAATACCTCTTGAAAGCCGGCAAAGGAGAGAAAAGTCTAATTTCCATCATATTTATCCCTAATGGGATTTGTTAATCCGGAGCTCCCTTTTCCAGTTCTCACAGAATCTACATGTTTAGAAAACCTTTTATGCAACGGGGCAAGAAAATCCCTACATCTCCCTCCATGTCACAATCATAGGAGACCAGGAAGCTGAGATATATGGAGCTGTTTGTTGGGCTCCAAACGCTGTACAGTAGTAGGACTGCAGTTAATCCCCACATCTCCCTCCTTCCATGTCAAAATCATAGGAGACCTGGAAGCTGAGATACAGGGAGCTGTTTGTTGGGATTCAATCACAGTAGGACAGCAGCCAATCCCCATATACCCTCCCTCAATGTCAAAATCATAGGAGACCGGGAAGGTGAGATATAAGTCGCTGCTTGTCGGGGTCTTCATGCGGTAAATCAGTTTTAGCTGTTCTTGCACTGAAATGTGGCAAATTCAAGCTGCAGTTTTATTATTACAGGCAGCGCAAGGACCACTAAAACCGCCGTACAGCGTGAGGACCCTGCAGACAACTCCCCATATCTCAGCTTTCTGGACCCCTGTGAGCAAGGACCATACTCTGGTGTCATGTCCGTTTTAGCAAATAATGAAATGCAGTAATAATGCTGGAGCAAGTGCTGGTCCTCTGTAATTCCTCCTGGAAATGCATAATTCGATGACGATTCTCCTTGCTAAAAGAACATGCTTTTACGCACCCTGTCAGCACCGATTTGAGCAGAGTCCATGAGAAGAGACGGTAAAGTGCTAGTCAGGAGATGGAAGAAGTACACGCTGCCCTTCAGACTTCTCTGAGGCAGGAACTACCAAATGGAGTCAGACGGGAGCAGGTCCCCAAGGGGGAGGGGAACCTGCACCTATTAGAAATTTATGGTATATCTTATCAATATGCTGTATATGTCCAGAAGGAATACCCTCCCCTTTAACAGTTGTCAGTGCTCCTTCACACCACAGGGTTCCGCTCTGTCAGATTAACAACTAAAATAACGGAAGCGCCGGATCCAGTGCAGTTGAATACAGTAACATAGTTTATAAGGCCGAAAAAAGACATCTGTCCATCCAGTTCTTCCTGTTTTCCTGCAAGTTGATCCAGAGGAAGGCAAAAAACCCCTGTGAGGTAGAAGCCAATTTTCCTCACTTTAGGGGAAAAAAAATTCCTTTCCGACTCCAATCAGACATCAGAATTACTCCCTGGATCAACGACCCATCTCTAGTAACTATAACCTGTAATATTATTACCTCCAGAAATACATCCAGGCCTCTCCTGATCTCTTATAGTGAACTTACCATCACCACCTCCTCAGGGAGAGAGTTCCATAGTCTCACTGCTCTTACAGTAAAGAATCCTCTTCTATGTTTGTGTACAAACCTTCTTTCCTCCAGACGCAGAGGATGTCCCCTCGTCACAGTCCTGGGGATAAATAGATGATGGGAGAGATCTCTGTACTGACCCCTGATATATTTATACATAGTTATTACATCTCCCCTCAGTCGTCTCTAATTTTGATAATCTTTCTGGGTCCTGTAGTCCACCCATTCTAGTTATTACTTTAGTTGCCCTCCTCTGAACCCTCTCCAGCTCTGCTATGTCTGCCTTGTTCACAGGAGCCCAGAACTGTACACAGTCCTCCATGTGGGGTCCTTTCAGGTTCCTTTGGGGATTCTAGTTATTTATTTTTACAAAAAAGTTCCCCCTGCAGGACTTTTTGTTTTGTCAGGTCTTTTTGATGGTTTCTGCGACGGAACTTCCAACACAGATGTGAACAAGCCCTAAAGCTCTGCGCGAGCCGTAGCCAGATTGCCTGTCATCCCAACGTCCGGCCGCTGTTTTTTTGCACAGATCTCACCACTTTTGCTTACAGCAATAAACTTTGTTATAAAACGTGGCAGAGGAAATAAAGATTCTCATTATTTGGTGGTTTCCCCGCTGGTAAATTGCAGCGGATGTAACACGTTCCTGTACGGCGTGTTCCTAGATCTTCTGGCTGTCGGCATAGAACAGATAGAATACTCAGTAGTAATGCTGTTGCCACACTGTTTACCGTAGGGGCGCACCAGCCATGAGGCCAGGTGAGGCAGCACTACTAATGAGGCCAGGTGAGGCAGCACTACCAATGAGGCCAGGTGAGGCAGCACTAGTAATGAGGCCAGGTGAGGCAGCACTACCAATGAGGCCAGGTGAGGCAGCACTACCAATGAGGCCAGGTGAGGCAGCACTAGTAAGAGCCAGGTGAGGCAGCACTACCAATGAGGCCAGGTGAGGCAGCACTACCAATGAGGCCAGGTGAGGCAGCACTACTAATGAGGCCAGGTGAGGCAGCACTACCAATGAGGCCAGGTGAGGCAGCACTAGTAATGAGGCCAGGTGAGGCAGCACTACCAATGAGGCCAGGTGAGGCAGCACTACCAATGAGGCCAGGTGAGGCAGCACTAGTTAATGAGGCCAGGTGAGGCAGCACTACCAATGAGGCCAGGTGAGGCAGCACTACTAATGAGGCCAGGTGAGGCAGCACTACTAAAGAGGCCAGGTGAGGCAGCACTACTAATGAGGCCAGGTGAGGCAGCACTACCAATGAGGCCAGGTGAGGCAGCACTAGTAATGAGGCCAGGTGAGGCAGCACTACCAATGAGGCCAGGTGAGGCAGCACTACTAATGAGGCCAGGTGAGGCAGCACTACTAAAGAGGCCAGGTGAGGCAGCACTACTAATGAGGCCAGGTGAGCAGCACTACCAATGAGGCCAGGTGAGGCAGCACTAGTAATGAGGCCAGGTGAGGCAGCACTAGTAATGAGGCCAGGTGAGGCAGCACTACTAATGAGGCCAGGTGAGGCAGCACTACTAATGAGGCCAGGTGAGGCAGCACTACTAATGAGGCCAGGTGAGGCAGCACTACCAATGAGGCCAGGTGAGGCAGCACTACCAATGAGGCCAGGTGAGGCAGCAGTACCAATGAGGCAGCACTACTAATGAGGCCAGGTGAGGCAGCACTAGTAATGAGGCCAGGTGAGGCAGCACTAGTAATGAGGCCAGGTGAGGCAGCACTACTAATGAGGCAGCACTACTAATGAGGCTAGGTGAGGCAGCACTACCAATGAGGCCAGGTGAGGCAGCACTACCAATGAGGCCAGGTGAGGCAGCACTACCAATGAGGCCAGGTGAGGCAGCACTACCAATGAGGCAGCACTACTAATGAGGCCAGGTGAGGCAGCACTAGTAATGAGGCCAGGTGAGGCAGCACTACTAAAGAGGCCAGGTGAGGCAGCACTACTAATGAGGCCAGGTGAGGCAGCACTACCCAATGAGGCCAGGTGAGGCAGCACTACCAATGAGGCCAGGTGAGGCAGCACTACCAATGAGGCCAGGTGGAGGCAGCACTACCAATGAGGCAGCACTACTAATGAGGCCAGGTGAGGCAGCACTAGTAATGAGGCCAGGTGAGGCAGCACTACTAAAGAGGCCAGGTGAGGCAGCACTACTAATGAGGCCAGGTGAGGCAGCACTACCAATGAGGCCAGGTGAGGCAGCACTACCAATGAGGCCAGGTGAGGCAGCACTACCAATGAGGCAGCACTACTAATGAGGCCAGGTGAGGCAGCACTACCAATGAGGCCAGGTGAGGCAGCACTACTAATGAGGCCAGGTGAGGCAGCACTACCAATGAGGCCAGGTGAGGCAGCACTACTAATGAGGCCAGGTGAGGCAGCACTACCAATGAGGCCAGGTGAGGCAGCACTACTAATGAGGCCAGGTGAGGCAGCACTACTAATGAGGCCAGGTGAGGCAGCACTACTAATGAGGCCAGGTGAGGCAGCACTACCAATGAGGCCAGGTGAGGCAGCACTACCAATGAGGCCAGGTGAGGCAGCACTACCAATGAGGCCAGGTGAGGCAGCACTACTAATGAGGCCAGGTGAGGCAGCACTACCAATGAGGCCAGGTGAGGCGATCGCCTCAGGCAGCACCAGGTAGGGGCAAGAGGGGGGCAGCGGAATGGCCATGGGCAATGAGTGCTTTCATTGTGGTTAGATTAAGAAATTGGCATATGGGGGGGGAGGGGGCCCCGTTTCAGTTTTCGCCTCAGGCAGCAGAAAGGCTAGGTGCACCCCTAGTGCTACCTCTAGGACCCCCAGCTTTCCCTGCACAGTGATCCCCCCTTTCCACACAGAGGAACTGCAACACAGCTCCATTCTAGAATATAGGGATGGCCATAGTATCGGGGGTGGGGGCGTCACTGCAGGTAAGGGGGGCGGTGAATGCGCCACAGTGATAAATCGCTGCTGCGGCCCGCTGATCATAAAGTGATCCCCCTTGAGATGGAGGGGGGAACCTCTTTAAAAGGACTGTCGCAAAAAAAAAGCAGGATGGTTGGATATGAATACTTTTGCAATTGCACAATTGTGCAATTTAAAAATTAAAGCCGTTCTCTCACTTCAGCAAATATGATTTTTTATTAGCTAATACAAGGCACTTACTAATGTATTGTGATTCTCCATATTGCTTCCTTTGCTGGCTGGATTCATTTTTCCATCACATTATACACTGCTCGTTTCCATGGTTACGACCACTGTGCAATCCATCAGTGGTGGTCGTGCTTACACACTATAGGAAGAAGCGCCGGCCTCTCTGATGGCTGGGACCATAGGAGCGCACATAAGCTGGTGATTTTTCCTATATTGTGCAAGCACAAACACCACTGATGGATTGCAGGGTGGTCTGTAACCATGGAAACGAGCCGTGTATAATGTGATGGCAAAATGAATCCAGCCAGCAAAGGAAGCAATATGGAGAATCACAATACATTAGAAAGTGGCTTGTATTAATTAATGATAAATTATATTTGCTGAAGTGAGAGAACCCCTTTAAGTACCGTCACTGAGTAATGCCTCATTCACACGTCAGTGATTTCCATCAGTGATTGTGAGCCAAAACCAGGATTGTAGACTACACCGAGAAAAGGTATAAGGGAAAGATCTGCACCTGTTCTGTGTTCAGAGCCGCGCCTGGTTTTGGCTCACAATCAAACATGTAAATCACTGACCGAACACTGACGTGTGATTGAGGCATAAGGCTAACTTCACACTAGCATTGTGAGATTCGGCAGGCTGTTCCGACAGCTGATCGCGGGGGTGCTGGGAATCGGACCATTACCGATCAGATACTGATCACCTATCCTAAGGACAGGCCATCAAAATTTCGGAAAGCCCCTTTAATGGCAAATTCCTTCAGATTCCATCGTTTATTTTCCAAAGGAACTCTGAAAACTTTAAGGTGGAATCTAGTTGGTTGCTATGGTTTCCTTTACATCTGTTAAATCTTCCCCATTGTCTATTAGCTGTGCACCTGTGTCAGGTTGGACACGAGCCTGACAGATTTTTAGTCTTTCATTGTAAGGGCTCATGCACACGAACGTATTTTCTTTCCGTGTCCGTTCCGTTTTTTTTTTTTTTGCGGACCATATGCGGAACCGTTCATTTCAATGGGTCCGCAAAAAAAACGGAAGTTACTTCGTGTGCATTTCGTTTCCGTATTTCCGTTCCGCAAAAAAATAGAACATGTCCTATTATTGTCTGCGTTACGGACAAGGATAGGACTGTTCTATTAGGGGCCGGAAAGTTCCTTAACTCTGTGATTAAGCTTTGTTTATATCAAACTGTATCCCGACCGTGACTGATCCTCGGCTCTTTAAAAGCCTCTCAGCTTCAAAGGAGGCAAAAAATTCGCTTCCGTCACTGGCTGCCCCCATGTTTACCGCCCCGGCCCTGCAGAGAGACGGTTCACGAGCGATGAAACGGCTTCATGCCATCGCCGCGAAACACAACAGATCTGTGTTATTCCAGCGGGGAGAGATTTCCTCAGAACTCATCCCTCTGTTTAGTCATGAATGGCAGCCACTTGTTTTTCCGCTCTTACCACAACACAGGCCTTGTGTATCTGGAGGGGCAACTGGTCAGGGAGGAAGTCCGGGGGGGGGGATTGTGTTTTGGACTAATTTAAGCATTTGGGAAAAAAAAAAAAAGGAAATATTTCATTGGAGGGGTTTTCTTTTTCCATTTCCTTTTTTTCTGTTTTGTATTTAGTTTTTTTGTTTATGGGTTGTTTACTAATATACTCAATATCCAATCTTTAAGATTGCATATTTATGTAAGGGGGTACCCCACCCGCCCCAGAAACAGCTGCAGTTGTCAGCAGCGGGGAAACTACAACTCCCAGCATGCACTGTTGGCGACCACTACGTTACAGATAAGTATTGTGAACTAACTGACGTTAAAGGGGTCCTCTCACTTCAGTAAGTGGCATTTATCAGGTAGAGAAAGTTAATACAAGGCACTTACTAATGTATTGTGATTCTCCATATTGCTTCCTTTGCTGGCCAGATTCATTTTTCCATCACATTATTACACTGCTTGTTTCCATGGTTACGACCACCCTGCAATCCATCAGTGGTGGTCGTGCTTGCACAATATAGGAAAAAGCACTGGCCTATGTGTGCGCTCCCATGGTCCCGGCCACCAGAGAGGCTGATGCTTTTTCCTATAGTGTGCAAGCACGACCACCGCTGGTGGATTGCAGGGTGGTCGTAACCATGGAAACGAGCAGTGTATAATGTGATGGAAAAATGAATCCAGCCAGCAAAGGAAGCAATATGGAGAATCACAATACATTAGTAAGTGACTTGTATTAACTTTCGCTACATGATAAGTGCCTCTTAGGCTTAATTCACACGTTCGTATGTGTTTTCCGTTCCGTATATTGCAGATCCGCAAAAAAACAAAACAAAAAAAAAGATGACGTTCCGTATGTCATCCGTGTTTCCGTATTTTTTGCGGATCCTTTGTAACAATGCCTATCCTTGTCAGCAAAATGGACAAGAATAGGACATGTTCTATAACGGAAATACGGACATACGGAAACGAAATGCATATGGAGTACCTTCTGTTTTTTTTTGCGGACCCATTGAAATGAATGGTTCCACATACGCTCCGCAAAAAAAACCCAGAACGGACACGGAAACAAAATATGGTCGTGTGAATGAAGCCTTACTGAAGTGAGACAACCCCTTTAAAGTGGTTCCTCAGAGATTTTGATGTTGATGGCCTGTCCTCAGGATAGATTAGAAATATGCGATCGGTGGGGGTCCGAGTCAATCAGCTGTTTGAAGAGGCCGCACAGCTAAAGCCAGTGATGTCACGTTCATCGCTCACGTGGCCTAGGCGCAGCTCAGTCTCATTCAAGTCAATGGGCCTGAGCTGCAGTACCATGCTCAGCCACTATACAATGTACGGCGCTGTGCTTGGTAAGCTGCCAGGATGCCAGGGCACTTACCGGGACTCTGCAGCCTCCTCTAAAAGCTGATCGATGGGGGTGCCGGTAGTTAGACCGCCCCCCCCCCCATAGATCAGATACTGACAACTTTCCTCAGGAGAAATCATCAATATTTAAAGGGGCTCTATGATTATAAAACAACGGCTTTCTTACAAAAACCGCACCACGTGAGTTGGACATGGTCAAGTTTTAACCTATGGATGTCAACAACTGTTTCCATTCATTGACAGCAAGCAGACATTTAAAAAAAAAAATGAGAGGCAGACCTCAAGTGGGGCACAAAGTAAGCTCCGCCTCCTGCTACAATGTAACTACCACTTAAAGCTGATACATTATTGCATTTCCCTGATGGCTGTAGACCCACAGGTTGCAGGCTACTGCCGTAGGGACAGGGCTGTGTCACATGACCCTTCTCTGCTCTGCTCATTGGCTGAAAGAAAGGGAGGGACATACTGAGCAAACTCCACCCCTTGACTGACACTTTTGGAAAATCCGATTTTTCCAATTTTATTGCACTTGGTCCAGGATACGAAATGACCCCCATTGTTAACTCAGTATGAAATATTCCGCCTGCTTCTGAGTGTCTTTTAAGATCTTGAATAATCTTCTCGACTTTTCTTCTAGCTCGGGGAATACCCACTGCGTAAATTTACACACGTCAGAATATCTGCGCACGGCTGCCAGAGCAGCTCCACGGGAGGGAAACAGCCGGAGCCCCTCTTCATCTGTGCAAGAATTGATGAGGTTGCGGACGTGAAACGCGTCGAGATCACTGGTGATGTTGAGACGTCAGTTTTCTGGACTGCCAAGCAGAAAATGTGCAAATAAATCCTGCTTGTAAAACAGTCCAGGCGGGGCGCACGCCATATATCATCCGCTGCACGGGCGTCCGGATCGCCATTCAATGGGCCGTCACAATGTGATGTCAGGTGCTAAGGAAAAGCACGCAGGAGATCAAGTCTGAAAGATTCCTTACGATGGGAGATGAGTCATGACAGATTCTTATAATTATCTGAGCTAACACACTGCCATACACGGTATCTGGTAGGACTCGTGCACGCTGAGCTTTCTAGTTTATGAATAAAATGTAAGAAGTGCAGGAAAGACTGACACACTGGCAAAGCAAGAAAGGAGAAGGCCGGATGAAGGGTTGGAATATGACTGCCTGACATATTAAAGTGTCATTCAGTGTCTTTGGCAATGCCTTCAGGTACTGTAATACAGAGCTGTAGAATATTACACAAGGAGACGACTCACGGGGTGGTGGAGGATACAGCCAGAGGGAGAAGAATGCAAATTAGACTGGATATGATTGAGTGACTCAGCATGAAGGTTTAAAGACAATTCCATGTTATGCATTGTGCCTCTTACATTCTGTATTATACTCCAGAGCTGCACTCACTATTCTGCTGGTGCAGTCACTGTGTACATACATTACTTATCCTGTACTGATCCTGAGTTACATCCTGTATTATACTCCAGAGCTGCACTCACTATTCTGCTGGTGCAGTCACTGTGTACATACATTACTTATCCTGTACTGATCCTGAGTTACATCCTGTATTATACTCCAGAGCTGCACTCACTATTCTGCTGGTGCAGTCACTGTTGTACATACATTACTTATCCTGTACTGATCCTGAGTTACATCCTGTATTATACTCCAGAGCTGCACTCACTATTCTGCTGGTGCAGTCACTGTGTACATATATTACTTATCCTGTACTGATCCTGAGTTACATTCTGTATTATACTCCAGAGCTGCACTCACTATTCTGCTGGTGCAGTCACTGTGTACATACATTACTTATCCTGTACTGATCCTGAGTTACATCCTGTATTATACTCCAGAGCTGCACTCACTATTCTGCTGGTGCAGTCACTGTGTACATACATTACTTATCCTGTACTGATCCTGAGTTATATCCTGTATTATACTCCAGAGCTGCATTCACTATTCTGCTGCTGCAGTCACTGTGTACATACATTACTTATCCTGTACTGATCCTGAGTTACATCCTGTATTATACTCCAGAGCTGCACTCGCTATTCTGCTGGTGCAGTCACTGTGTACATACATTACTTATCCTGTACTGATCCTGAGTTACATCCTGTATTATACTCCAGAGCTGAACTCACTATTCTGCTGGTGCAGTCACTGTGTGCATACATTACTTATCCTGTACTGATCCTGAGTTATATCCTGTATTATACTCCAGAGCTGCACTCACTATTCTGCTGGTGAAGTCACTGTGTACATACATTACTTATCCTGTACTGATCCTGAGTTACATCCTGTATTATACTCCAGAGCTGCACTCACTATTCTGCTGGTGAAGTCACTGTGTACATACATTACTTATCCTGTACTGATCCTGAGTTACATCCTGTATTATACTCCAGAGCTGCACTCACTATTCTGCTGGTGCAGTCACTGTGTACATACATTACTTATCCTGTACTGATCCTGGGTTACATCCTGTATTATACTCCAGAGCTGCACTCACTATTCTGCTGGTGCAGTCACTGTGTACATACATTACTTATCCTGTACTGATCCTGAGTTACATCCTGTATTATACTCCAGAGCTGCACTCACTATTCTGCTGGTGCAGTCACTGTGTACATACATTACTTATCCTGTACTGATCCCGAGTTACATCCTGTATTATACTCCAGAGCTGCACTCACTATTCTGCTGGTGCAGTCACTGTGTACATACATTACTTATCCTGTACTGATCCTGAGTAACATCCTGTATTATACTCCAGAGCTGCACTCACTATTTTGCTGGTGCAGTCACTGTGTACATACATTACTTATCCTGTACTGATCCTCAGTTACATCCTGTATTTCTTTTATTAAAATTTTAAAAACATTACAAATAAATAAATAAATACAGAAAACACACCAAACACAAACCAAATATACAGGACATACACCTCAGTGCGGTGCAGACTACATCCTGTATTGTACTCCAGAGCTGCACTCACAATTATGCCTATGGTCACTGAAAATAGTCATCCATCTTCACCAAGCTTCTATATTGCAGAATAACAAATAGATTGCGTACATCAGACTACTGGACGTTCGCGGAAAGACTACATTCCCAGAATGCAAATTACCATACCAAGCTCTGTGCAGACCCTGACCAAGCAGGGGATGCTGGGAGAGCTCAGCTCCGACACTTGCAGAATTGTGAGCGCAGCTCTGAAGTATAATCAACTTTTTGTGAAGTGCAGAGTAGGAGGAATGAAATCCACCTAAACGGCAGTAGGACCTATGAACTCTGTGCGCACGGATTCAATGCTGTTTGGCATTCTAGGGGTTAATGCTCACGAACGCCCTCATTATTAATAGGCTGAAAGTTGTATTTAAAGGAAAGTATTGGGAAGGTTTCTACAGAACAGGGGCCTGAGCTCTGCGCGACTCGTGCACTGACTGATGATAAGCCCTACGGATCGTCCCCGTGGCTTCTCGGCTTGGAATCAAAAAGAAAAATAAGCGGCGGAGAAGAAAAACATCTTTTGCAATCGAGCTTTGAAGAGCGGCGAAATGCAAAACACATGATAGGTGTCTGCTCCAGACCTCATTCTCTGTCCCGAGAGTCTGGCAGAATGAGGCACATGGCAGCGGAGAAGCTACAGGTGTCACTGCAGGGCGAGATAATCCCCCGTATTAACGGGAGGACTGAAATAGGATAAAGTCAATTAGCAACTAAGGATGCGTGACGCATGGGCTGCGTCATACAGGTGTGTGTTAGGAGAGCGGAGAGGACGACGTGTCCGTAAATTGGTAAACTGGTTTAGCAAAGAGTGTCTCTTGGAGGACTCCAGACGTCCGCACCTTGCAGGGTCTGTCCGTTGATGTCAGTAGGCAACGTGCAATACCTAGTTTCTCCTGTGGGGGTGCTGTAGGGGAATGAGACACTCGCTGCTCAGTTCCACCGATCGCTGGGGGTTCTAGCACAGGATAGGTGATAAATGTATGACCACTGAGGGTACGGCCACATGGTTAGGATGCTGCTAGGGGTGGACTGGCCAGAGACCCTATAGGGAAACTTCCCATTCCATTGTGTTCAGTCGGTAGTTTTTTTTTGCACTGTGGTGTTTCGTTCTGATGGGGTAGTATTTTGAGCTGCACTGTGGTATCTGGTTCTGCTGGGGCGGTATTTTGTGCTGCACTGTGGTATTTGGTTCTGCTGGGGCAGTATATTGTGCTGCACTGTGGTATCTGGTTCTGCTGGGGCAGTATATTGTGCTGCACTGTGGTATTTAGTTCTGCTGGGGCAGTATATTGTGCTGTACTGTGGTATTTGGTTCTGCTGGGGCAGTATATTGTGCTGCACTGTGGTATATGGTTCTGCTGGGGCAGTATATTGTGCTGCACTGTGGTATTTGGTTCTGCTGGGGCAGTATATTGTGCTCCACTGTGGTATTTGGTTCTGCTGGGGCAGTATATTGTGCTGCACTGTGGTATTTGGTTCTTCTGGGGCAGTATTTTGCACTGCACTGTGGTATCTGGTTCTGCTGGGGCAGTATATTGTGCTGCACTGTGGTATTATGGTTCTGCTGGGGCAGTATATTGTGCTGCACTGTGGTATTTGGTTCTGCTGGGGCAGTATTTTTGGCACTGCACTGTGGTATTTGGTTCTGCTGGGGCAGTATTTTGCACTGCACTGTGGTATCTGGTTCTGCTGGGGCAGTATATTGTGCTGCACTGTGGTATTTGGTTCTGCTGGGGCAGTATATTGTGCTGCACTGTGGTATTTGGTTCTGCTGGGGCAGTATATTGTGCTGCACTGTGTTATCTGGTTCTGCTGGGGCAGTATATTGTGCTGCACTGTGGTATCTGGTTCTGCTGGGGCAGTATATTGTGCTGCACTGTGGTATTTGGTTCTGCTGGGGCAGTATATTGTGCTCCACTGTGGTATTTGGTTCTGCTGGGGCGGTATATTGTGCTGTACTATGGTATTTGGTTCTGCTGGGGCGGTATTTTGTGCTGCACTGTGGTATCTGGTTCTGCTGGGGCAGTATTTTTGTGCTGCACTGTGGTATTTGGTTCTGCTGGGGCAGTATATTGTGCTGTACTGTGGTATCTGGTTCTGCTGGGGCAGTATATTGTGCTGTACTGTGGCATTTGGTTCTGCTGGGGCAGTATATTGTGCTGCACTGTGGTATTTGGTTCTGCTGGGGCAGTATATTGTGCTGTACTGTGGTATCTGGTTCTGCTGGGGCAGTATATTGTGCTGTACTGTGGCAATTTGGTTCTGCTGGGGCAGTATATTGTGCTGCACTGTGGTATCTGGTTCTGCTGGGGCAGTATTTTGCACTGCACTGTGGTATTTGGTTCTGCTGGGGCAGTATATTGTGCTGCACTGTGTTATCTGGTTCTGCTGGGGCAGTATATTGTGCTGCACTGTGGTATCTGGTTCTGCTGGGGCAGTATATTGTGCTGCACTGTGGTATTTGGTTCTGCTGGGGCAGTATATTGTGCTCCACTGTGGTATTTGGTTGCTGGGGCGGTATATTGTGCGTACATGTATTTGTTCTGCTGGGGCGGTATATTTGTGCTGCACTGTGGTATTGGTTCTGCTGGGGCAGTATTTTGTGCTGCACTGTGGTATTTTGGTTCTGCTGGGGCAGTATATTGTGCTGCACTGTGGTATCTGGTTCTGCTGGGGCAGTATATTGTGCTGCACTGTGGTATTGGTTCTGCTGGGGCAGTATATTGTGCTGCACTGTGGTATTTGGTTCTGCTGGGGCGGTATATTGTGCTGTACTGTGGTATCTGGTTCTGCTGGGGCAGTATATTGTGCTGCACTGTGGTATCTGGTTCTGCTGGGGCAGTATATTTGTGCTGCACTGTGGTATCTGGTTCTGCTGGGGCAGTATATTGTGCTGCACTGTGGTATCTGGTTCTGCTGGGGCAGTATATTGTGGCTGCACTGTGGTATCTGGTTCTGCTGGGGCAGTATATTTGTGCTGTACTGTGGTATCTGGTTCTGCTGCGGGCAGTATATTGTGCTGCACTGTGGTATCTGGTTCTGCTGGGGCAGTATATTGTGCTGCACTGTGGTATTGGTTCTGCTGGGGCAGTATATTGTGCTGTACTGTGGTATCTGGTTCTGCTGCGGCAGTATATTGTGCTGCCCTATTGTATTTGTTTCTGCTCAGTTGGTATTCTAGGTTGCGCTGTGGTATTTGGTTCTGCGGAGCGGTATTGTGTGCTGCACTGTGGTATTTGGTTCTGCTGGGGCAGTATATTGTGCTGCACTGTGGTATTTGGTTCTGCTGGGCGGCAGTATATTGTGCTGTACTGTGGTATTTGGTTCTGCTGGGGCAGTATATTGTGCTGTACTGTGGTATTTGGTTCTGCTGGGGCAGTATATTTGTGCTGCACTGTGGTATTTGGTTCTGCTGGGGCAGTATATTGTGCTGCACTGTGGTATTTGGTTTGCTGGGGCAGTATATTGTGCTGCACTGTGGTATTTGGTTCTGCTGGGCAGTATATTGTGCTGCCTGTGTATTTGGTTCTGCTGGGGCAGTATATTGTGCTGCACTGTGTTATCTGGTTCTGTGGGCAGTATATTGTGCTCACTGTGGTATCTGGTTCTGCTGGGGCAGTATATTGTGCTGCACTGTGGTATTTTGCTTCTGCTGGGCAGTATATTTGTGCTGTACTGTGGCATTTGGTTCTGCTGGGGCGTATTTGTGCTGTACTGTGGTATCTGGGTTCTGCTGGGCAGTATATTGTGCTGCACTGTGGTATTTGGTTCTGCTGGGGCAGTATATTGTGCTGTACTGTGTATTTGGTTCTGCTGGGCAGTATATTGGTGCTGTACTGTGGTATCTGGTTCTGCTGCGGCAGTATATTGTGCTGCACTGTGGTATTTGGTTCTGCTGGGGCAGTATATTGTGCTGTACTGTGGTATCTGGTTCTGCTGCGGGCAGTATATTGTGCTGTACTGTGGTATCTGGTTCTGCTGGGGCAGTATATTGTGCTGTACTGTGGTATCTGGTTCTGCTGCGGCAGTATATTGTGCTGCCCTATTGTATTTGTTTCTGCTCAGTTGGTATTCTAGGTTGCGCTGTGGTATTTGGTTCTGCGGGGCAGTATATTGTGCTGTACTGTGGTATCTGGTTCTGCTGGGGCAGTATATTGTGCTGCACTGTGGTATTTGGTTCTGCGGGGCGGTATTGTGTGTGTTGTACTATGATATTGTTGACCGCACCTACTTAAGTCGCCCTTACCTCATGTCAATTTGGATCCGCCTACAACAAGGGGCCACTTCAAGTTCCCAGTCCGCCCCTACATGCTTCATTTTCTGCGGCTGAGTACCACGCGGCCATTACCAATGAAGACCGAATATACAATGCAGTTCTAGTTAGTGAATACGATGCTGCCGTGGCCCTTGAAGGTCTGACTGTTGGGCCCCACACTGATCACAACAGGGGCCCCTCGTGTGAATTGAGCGATAGTGTAAATGGGTGAACTCTGCCCAATTCACTAGACTAGGGCAGGCAGGGCATGCTGGGGGTTGTAGTTTTGTAACAGCCCGATAGCCGCAGGTTGGAGACCACTGATCCAGACTGTAAATTGTGAAAGGAGGAAAGTTCAGTTGGCCGTAGTGCGGATGTCTGAAAGGCGAAAGCGAGCCCCAGCGCCATCATTTAGTCTACGGCACAATGCGGAGGTCATGTCTGGGTGACTGCTGTCCTTTTCCCCAGATTTCCTCTTATACATTTATATTCTCTACAAAAGCTGCAGCTGATTCCGCCGTACAGTAGAGATTGCCTCTTATCTGGCACGCTGCACAGCATTAGGTAAAAAAAAAAGTCTCGAGACTTCAGACAATTACTGCAGTCTGGAAAAAGACACAAGGCTGATGGATCTGCATAGCAATGAAACCCTGATCTGGTTTCCATATGGCATAAGGTCAAATTAGCAAATGGAAGAAAGTTCTGTGCAAATCACGTGAGCGGCCGCGCAGAACTGGCTGCAGTTTACCTATGATCTATGATAAAGTTGTCTGTGGGCATTAAGGGGACAAAGTGCATGAAAAGATGAGTTTTTGTAAATATATTACTGATCATGAGTTACATCCTGTATTATGCTCCAGAGCTGTACTCACTATTCTGCTGGTGCAGTCACTGTGTACATACATTACTTATCCTGTACTGATCCCGAGTTACATCTTGTATTATACTCCAGAGCTGTACTCACTATTCTGCTGGTGCAGTCACTGTGTACATACATTACTTATCCTGTACCGATCCTGAGTTACATCTTGTATTATACTCCAGAGCTGCACTCACTATTCTGCTGGTGCAGTCACTATGTACATACATTACATTACTTGTACTGATCCTGAGTTACATCCTGTATTATACTCCAGAGCTGCACTCACTATTCTGCTGGTGCAGTCACTGTGTACATACATTACTTATCCTGTACTGATCCTGAGTTACATCCTGTATTATACTCCAGAGCTGCACTCACTATTCTGCTGGTGCAGTCACTGTGTACATACATTACTTATCCTGTACTGATCCTGAGTTACATCTTGTATTATACTCCTGAGCTGCACTCACTATTCTGCTGGTTCAGTCACTGTGTACATACATTACTTATCCTGTACTGATCCTGAGTTACATCCTGTATTATACTCCAGAGCTGCACTCACTATTCTGCTGGTGCAGTCACTGTGTACATACATTACTTATCCTGTACTGATCCTGAGTTACATCCTGTATTATACTCCAGAGCTGCACTCACTATTCTGCTGGTGCAGTCACTGTGTACATACATTACTTATCCTGTACTGATCCTGAGTTACATCCTGTATTATACTCCAGAGCTGCACTCACTATTCTGCTGGTGCAGTCACTGTGTACATACATTACTTATCCTGTACTGATCCTGAGTTACATCCTGTATTATACTCCAGAGCTGCACTCACTATTCTGCTGGTACAGTCACTGTGTACATACATTACTTATCCTGTACCGATCCTGAGTTACAACTTGTATTATACTCCAGAGCTGCACTCTCTATTCTGCTGGTGCAGTCACTGTGTACATACATTACTTATCCTGTACTGATCCTGAGTTACATCCTGTAGTATAGTCCAGAGCTGCACTCACTATTCTGCTGGTGCAGTCACTGTGTACATACATTACTTATCCTGTACTGATCCTGAGTTACATCCTGTATTACACTCCAGAGCTGTACTCACTATTCTGCTGGTGCAGTCACTGTGTACATACATTACTTATCCTGTACTGACCCTTAGTTACATCATGTATTACACTCCAGAGCTGCACTCACTATTCTGCTGGTGCAGTCACTGTGTGCATACATTACTTATCCTGTACTGATCCTGAGTTACATCCTGTATTATACTCCAGAGCTGCACTCACTATTCTGCTGGTGCAGTCACTGTGTACATACATTACTTATCCTGTACTGATCCTGAGTTACATCCTGTATTATACTCCAGAGCTGCACTCACTATTCTGCTGGTGCAATCACTGTGTACATACATTACTTATATTAGGAAATATGTTAGGAAATTACTGCCATAGGGGAGCAAATTATCCACTCTAAAGTAGCAGCAAAAAAACTAATTACTCATGCCAGACCATTTTTTTTTTGTGCCAAATACTTTGACTAGTGAGGTCAAAAACAAAATGTTCTTAAAGGCATTCTTCAGATCTCCACAATGAGCTCGACTTCAGCTTGGCCTGTGGCTGCCTTTCCATTTGTTCCCTATCGAAGCATACATATTGACAAGTGTGGGAAAAGAATACGACTGCAGGATCAGACTGCGCTGTTTGTTTGTAGTCTGTTACCATGGAGACTCATGGGTTTGAATAGGAGCTGTGTATACAAAACAGCAAAAGATTTTTCTTTAGGGTTGTTTGCAAAGTTGCTTCATTTTTCACATTCGAGGCCCTGGGACTGGTGCTTGCCTTGCAGTAGGGTCCTTAGATGGATCCTGAGGATCTCGGAGGGTCAGATCTCAATCTAAGGACAGTGGACCCGATACGAACGGAGGGTTTGCAGCGCGCGCACCACATCTGTCTTGCTAATTGCGGGCGTGCTTTCTGGCCTGTCGGCAGGAGAGATCCTACAGACGAGAGTGATAACGATTCATTTAGTAATCATATTTCTCCTGATTGCGGAACACAATAAATGAGGCAAGGCTTCTATATTTAGGTCTGCGTTATATATAGCGATCTTCCCACAGAACGCGCCGCTGCTCCAGTCTGATGTGCCTTCTTAAAGGGGAACTCACTATTTCCATATAATCGTCCTGATCACAGGTAGTCACCTACCACCTAGTGGGTATATGCCCCTCGGGGGCTCTGCTGTTACATATGTGTTACTGTGTGACACTGGGGCAGAATGCAAGATCCGAGGAGGAGTGACTCAATGATGGGAGCGATCATAGGGAGGGCGAAAGGGGCAAACGACCCGAATCTGATGACGATATCTGTGTATAACCAATTTATCTTGGCTGTTCCTGGACGATAATCCACCAGTGTGGAAATTAAAAGGTTAATCTAGATGCTACTATGACTATAGATGGCAAAATAATCATCAGTGCCACTCAGGATCAGTACAGGATAAGTAATGTATGTACACAGTGACTCCACCAGCAGAATAGTGAGTGCTGCTCTGGGGTATAATACAAGATATAACTCAGGATCAGTACAGGATAAGTAATGTATGTACACAGTGACTGCACCAGCAGAATAGTGAGTGCAGCTCTGGAGTATAATACAGGATGTAACTCAGGATCAGTACAGGATAAGTAATGTAATGTACACAGTGACTGCACCAGCAGAATAGTGAGTGCAGCTCTGGAGTATAATACAGGATATAACTCAGGATCAGTGCAGGATAAGTAATGTATCTACACAGTGACTGCACCAGCAGAATAGTGAGTGCAGCTCTGGAGTATAATACAGGATATAACTCAGGATCAGTGCAGGATAAGTAATGTATCTACACAGTGACTGCACCAGCAGAATAGTGAGTGCAGCTCTGGAGTATAATACAAGATATAACTCAGGATCAGTACAGGATAAGTAATGTATGTACACCGTGACTGTACCAGCAGAATAGTGAGTGCAGCTCTGGAGTATAATACAAGATATAACTCAGGATCAGTACAGGATAAGTAATGTAATGTATGTACACAGTGACTGCACCAGCAGAATAGTGAGTGCAGCTCTGGAGTATAATACAGCATGTAACTCAGGATAAGTAATGTAATGTATACAGTGACTCCACTAGCAGAATAGTGAGTGCAGCTCTGGAGTATAATACGGGATATAACTCAGGATCAGTACAGGATCAGTAATGTATGTACACAGTGACTGCACCAGCAGAATAGTGAGAGCAGCTCTGGAGTATAATACAGGATGTAACTCAGGATCAGCACATGATTAGTGACACAGTGATTTTACAATGTTACTTATTTTATGTAAATTGTAATATTAACAGGACTTTGTCTCCAAACAAACAAAAAATCCAAGTCTTGGGGAAAGGTTGTAATTGGCATACAGTATAATTCTGTCTCTTATCAGCCAATGATCAGTGATAAGTCACCTGCCAGGACTTCCCTACCTATTCACATGTTTGTCCTGAGGCCTCTCATGCATTTTGCAAACAGGACCTCTCGCCCCGTTATCCCGGACTCTTCACCACAGAAACAAGCCCTCGCAGGGTTTGTCACTCATTGCTAGGAGCTTGTGACTCACTGTGTTCATTAAGAAGTCAGAACATACAACACCGCTATCTCCGCATGTAATCCCCTCTGTGACGCAGGCCGACGACTCCTGATGAAGTTTCCTAATAATACCTGTGTGTAGACAGGACAAGGAGCGAGTCCATAATTAGAGGGATATACGAGAGGCCTTATTATGTGGGACAGGGCCTGCTGGCTGATTGTTCTGCCCGGCTCAGTGATATCAGTGTGTGACGTGGGTTCTTAAATAGAAAAAAGACAATAATAACATGGTGTGGCCGAGGATAAATGAGATTCCTCTGCAGGTGTAATAAGAGATAACAGGTAAGTCGCCCTCTGTGCATTCAGCATTGTAAGCGGGATATATGGTTCTGTGTAATGTACACGCTGTATCCAAGATCTGTGTGATACAGACCTCAAATCTATCTATTATATAGTGGTGACATTTCCTGCCACACATTACAGGTATTATCATCACTCCCTGTCCCCAGGAGCTTACAATCTAGATTCCCTGTTGGTATGTGCCAGCCAAGTCACTGTTCTGTTCTGTCTGTATATCTAGCTATCTACTGGATTTTCCACTTTATAAAATGCCCTTTTTTTCCCTAAAAGTGGGGGAGGAATGTCAGTGTGTCTTATAAAGCGAATACAAGGGTAGTGGGGAGTGGTGACTGTAGCACTGCTTGTACTCACCACTCCCCGGTCCTCCTCTGGATGCCGGGCTGCACTGTGCTGACTGCGTACAGTATCCGGACTTAGTGCACGCACTGTTATCTGACGTTGTACGCAGTCAGGTCACAGTGCAGTGCGGGCCCAGAGATTACCAGGGAGCAGTGAGTGCAGTAGAGCACGCTGGATCTGCAGAGTGGTGGCAGAGCAGGAGAGGTAAGTTGATTTATTTTTATCTCTGATGCTCTCATCTGATCTGAGGTCTGACATGGGAGTTTGATCTGAAGTCTGACATGGGGGTCTGATCTGGGTTTGATATGGGGGTCTGATCCGAGGTCCAGTGTGGGGGTCTGATTCGAGGTCTGACATGGGGGGTCTGATCCAAGGTCTGACATGGGGGTCTGATCCGAGGTCTGACATGGGGGTCTGATCCGAGGTCTGACATGGGGGTCTGATCCGAGGTCTGACATGGGGGTCTGATCCGAGGTCTGACATGGGGGTCTGATCCAAGGTCTGACATGGGGGTCTAATCCGAGGTCTGACATGGGGGTCTGATCCGAGGTCTGACATGGGGGTCTGATCCGAGGTCTGACATGGGGGTCTGATCCGAGGCCTGATATGGGGGTCTGATCTGAGGTCTGATATGGAGGTTTAAGCAAAGGTCTGATCCGAGGTCTGCCATGGGGTTCTGATCTGAGGTCTCATGTGGGGGTCTGATCGAGGTCTGACATGGAGGTCTGATACGAGGCCTGACATGGGGGTCTAATTCGAGGTCTGATATGGGGGTCTGATCCGAGGTCTGACATGGGGGTCTGATCCGAGGCCTGATATGGGGGTCTGATCTGAGGTCTGATATGGAGGTTTAAGCAAAGGTCTGATCCGAGGTCTGCCATGGGGTTCTGATCTGAGGTCTCATGTGGGGGTCTGATCCGAGGTCTGACATGGAGGTCTGATACGAGGCCTGACATGGGGGGTCTAATTCGAGGTCTGATATGGGGGTCTGATCCGAGGTCTGATATGGGGGTCTGATCTGAGGTCTCATGTGGGAGTCTGATCTGAAGTCTGACATGGTGGTCTGATCTGGGTTTGATATGGGGGTCTGATCCGAGGTCCAGTGTGGGGGTTTGATCCGAGGTTTGACATGGGGGTCTGATCCGAGGTCTGACATGGGGGTCTGATCCGAGGTCTGACATGGGGGTCTGATCCGAGGTCTGACATGGGGGTCTGATCCGAGGCCTGATATGGGGGTCTGATCTGAGGTCTCATGTGGGTTCTGATTTGAGGTCTCATGTGGGGGTCTGAGTTCTCATGTGGGGTCTGATCTGAGGTCTGCTATGGGATTCTGATCTGAGGTCTCATGTGGGGGTCTGATATGGGGCTCTGATTTGAGGTCTGACATGGAAGTCTGATTCGAGGTCTGACATGGGGGTCTGATTCGAGGTCTGACATGGGGTCTGATCTGAGGTCTGATGAAGATTGAGGTTTGATGAAAAGCATTTTTTTCTTATTTTTTTCCTGCATTTTTTGCATTTTATAAAGCAAAAAATACAGTATCTACCTACTTACCTCATGTCTGTTTATCTCATACCTTCCAACCGTCTTGTCTCCAGTGGGACAGCCCTGGAGTTGGGTGGCTGTCTCTTGGTCCCTGGATGGCTGTGGCATCTTCCGTTCTCACCTTTCCTTAGGATGCAGAGACTGTTGAGTGCAATAGTGAAGAAGGAAGCCCTCCACTCCCTGTGTCACCATTCATCTGCCAGCGCTCTCATCGCCTACAGTACTGACTAACAGAGCGCCGAGGCCGGGGAATGATGGTGACTCCCCGATCCTTGTGCTCACAGCAGAGGCTCGATGACATCACTTTATCGCTCCTGCTGCTGACGAGAGCATGTGTACTGTATTCACCAGGGGAACGGAGAGAGATGAGTGTTTTTTATTTTTATTTTATTTTATTAACAATTCAGGGGCCAGAACTACTGTTAGGGGGCACTGCACTCTGTGGGGACATAGGCACTAAAGGGGGCATTCTACTGTAAAAGGGGGCACTAAAGGGGGCATTGTACTGTGTGGGGACACAAAATGGGGCATTCTACTCTTTGGAGAAACTAAAGGGGGCATTCCACTCTCTGGGTGGGGCACTAAATGGGGCATTCTACTCTGTGGGGGCACTAAAGGGGGCATTCTACTCTGTGGAGGCACTGAAAGGGGCACACGATGCAAGGACAGAGAGATCGCTTCTGCAAAGATGGCAGCCTGTCCTCTCCCGGTAGTCCGTCCTGCTGTCACATGATGCGGTTGTTCCGGATATTATCATAAACCTTCTGTTGTTTCTCTCATTTTCTGATGTCTTATAATCTGCAGCGTCTGTTATTTATTACGGATCCCATAGAAGCCAATCCAGTGGTCCCGGCTGAGGTCATCTTGGTAGAGGAGAAAATTACCCCCCCCCCCCACCATACTTTTCTAATAAGTCATCCTTAGGTTGTTTGGGATTCCTGCATGTCCTGATCTCATCACAAATCCCCTTTTCTCAGCAGAAATCCTCATCTCTGAAAACATCTTGTGTTTAGGTCAGTTATTTCCAACTTCAGGTCAGGGGCTCGCGGCAAATTTGGTCGCGGTCAAGTCCTGGTAAAATCAGGGCGTTACCACGGCCTACATACAGCTGTAAAGAAAAGTCACATGACTTCCAGTCGCTAGGATTCTGGCAATGTCCATAGCAACCAATCACAGCTCAGCTTTCATTTATGAAGAGCAAAATATGAAATGAAAGCTGCGCTGTGATTGGTTGCTAGGGGCAGCAAAAACAGTTTTACTTTTAGACAGTTTATGTAGTTGGTAAATTTTGGACTTGTAAGACACGCTCCTTTGGCTGGACCACCTACATATGGGCGAGGTTTTCATAAGCCCCACCCCTTTTCAGCCCGGGGCAGCCCAAATTTGCGGAGACTGTCTGAAAATTAGGGGCATTCCCTGCAAATTTGGGACTGTTGTCGACTATGGTTGTTAGTTCCTTTCCCTACCTTGTCCCTTCCTAACCTTGTTATCCAATCCTGTGACACCCAATTGTCTACCCATTTCCAGGAGGTATAACAGAGGGACGGCCCGATGTATAGTTATTTCCTGCGGAATTCAACTATTTAATAAAACAGAGATATCAGGAGGACGGAGAGGGCCTGTGTGAACAGTGGCATCTGACGACACTAAACCACCCGTGCGCTGGACAGGAAGTGTTGTCATGGGGTCACTGTAGTACAAAACGTACGATCATAGGACCTGCAATGTTCATGTTATGGGATCTTCAGGCCTCCATTATTATGAACGGGGAACAGAAGAGTTCTTTCTTCTTCGAAGTAGCAATGAACCACAGGAGCCAAGCGTCATGCGTGTGCCGCCTACACGACGGATAGATCACGAGGTACACGCCAACCTGGCGCACAGTACATAACAAATACATGAATACGCCCGCTTCTTAGCATCTGTTGTGCTAAACTTGGCATGTTCCGAAATCCCTTCAGTGGGTGGGTGGGTGTATTTGGCGCTGAGCTTGGCACTGGCGAGACACTGGTATCCCCAGAACACGGTGGCTGCATAGTCATTGAAGGAACTCCATGTCCTGACTCATTCGGTCGTGATGTGCTGTTCTCGGTGAGCCAGACGCCTCGTATAGCTCGGTAAATACTACAGCTCAACAAGTAGAGATTCTGTTCAGCATCGTGCCGCCTCCACTACTGGCAAGGAAAAAGGCATTTTGGAAAATTCTCCAAGCTGAGTATTTTTGGAACGATAATTTAAAGGTCTAGACTTTGTGTACATGGCTGTCCTTATAGATCTGTAGATCAGCCGATGGTATCGAAAAAAACGTAGCCTTTGTATCTTATATCATATCTATCTCCTGTCTATCATCTATCTGTCTGGGCATCGGCCCACTGGGAAATTTCCCTGTAAGGTCTATGGCCAATCCTCCCCTGTCCCTGAGAATGCCCCTGTTATTAGTAGTGCCCACCATATTGTTCCCAATAATAATGCTCCCCCCTACTGTACAAGCAGTATTAATAATAATTATAGGCCCCTCTATAGTGCCCCCAGTAGTTATTATAGGTCCCTCTATAGTGTTCCCAGAAGGTAATATAGGCCCCTTTATAGCACCCCAGTAATTATTATAGGCTCCTCTATAGTGCCCGAGTAGTTATCATAGGCCCCTCTATAGTACCCCAGTAGTTATCATAAACCCCTCTATAGTTCCCCCAGTAATTATAATAGGCACCCTCTATAGTGCCCCCAGTACGTATTATAGGCTGCTGTATAGTGCCCCCAGTAGTTATCATAGGCCCCTCTATAGTGTTTCCAGTAGTTATTATAGGCCCCTCTATAGTGCCCCAGATTGGAGATACAGTTGTATCTGTGGCAGCAACTACTTTCGTGGCCTGGGGTGGCCCACCCTGGCACCGGGCTTGTATCTATATAATGTATCTATCTGTTACCCCATAATATTATACAGAGGAAATTACAGTGCCGTACAGATACTAATAGTGCTCCCAAAAGTCCCTCCAGTTATAATGCTTTCCCAGAGTACCCTTGTTACTAATAGTGCCCCCTACAGACATAATACTCCCTGAGAGTGTCCCTGTTAGTAGTAGTTCCCACCATATTGTGCCAAATAATAATGCTCCCCCCCACTGTACCATCAGTAGTAATAATGCCCCCTAAAGTATTTCCAGTAGTAATAAGGCCCCTCTATAGTGCCACCAGTAATTATCCTAGGCCCCTTTGTAGTACCCCAGTAGTTATCATAGGCCCCTGTATGGTACCCCCAGTAGTTATTATAGGTCCCTCTATAGTACTCCCAAGTAGTTATTACAGGCTCCCCTATAGTCCCCTCAATAGTTATAAGGCTCCTCTGTAGTGCCCCCAGTAGTTATCATAGGCCCCTCTATAGTACCCCCAGTAGTTATCATAGGCCCCTCTATAGTGTTCCCAGTAGGTATTATAGGCCCCTGGAGGGCCGCAGGTTGAGCAGCCCTGCCTTAAACAGTAGGGCTGGTGGTGTTGGGCGCCGTTCCAATTTCCGCCTCAGGCAGCAGAAAGGCTAGGTGCACCCCTGGGTCTAATGGTCCATGTCCAGTGCCATAGGACTTTCTCCTTCCACCCGGTGAGTCCGCTATTTAATTTTTTTGATATCGAACCATATTAATCCGGGAGCGTAATCTCAAAAGATTCTTAATCCTCGATTGCCGCCGTCATGTGACTTTTTCAAGACTCGCTTAAGTTGCTCCTTCTCCTGCGCGAATCAAAAACAACCCGTGCGACGCAACGTATTGCTGCCGCGCCTCTGTGACCCCCCTTTCCACGTGCGTAGGTGAATCACTTTACGTTGCCAGCAGCACAGCCCCCACCCCCCCTTCCTTCCCACTATGTATAATTTCGCATTCAGACGTCTGACTCCGCTTTGGCAGAGAAGTAAATGAGACATAATATTTTAGGTTTTAGGGGGGAAAAAAAAAGTGTTAGAAGACTCTCTTTCCCGGCACAGAGTGAAAACAGTCCGGCAGGACTCGTAGACATCATTAAGTAATCAGCGCGGCCTGCAGCCTGACTCACCGCCGGGAATATTTTGATAGATCACAAAAAGTCACTGTGTATGATGTGCGCTGCGAGGAGGACTGATTGCGTAGTGGAAAGAATCTGACAAGTGGAGTCAGACTCCGCCGGGTAATTCCACCCTAATTTTCTCCCTTTTTTTCCCTGCTATTTAGATGCATGACAACAATGACGCCATCACATGGCTCCTGACACATGTCTTACGGGCCCCTATCGCCGTCAGTAGCGGCGGCACAGAGCCGCATTATCATCGTCGTCGTCTGCGAGTGCGTGCGTCACATAACCCCCCCTTCTCCTTTTTGTGATGTCAACAACGTGGCCCTCTTGGTTGATGGTTGCCTTGAGAACGGCCTGTGGGATGGGGATGGGACAAGGCAGTGATTAATGGATGTAGCCATGGGCAAAGCAAGAAAAAAACACAAACACACGAAGCGAAGCCGTCATTTCACCGCGCGTTGCAAGGGACACGTTTTTCCAGGGCCCCAGCCGTCGACCTAATGGTAAAAATGCTTAGTGATGTCAAACAGGACGCTGAATGAAAGGGCCCCTTCATGAGTCGCGGGGAGCTGGAGGATCTTGTCGTGGACACAAAGCAAAACGATGAGGGCGCGTAAGATGGGAGATCTTCATACTGTGTTCATTGTCTGGCGGTGGAAAATAAGTGACGCCCCCCCCCCCACACACACACGTGGCTGAATAGCACCATAAATGTTATAATTATCTATTGTGTTGCGTATAATTATCACGGTCCTGGTTTTATTGGCCCCAAAGACCTGAATGTAAACTACAGACCCTACTGTAATGGTGTGTGGCAGTCACATTGTATCCTATAGTACTACAGCCATAAGTGCCTCAGCCATAGATACCCCCAAAGGAGGGATCAGCCATCTTTGGCACTCCGGCTGTGCTGAAACTACGACTCCCATCAGGTACACATGCTTGGCTGTTCTTGAAACTCCCATCGAAGTGAATTGAACACACTGGGAAGGTACCCTTTACTGTGGCTCAGCCATAGTTGTCCCTTGTAGTGTGTCAGCCATAGGCACTCTCTAAAGTACCTGAGCCATAGATGTCACCTACTGTATCCCAGCTATTGGTACCCACTATAGTGCCTCAGCCATAGGTACCCCCTTTTTTTCTCCCAGCTCTTGGTACTCTTCATAGTGCCTCAGCAATAGTTGTCCCCTGTAGTGTCTCAGCCATAGGCACCCTCTATAGTACCTGAGCCATAGATGTCACCTACTGCATCCCAGCTATTGGTACCCTTTATAGTGCCTCAGCCTTTGGTATCCCCTACTTTGTCTGAGCTATTGGTACCCTCTATAGTGCCTCAGCTATAGGTACCCCCTGTTGTGTCCCAGCTATCGGTACCCTTTGTAGTGGCTCAGCCATTGGTATCCCCTACTGTGTCCCAGCTATAGGTACCCTCTATGGTGCCTCAGCCGTAGGTACCCCTGTTGTGTCCCAGCTATAGGCACTCTTTATAGTGGCTCAGCCATAGTTGCCCCCTGTAGATTCTCAGCCATAGGCACCCTCTATAGTACCTGAGCCATAAATGTCACCTACAGTGTCCCAGCTATCGGCACTGTTTATAGTGCCTCAGCCTTTGGTATCCCCTACTGTGTCCCAGCTATAGGGCCTCAGCTATAGGTGCCCAACTATAGGTACTCTTTATAGTGCCTTAGCCGTAGATATCACCTACTGTGTCCCAGCTACACGTATCATATATATAGTGCATCAGCCATAAGTGCCCTGTAAAGTACTTGAGGTGTCTCAGTAGTACCTCAGTCACAGATGTCCCTTAGACAAGTGCCTCAGAGAGGAACCACTTTAAGGAATGTTATATCAACATCCTATGAGTGTTCCTGAAACAAATGGTGTCCTTCCGTCGCTGCCTTAGGCTACTTCTACACTAGCGGCAGCCCAGTTCTGGCGGGTGAAGGGTCCCTCCGGATCCGTGCTGCCGCAGGTACGCGTGTGGGGCCGGAACCGTGCTCCGACCCCTTTCACTGTAATGGGGCCAAGCCGCAGATCGTTAACCCCTGCTGAGAGGCACCCGGAGCGAAAATACATGTGTTGCTAGCTAGACTGCTTAACTGCTCTCCTCGTGGACACTTTTCTGTCCATTAACTTCCATTCTTTGCAGCTGCCATAAAGCAGGCACTCCCTGCTGCACTAGAATGTGCCTCCAAGATGGCTGCCGCTTGGAATTTTCTTTAAAAAAGCAAAAACAAAAAAACAAAAAGAACTTTCCCAACTTCTCTATGCATTCCCTTTACATCTACAGCTATTTAGAGTCATAGATCCAGAAAATAAGGGCCCAGGTCGCATCCGCTGTCATGCCCCAGGAAATTCAAGGTGCTGCTGTGCTCTCGTGTGACATTATCAATTACCAAAAATAAGTGCCCTTGAGAACGGCTTGAGTTTTATGTGGACGCTGACCGAACAGAGGTGATGAATGGGATCCTTTCATGTGTAATTCCAAAGCCTTCTTCAGGGTCTCACTGGGAGATCATTAGGACTGAGTCGGTATGGAAGACCCTATTGTTAAAACTTTAGAAGGTCGAGAGGTGGGATCTGTCCAGGGCAGTGGTGGCCAAGATGTGGGTGACTGCCTCCAAAAAACAATGTTACCAAGACTTTAGAGTAGAGTTGACAGCCCATCTCTACACTCAACTGTGTTCCCTACAGGATGTAGCTTCTGATCTTGACCCGCTGACCCGGTCTATAGTGATTGTTTCCTATGTTTAACGTCTTCAGTCCTCAGATTCCACCTCGAAAGACCTACTACAACGAAGGCCTGGGAAAGGGTTTACAGGTCCGGAGAGGTCAAAGTATTTAAGACTAGTAACAGGATTTGAAGAGACTGAAGCATCCATGTAAATTCCTCTGTGTCTACCGTAAGACCCCTGACAGCGGGAATATTTGGGTGGGATTATGCCTCAATTTATTGGAGATAACAAAAACATCAGGGGGTTTGAGCCGAAGAAAATTAAGCAGCAGTCATCCATTTTAGCGATTTGCTTGTAGTTTTCAGTATTTTCATTGAAAACCTAAAAAAAAAATCTTGAGTCGTCTTCATCTCTCTAGTTATTAAAAACTTGATCAATCCAAGGAAAGTTCTTTCTGATGATCTTCTGGGATTGGTGATCGATCATGGGTGCACCTAGAGTTATGGTAGTGGGTATCGCTTGACCCATGAAACATCCCCGATGGCCTGTGTGCCTGAGGGGCTATGGGCACATAAACCCAACCAACCTTTCTCAGTGAAAGGTACCAACCTCATTAGACAGTGTTTTTGGGGACTTGGTTAATGGCTGCACCTACTGGGGTCCATCTGATTACACATCCTTGGAAAATAAGACGCAAACTGCTACACCATCGGGGAGCCCAGATCAAATCACAACCCTTCACCCCAATGGCCTAGTTCGTTCACATCCATTGAAACTATCTGGTGCCCTTGGTTAGCCAATGGGTGCCACCTTCCATGGCCCAAATACCAAGCCAACTGCCTGCACAGCTGTTCCCTCTCCACTAACTGATACGGTGCCACCCAACGTGGCCCTTACAACCATGGGCCCTAACTATTCCCTGGACATTTAAACAGGTAACCCCCAGGGGCAGATTGGCCATAGACCTTACAGGGAAATTTCCCAGTGGGCCGATGCCCAGGGGGCCACCTGGGCCCTCCTCACGGCCACCAGTGGAAGTTTTTGGAGATGTATTTTGTGCTGCTGGTAGTATTTTGTGATGGACTGTGGTATTTGGCTCTGTTGGGGTGGTATAATGTGCCACAATATGGTATTTCTGGCCCTGCCTTCCATCAATTTGGACCCGACTACAAAACAGGGCCACTTTTAGTATTTTTTCCAGGGCCACTTTAAGTTCCCAGTCCGCCCCTGTGCACAGCTGTGCCCTCTCCACTAACTGATACTGTGCCGCCCAACGTGGCCCTTACAACCATGGGCCCTAACTATTCCCTGGATATTTAAACAGGTAACCTGCAGGGGCAGATTGGCCATAGACCTTACAGGGCAATTTCCCAGTGGGCCGATGCCCAGGGGGGCCACCTGAGCCCCTTCTCACAGCCACCAGTGGAAGTTTTTGGAGATGTATTTTGTGATGGACTGTGGTATTTGGCTCTGTTGGGGTGGTATAATCTGCCACAATATGGTATTGCCGGCCCTACTATCACCACCTACTACTACTCCTCACCTACACACAGGCTCATTGCTCTTGCCTTTTTAAAGGTCGATGGGGGTATGTCCTCCAGTCCCCTTTGATGTGTTCTTGTGAGAGTCACATTGTTCTGCTTTTTCTTCTAATTGGTTTCCAGTTTTTGGTCCTTCCTCAGGTGACTTCCCAGCAGGACAAGGCCCTGAAATGTATTGGTGTAAACACTAGTTCATTGTGAGGAGAACTCCTGTTTGTGGAAGAACTAGTTCAGTCTGGACCGGGTGGTTTCAGAACTATTCACCCCCCTCTTCTGTTTTGAGTATACAGCACTCTCCTGGTCTCGTGGTGTTGAGTTTTGGTCGACTTGAATGGTTGTGAAGTTCATTGAGTTTAAGACACTTAAAGTTCTAGTTTATGTAACCTTAGGGCCTTTTTAGTAAGGCCGAGGTAGGTTCCTGATCATTCACCCGTGTAAACATGGCGCCGATTACCTGACGAACGAGTAAAGGGGCAAAGGAACCTTGCGAAGAACCATGCCGTGCCAACCCATGTAGCAGCTCCATTGGCTCCGGGTCTTTGGAGAACACATGTTTGCATATTCTAATATCACAACCAGGATGTTATACAAGGAAAATCAAAGGAGGAACTCGTCTTACCTCTATATGACCGCTGTAGATAGGGAGATGTGATTTATAGGGCTGTAAAGTCTGCGGTTCCCACACTACTGAGCATGGGAAATGGCATGAGTAGTGTCCATCGATACTATATCTGTTAGTGGCAGTGGGCCCGAATGTAGAATGTGTGATCGGGCCCTTATCTACCAGGTGCCATGTATAACTGTGGTGTCTTCTGATGAGAATGAGGGGCCTCTGAGTCTCCTCAGGAACCAGACCCTGGGTGAGACTGCTCCCTCCGCACCCCTTATGGACAAACTACAGGACTTAAAGGGAATGTTCTGACAACTTCTGTCCTCTGTAATATTTAGGTGGAGGTCTCCAGGTAGGTGGAGCAGCTGACATTAAGAGGGTTGTGCCAAGTTTTGAAGTTAACCCCTACTCATGGGATAGTGGATAACGAACTGATCGGTGGGGTTCTGACCACCAGTCCTAAGAAAGAGTGCCCCCCCTTCTCCCGGTCTGATGAAGCAGTGGGTCGGGTATGTGCCCTGCCACTCTATTCATTCTACAGGGTGGGACATTTATATGGATACACCTAAATAAAATGGGAATGTTTGGTGATATTAACTTCCTATTTGTGGCACATTAGTATATGGGAGGGGGGAAACTTTTCAAGATGGCTGGTGACCATGGCGGCCATTTTGAAGTTGGCAATTTTGGATCCAACTTTAGTTTTTTACAATGGGAAGAGGGTCATGTGACACATCAGCCTTATTGAGAATTTCACAAGAAAAACAATGGTGTGCTTGGTTTTAACGTAACTTTATTCTTTCATGAGTTATTTACAAGTTTCTGACCACTTATAAAATGTGTTTAACGTGCTGCCCATTGTGTTGGATTGTCAATGCATCCCTCTTCTCCCACTCTTCACACACTGATAGCAACACCGCAGAAGAAATGCTAGGACAGGCTTCCAGTTTCCGTAGTTTGAGGTGATGCACATCTCGTATCTTCACAGCATAGACAATTGCCTTCAGATGACCCCAAAAATAAAAGTCTAAGAGGGTCAGATCGGGAGACCTTGGGGGCCATTCAACTGCTACATGATGATGTGTTTCCCTCTTTATGCACTGAAGCTTGCACGTTCTCTGAGTTTTTCCAGCAAGATGGTGACCACCACATTATGGGTGTCAGGTCCGAGCATTCCTAGATGAACAGTTTCCTGGAAAGTGGATTGTTCGTCGTGGGCCAGTTGAATGGCCCCCAAGATTGCGGAGCGCTGTACTCTGCTATCTCCTGCAGACCCACAGAGTTGAATGGCCTTTGTTCTTGTGATTGCCGGGCAGTTAGGAAGCCCCCCCCCCCCTAATTAAACCCTTATCCCCGATAAGTTGTCTCAATGGAACAACCCCTTTAATATAATTTGACCTTCTGTCTTTTCACGGACGACCTAAAGAGCCATCATGGAAAACCTAAACTTATCCAAGATTGCAACACGTCACACACCCGTAAGGCCACCCCTTTCGTGTCTCCGACATCCATATTTTGCCAGATTGGGTCTTACTAGACCTCATTATGCCTCTGATGTCATACAGGGGAGTTTGTGGCCTGCTACAATCTGCGCCATTACGTGCTTCATCTCCAGAGCCCATGACCACACCTGTACTAGACAAGGAAGCTACAGACCTGGAGATGATCCGGTCCTTAACAGTAGTGGAGCCGAAGCCTTGGAGACTACCAGCAATGAGGCTGTTACAAAACTTGTCTAAGGCTACTTTCACACTAGCGTTTCTTTATTCCGGTATTGAGCTCCGTCAAAGGGGCTCAATACCGGAAAAAAACGCTTCAGTTTTGTCCCCATTCATTGTCAATGGGGACAAAACTGAACTGAAGACAACGGAATGCTCCTGAAAGCATTCCGTTCCGTCTTCAGACCGGAGAACAAACCGCAGCATGCTGCGGTTTGCTCTCCGGTCCAGGCATCCGCACCAAGACGGATCCGGAATGACCCCCAATGGAAGTCAATGGGGACGGATCCGTTTGGTGTGGACACACCAGTAATCCGGATCTGTCCTCCATTGATTTCCAATGGGGGGTCATTCCGGATCCGGCATACATACACACAGACTACATACAAACAAACATACAGACATATAGACATACATACAAACATACAGACATACATACATACATACTCACATACTCCCGGGACGCCGGCAGCAGGTCTTCACGCGCCTCCTGCACGCTGCGATGACGTTTCCCCACTGCGCCCAGCAGAGGGCGCTGTGGGGAATCGTCATCACTGCGCGCAGGAGGCGCGTGAAGACGTTCTGCCGGCGTCCCGTGAGTATGTATGTATGTCTGTATGTTTGTATGTATGTCTGTATGTTTGTTTGTATGTAGTCTGTGTGTTGTTTTAATGTGTGTCATGTGTGGGGCCGGAGCGCTGCTCCGGCTCCACACATGTATAGCGTTAGCACGGATCCGTCGGCACCCTTTAGGTGCCGGATCCGTGCTAACGCTAGTGTGAAAGTAGCCTAATTCCTCAGCTGAAGGGTACAGGATTAAGATATGGCTGGCCAGAAGTGTGGAAGGGCGTAATACCAGTGTCCCTCTTACTGCAGTAAAGTCTCTATTAGCCTTAAACAGCGAATACCTTACTGACTGACTCCAGTGCTCGGCCACGCAGGTTCTGGACCTTCTTTCTCTGAAATACTGTAAAGTAGGGATGGCTTTCTTGATGCAAATATCTCGGAGATAGGGATTCTCTGGGTCTCAGGCCTGGTCTTCTTGGGAGTGAGTACATATACTACCTCTGTCTTGTCTCTGAGTGAACTAGGAATGGACCTGTGTCCGCCTCCTATAAGGGAAGAGTAGTGATTGTTAACCCTGACTGATCCATACAAACCCGTCTCACACTTTGGTAGCATTTCAATGTCCAGTAGTAGCGGGTCCCAGAGGTAAGCAGTGCAGGAAGAGCGCACCACACATCTGCGGCGTGCTCTCCATTCACTTCTATGGCTGAGCGAGCGTGACCATCGGTTTCCAGTACTCCCATAGAAGTGAATTGAAAGGGCATCACACAAGGGCGGCCACCTCCCCGTTAACCGGAGTCCCAATGTCCCTGTGCTAGCACTGAGCTGAACTATTTTGGGCATTTCCATAGAAGTGGATGGAGGGTGTCTGCACTTGCTCTGTGTACCCATGTTCATTTTGGCCCCCCCCCCCCCCCCCGTTCTAGAGGTAGGTGTGTGTCCTAGCAATATGCCACCAAAGTGAAGGATGGGCCAACCCCTTTAAAAAAAAATAGCAATTTTGCAAGTATTGGGCTTCGTCTTCCATTACGTACTTTGGAGCGCATCCTACCGCGGCACACAGGGCCGTTGCGGCTCTTTTTGCCCCCGTACGGACTGAGAATCATGGCAACATATAGTATAGTAAGGTTTGCCATTCAGAAATCTGGAAAAACTGGGTCTCAACCCCTTTTCTGACGGTCACTTTTGGAACAGAACTTTGTGAGCAGAGGACGTCCGGGCAAATCAGTAAAATCGTCTTCAGCCGCCCAAGGTGAAACCGGATAGGCCTGGCGGTGAACGGGTTAAGCGGGTCTTGTGATCTCAGCCTCGGATGACCTAGCGAGAGTTTATATCAATGTCACTTGTTAATGGGAAGCTGCTGCTGCCGGTTCTGGCCTGCCTCTTCACGAGTGACCGCCTCATGTGACTACAGTGTTTTGCATTGCAGACGCTACGCTACAAACCCCCTCGAGAAGAATGCAAAACCAAAAGCGGTTCTGATTTCTGGTACTGCAGGAAATTGCCGCCTACCCCGGGCTAGAAAAGACTTAAAACAAATTCAGAATTGTTAAGCGGCAGATCGTGTAGGACGCCCTGAGCCGCACATGACAGAGATTCCTCCGGTTGGCTCTGGGGCGGAGGGATGCTGGAGAAAAGGGCGTGGGAAGAATTTTTTATTTTTTTTAAATCAATTCATAATTGTATTTTCGCACATGGCCGGATATCCTGGGACACATAGCGCATCACAGAAGCTGCGAGGTCTTTATTTGATGAGCGGCATAGGACGTGTTTTAAAGCCGCCTTCTCATTAGTGAATGTTATGGAATATTGGTAGGATATGCCGTAAGTTTCTGATCTGTGGGGGTGCGATATATGTGACCCCCCCTCCATCGGGATAACAAAAGAACCCCTTTGTGTATTCTCTGGCATATTGTCGCTACACAGCGAATAGCAACACAGTCCTATTGAAGAGCATTGCAGTTTTATACTCCAGAGCTTCATTCATAATTCTGCTGTTTGGCAATGCAGTTAGTCAGGTACGTCCCTAACAGTTTAGCTAAACTCCTATACTCCAGGGCAACAGTTCTTTGTACATCAGATTACTGTACGGCGTTTGATGTAAAGATGACATATCCCAGAATGCAAATCACCAGAACAAGCTCAGAACATGTGGAATGTGCTGGGTAAGTTAGCAACGAAAACCTGCAGAATTGTGAATGCAGCTCTGGAATATAATGCAGTATGTAATTCAAGATCAGTACAGGATAAGTAATGTAATGTATGTACACAGTGACTGCACCAGCAGAATAGTGAGTGCAGCTCTGGAGTATAATACAGGATGTAACTCAGGATCAGTACAGGATAAGTAATGTATGTACACAGTGACTGCACCAGCAGAATAGTGAGTGCAGCTCTGGAGTATAATACAGGATGTAACTCAGGATCAGTACAGGATAAGTAATGTATGTACACAGTGACTCCACCAGCAGAATAGTGAGTGCAGCTCTGGAGTATAATACAGGATGTAACTCAGGATCAGTACAGGATAAGTAATGTATGTACACAGTGACTCCACCAGCAGAATAGTGAGTGCAGCTCTAGAGTATAATACAGGATGTAACTCAGGATCAGTACAGGATAAGTAATGTATGTACACAGTGACTGCACCAGCAGAATAGTGAGTGCAGCTCTGGAGTATAATACAGGATGTAACTCAGGATCAGTACAGGATAAGTAATGTATGTACACAGTGACTCCACCAGCAGAATAGTGAGTGCAGCTCTGGAGTATAATACATGATATAACTCAGGATCAGTACAGAATAAGTAATGTATGTACACAGTGACTGCACCAGCAGAATAGTGAGTGCAGCTCTGGAGTATAATACAGGATGTAACTCAGGATCAGTACAGGATAAGTAATGTATGTACACAGTGACTGCACCAGCAGAATAGTGAGTGCAGCTCTGGAGTATAATACAGGATGTAACTCAGGATCAGTACAGGATAAGTAATGTAAGTACACAGTGACTGCACCAGCAGAATAGTGAGTGCAGCTCTGGAGTATAATACAGGATGTAACTCAGGATCAGTACAGGATAAGTAATGTATGTACACAGTGACTGCACCAGCAGAATAGTGAGTGCAGCTCTAGAGTATAATACAGGATGTAACTCAGGATCAGTACAGGATAAGTAATGTATGTACACAGTGATTGCACCAGCAGAATAGTGAGTGCAGCTCTGGAGTATAATACATGATGTAACTCAGGATCAGTACAATTATTATTATTTTAGAAGCAATAAATGGTCATAGGTGGACATAGCCTTTAAGCCAGCAAAAAAATAAATAAATAAAAAAAATGTCTGAATGGCTACCGCAGGCGTGTACGTCGGTACAAGAACACTGAACCGCCACCAAAATATTTATGTCTGAATTTCAGATTTGGGCATCACGATTTGTTCTGTTTTAATCTGGCATCAATTTAATTAGACGTAATCAGCTTCATCAGAGAACAGCGAGTCTCGGCCCGAATGTTTTATGCATCGCTCTGCAGGTTGTGGAAGGACGCGGCGAGAATGTGACCCCGCTCTTTCATGTGTGTTTGTGCAGATTTTCTCTGTGTGAACGCGGAGCGAATATCAGACCCGAGAACCAGATGGTTGCATAAAGACATACCTATAACTGGCGGTGAAAGGGAAAGCGAGTCGGTCGTTTTAATTCTAATCACAAGTTAGCCTGTAATCCGGCACAGATCCTGTCTGCCATTAATCTTAAGAAGGTAGGACGGGGAAATGGACAGACAGATTAGCTGAGATTGACTCCATCCTGCTTGATTGGAAGCAGGCGGCAGCTCCTGGATGAATACAGTGGCTGCAGCCAGGTATCTGGGTTATTTAAAGGGATTTCCTGGTATTACGTCTCTAAACGTAAGCCGTTATATAATAGAAATGTTCTGCAGATTTGTAATAGACTTTGTGTTTCAATTTTTCACAGTTTTCAAGATCTGTGCTTGCTGTCGGTGAGTGGAAGCATTCTTCTTTGCAATCAATTCTTAAAGGGGTCCTCTCACGTCAGTAAGTGGCATTTATCATGTAGAGAAAGTTAATACAAGGCACTTACTAATGTATTGTGATTGTCCATATTGCTTCCTTCGCTGGCTGGATTCATTTTTCCATCACATTATACACTGCTCGTTTCCATGGTTACAGACCGCCCTGCAATCCATCAGTGGTGGCCGTGCTTGCACACTATATTAAAAAAGCACCAGCCTATGTGCGCTCCCATGGTCACGGCCACCAGACAGGTTGACGCTTTCTCCTACATTGTGCAAGCGCGACCACCACAGGGGTGTTGCTGTTACACCTAGAGGCTCTGCTCTCTCTGCAACTGACAGGACCAGGCAGTGAAAACATCATTACACCTGGTCCTGTCAATCAAAGTTCAGAGGGCGCGGCAGTTGCAGAGAGAGCAGAGTCTCTAGGTGTCATGGTAACGCCCCCGTTGCTCCTAGAGGCTCATTTGCATATAATAAAACATCATTTTTCTCAGCAATGCGGGCACATAGGAACATGGGACCAACACAGATGTCTGCAGCACTACCTCCCATTGAAAAAAAAGGGAGGCAGATACCACGTGGCCACCAGCAGAATTTTGCGCATATCTACTCCAAAATTCAGCCATGTGAACGGGCGCTTAGACTCCAGGCGGTTTACTATACTGGTACACTGTAACAAATTGCAGCTGCGTGAGGGTACTTGGTCCACACCTTTTGCTCTGTTTCTGAGTTGAGGCAAGAATCACTCAGGAAAAGCAGAAATCTTCTTAACTTCAGAGGTCGCCCCGGGGTGGGGGGTGGAGGGTCCTGCCTCCTGGAAGAGGTCGTGGACCACCGTTCTGGCTTGTAGAATGGGGATCCTTTGCGGACCAAAGGTTTCAATATGGAAAGAGGGACAAAAGCAAAGTCAAATCAAAGCTCAATCAGTTCTACAAAGTCGCACAATGCCGCAGGTTGCAGCGTGGCGCAGTGACTTTGTAGTGACTCTTTTAGCTCCAGCCTCATCTCCAAAGAGCCAAGATTTTTTCTTTTTTATGTTGTTTTCAGTCGTCTGGCCGTCCATGTGATGTTTTCCCCATGGCTCCGCCCCCTAAGGCGGCAGTGTTTACGTAGCGGTATGCGGAGCTGACATTTTTAGGTGTATACGGCGGACGCTGCGTCTATATTTAGCCTATATATTGTTTACATTTCAATAGCAGGAGACGATTCCACTACTTCAGGCCGGATAATCTTACGGAGGATGAGCCAATGGAAAAAACTAAACCCAAATCAAATAGGAGGACGTAAAAAAAAAGCGAAACAAACCCCTCTCCCCCCTTCACAGAAAGTTCTGGAAAGAATAGATTCCATTATACAAAGGAACAGTCTGAAACTCTCAAGTTTACAATAACAGTATCATTTCCTTGAGAAAGTCCTCTAAACTTTCCTACCGATGCAGCGTTCTCGGAGTCATGTGACCTTTTGCAAGCTGAAGGTTACATTCTTTGAACGGATGATGGGATTTCACATGAGATGATGGGGCAGGAGACGCGCCGTGTGAAGCCGATACGTTTAACCTTGAGGGTTTCCACCGCGGTGACGTGTTTTCTTGGGTCGAAAGTTTTTTTTTCTCACCAAGAAAGGATAAATTTGGAGATTTCTAGGGGGGGGTCAGTGTATGATCCGGCGGAGCTGCTTCAATGCCGCGGGGATTCTGCATGAAAAATGGCGCCAAAAAGTATTGTAAAGCGATAGTCTAAGGTCACTTTCTGATTTGTCGGGGTCGGACTATGTGATTTAAGATATCTGCTTGCTGTCAGTGAACGGGAAGCTTCTTCAGAAAGCCTGTTACGGCTGAGGGTTTGGTACAATAATATCTGGTTTAGCTAATGATCTGTGGGTTAAAGGGGTATTCCAGTTGATTCAAGTTATCCCCTATTCACAGGACAGGGGCTAACTGTTAGATCACGAGAAGGGGGGCCTCCTGCAGCCCCTCTGAAATGAACGGAGCGGGTATGCGTGTAGCTGCTCTATTAATTTCTATGGGAATTCTAGAGATAGCCGAGTACAGCGGAACTTCAGACAACCAGAATACCCCTTTAAAGAGGACCTGACCCCTTTCCTGACCTGTCTGTTTTAGTAACCACTTGCATCCCCCATGTAATAATAATTCTGGAGCATCTATTCTTATGAATCTGTGTTGTGCTATTCCTCTGTTATTCCTGCTAGACGTAATGAATGAATTGCCAGTAGTCAGCCATAAGGGTCCAGCTGGGTGTTACCAGTCAGGGGGTGTCTCTCTGCACAGGCAGCACTGATGGGATAGTGTCATACTGTGCAGGGAGATACCCCCAACTGGTAACACCCAGCTTGCAATTTATCATTCTGGTAGGAATAACTGAAGATTGGCACAACATAGTCATAAGAATCGATGCTCCGGTTCAGTACAATAGGGCACATTAAATAACAGACCAAAACATGGGCGTTACCCAGTTGTGACCAATCAGATTACAGATGTTTATTGAAAAAAATGAAAGCACCAATTGCTACGGGACTTGTTGCTTCTTAGCAACCAATCAGAGTTCAGCTTTCATTTTCTGAACTCCAGTAGATATATGAAACATGGCCTCTAATTGGTTGCTATAGGTGACACCGCAACTAAAGAAACTATGGGGGAGATTTGTCAAAACTGATGTAAAGGAAACTGGCTTTGTTGCCCATAGCAACCGATCAGATTCCACCTTTCATTTTTCAGAGCTCCTTTTAGAAAATGAAAGGTGGAATCTGATTGGTTGCTAAGCCAGTTTTCCTTTACACTAGTGTGAACTGTGCCATTGCCCATAGTGACTAATAAGGTCGCTGCTTTCGGTTTCCAAAGGAAACAAAATTAGACTTGCTGGAGTCTAGTCGGTTGCTATGGGCAATGGCTCCATCTTTCCATTGCCACATCTCCATCTATTTCCATTATCCATGGCTGCAGATGGATAGCGAAGGCAGGATATATATTTTGTTATGTCCCCGGAAACATTACCGCCAAAATTGGCTTGGTCCTTAAAGAGGTTGTCCAAGATTTTTATATTGATGGCCTATCCTATTGGCCTATTGATGGCCTGACACGCAGCCCCCCTGACGATCAGCCGTTCCAAAGTTTCTCCGGTGCTTGAACTACATAGCGCCATCCTTTGTGTAGTGGAAGGAACTGGTAATTGAAGTGAATGGCAGCTGGCTCCGTCCACCAACTGTGTAGTTCCGGCACCATAGCTATTTCGGACCACTCAATTGGAGAAGGTGCAGGGTATCAGAACCCAGCCGATCAGACATTGTGGCTATGCCATCATTATAAAAATTCTGGACATCCCCTTTAAGGGGTTAAATTTTATCACTAGGGGGAAGGTGAGGGGGGACAGTGACGTTTGCAGCGGGCCTAACTGCGTAAATCCAGCCACATTATTTAGCAACAATTACAATTTATTACTGCCGTACACAGCGGCCTGAGATAGATTTTTTTTTTAATGTTTTGTGGAATTTCGGGAATGTGCTTTACACACAGATTAAGGCTCTGGATGGAATGAAAGCAAAACATTGGCCCGGAGCGAGAGAAAGATGGAATAAAACCAGCAGGCCACACACGCCCACTAACAATCGCCAAAAAAAAAAAAGTGTTTATCATAGAGAAGGTCCTCAGAAATCCGGAGTTATATCCAGTCAGGAAGAACTTCAAATGGCGTAACTTGCCGAGCGGCTGCTGCAAAACTCATCGCCAATATCGTGGCGGATCCTGCAAAATGGCCGCCGAGATGGCGTGGAAAAATGCCAATGTCCCTTTCATGAAAGTTCTCAAAAAGTTTTCCAAAAAAGCAGATTTGCACCTATGAAACAGGCTGACCTGTTCCAATAGCACGCCACGTCTGTGCACAGGTTGTGTGCGGTACTGCATCTCAGTCCCATTCATGTACCTGACAGAACCCATGGGCAGGTGTGGCGCTGTTTTTAGAAGACAGAAGCCATTTTTTTTCTGGTCCTATTCTGGAGTAGGCCTCGGTTGGGCTGTGACCCACCTGTCACATGTGCTGATTGTGCAGGGACTGGAGGATATTTTGTGGTGTGATATAGTATCCAGACAGCACTTGTGCCTTGACTCGGGCCTGCATGCCGCCCTGCTGACCTTAACCTTGAGTGATGAAAGGGTAACCAGCAGTCCTGACGCTCTCATTGGCGGGGACGGCCTCTCGCACTAAATATGTACACACAGATTCATGGACGTCACAAGGCTTTGAACAGGGCCCCGAGTATCAAAAGGTTGTTCTAATCTGGTCATCCTCGGGGACTGACGTCACAGGACTTGTGGCATGCTTCCCTTACTAGCGTAAGTTCGAGCGAGTCACACCCCAGAAAGCTCTGTAGGCCACTGCGTTATTTATAACAGCCGGTGGCATCGTGAGGACCCGTGGGCACCATGTGACGATTTGTAATATGGCTGTGTAAATAATCATCCAAGGACACGCATGATAATTGGTGCCCATCCCATAACGAGGCCTTGCTATCATGGGGCTTTGCATCTTGGATTTAGTTTCTCCCTGTCCCTCAGCTTCCGGGTGGTGATAGGACGTATTCAGGTGGTTGAGATGTGACCATGATACCCATACCAATTTGTGGAAATCATATAAACCCTATGAAGATGTTGGTGGCCTGGGCTGGATTCGAATCCTAGGCCTGGGAATCATGTGAAACATGATTCACTGTATTGCCATTCATTTTACTCTATGACCTCTTGTGTACAAAGGACGAGAAGTGGTCGTGGCCTACAAAAAGACCTTGGAGAGGGGGCCTCAGCTCATTGTGGCTCCTTTTACACTTTGCATGGTTGGCGTGTATCTATGTCAAGCTTGAATGTTAGGACACATGGGTAGAAGATCAGTAAAAAGCAGGGGCAGATTGGCCCTAGACCCTACAGGGAAATTTCCCTGTGAGCCAATACCCAGGGGGCCACTTAAACCCTCCTGATGCCCGCAAGCCAGGGACACAATAATCTGATGCTCAACGGCCGCAGGTGTCCTCCTGAACTCAACTGTGTTACTGTCCTCAATGTGGTGATACAGTTGAATACTGTGGCGAGGGTGGCAGTATTTTGTGCTGTCCTGTGGTATTTGGTTCTGCTGGGGTGGTATGTTGTACGGCACTACAGTATTACAGGCCCCTCCTACTTCGTTTGTCCCCGCCTATTTGTTTTAGCCATCTTCTTTCAGTTTGAACCCACCTACAACATGGGGCCAATTTTTTTTTTTTTTTTTTCCAGAGCCACTTTAAGTTCCCAATCCGTCCCTGGTCAAAATGCTCCCTCAACCTTCTTTATTCTTCAAGGGATGGGAAGAGGTAAGTGGTGGGTACTATAGGTGTATCCTACAACTGTAACGGACCATTTGTAATACTAGTGGCTTCTTAGGTATCAGTAGGGTTTGGGCCCCCACCAGCACCATGACCTGGGTGTGACTACTTCCTCTGCACCTGCTATAGCTACAACCCTGATGGGTCTCAGGATGGGAAATGTGGATGGAGATATTTGTGCTGCCATCTCCTCTATAGATGTCCCTGATTAACATCCATTTTGGACAACCCTTTTTAGTGACCAGGTCCCAGGACGCAGCTGATGGAGTAACTTGCATGCCTACTGACGTTATTGAGGTACAGAGTCCTTCCAGGGTCAGAGCTGTTCTTCAGTTCTTTCTGCAGTGGTTCATTGAAGTCTCTTTTATTGCCAAGCATTGGACTGGCCCTCCAGAGTTCCAGAGGATTCTCCAGTAGGCCCAGTCTCTGAAGCCATAGTGGACCCCAAAGCTCCAGGAGATAAATCCCATTTAGAGCTGTCTTTGGAGCCAATCACTTGCCTCTAGGGTCTATTTCTTTGATCCAAAACCTATTAGACTTTATTGATGATATAGAGTTCGTGCCCCCAAGACTAATTTTTCTCTGGTGGGCCCAAGGAACCTCAGTCCAACACTATGCCACCATTTTGTTCAAAGTGGACAACCCTCATGGTAATTTATAAGGAAACACAGTGGGTAGCAGTGGAAGAAAACATCTTTTATTACTACTGAACAGTAAATATGTGAAATTTACATTATATTAGGTAATGATCGATGATGAGTTAGTCTAAAATATAAGTTATATTTATGGTAACCGGAATACCCCTTTAACAGTGTTATCCACAGCGCTCTGCCCCTTTAATGCAGTCCTACAGCAGTGAAGGAAAGTGGCTGGGTTGTTATGGAAACCTGGTGTGTGTGGAGACTAACTGCCTGTGAGCTTCTATTGGCTGATAAGGGTCATGTGACCAGGCTTCTATCGGCTAATGCATTTTTTGGGAATATCTCAGGAATGGTACATCCTGGAGAGCTGAGACCCGCTCTAAAACCTTCTTGTGATTTGCGACGGTGCGGATTCCTTTAGCAGACACACACACATACACTCAGCTTTATATATATATATATATATATATATATATATATATATATTGTATATACACATGTTTTTTTTGGTGCCAATCCCTACCAGGCAGGGGGCACCGAGCTCTTGGCTCTCATAGGCATATTTTAGGTTGTCTAACCTTTCCTGCGGGATAGCACTTTGCTTGGCTATGAGGTTTCCTCAGTCATGTTACACTCAATCCTTGTTGACATCTCCTTTCCACCAGTTGTGCCGTCTGCCGCCGTCAACTCTGTAGCTTTCCCATGACGTCATCAGCGTCCTGGGATCATGCCAAAGCAATGAGATATATGGGGGGCGTGGGGGGGTTGGGTGCTTGGAAATATTATCAGTGTGAGCAACTGAAGATGGACAAGCTGGTGTGTAAGGAATACTCTGCAGGCAGACCTACTCTCCCAAAATAGACTGCCCAATTGGACGCGCTGGTGGCACCTGCCCCTGTCCGGTAGCCAATCCCGTTCTCCATGACATAACTGTTATTGTCCGTTATTTATAATCTGCTGTCCCAATGTCACCCTATCACTGTCATGCGGCAAAAAATAATTCTAGGTTAAGTACCTTTAAGAAATCAAATGACGACTAATCGGGTCACCCCTGGGAATTTAGGAGTCGAATCGTTCTAGAAGTCGAATAGCCATTCAGACCCCTGGGAAAGCTGGGCGATGCGCTCTATATGGGGTGACGCCCTATATTCTCTATATGATGTGGGTTTAGAGACCTTCCCCGAGCATACTTTAAAGGGGTTCTCCGGGAATTAAGAAAATGAAAATACTTAAATATTACTTCATTATAAACATATTCCCAAATATCTTCCATTAGTCATAATGGTTTGTTTTGTCTGCGGAGCAATCATTAGGAGAAACAAAATGGCCGCCGTCCTATTAGTCCACACAGAACCTGTCCTAATCACACAGGAGGACAAGTTACTTCACAACACTGAGCTAAAGAGCTGCCTCATCCTCCTCTCCTACTTGTCAGGGATTATGTTCCTGAATATAGATGATAAGATATTTAGCTGAATCACTGTAGGAATGGAGTTCATGAGCAGATGTGGGTAATGATCAGCAGCACTTGTATGCAGTCTCCATTACCACAGTCTGTCCTGTCCGTCCTCTCTGTACTTCATGTCTCCTCATGAACTCCATTCCTACAGAGATTCAGCTGAAGATCTTATCAGCTGTATTCAGGATCATAATCCCTGACAAGCAGAGCAGAGAGGAGGATGAGGCAGCTCTTTACCTCAGTGTTGTGAAGTAACTTGTCCTCCTGTGTGATTAGGACGGGTTCTGTGTGTACTAATAGGACGGCGGCCATTTTGTTTCTCCTAATCATTGCTCCCCAGACAAAACGATCCATTATAACTAATGAAAGGTATTTGGGAATATATTTATTATAAAGTAATAGTTATGTATTTTCATTTTCTTAATACCCGGAGAACCCCTTTAACCCCTACGTAGCACCAGTACGCCCTGACCTGTAGAGGGGGTTGTTGAGTGAGGGGACCCCCCCCATCCCCACACACGCACTCTTTTACAACTCTGTATGACCCCTATTTTTTTCATAGGGCATATGATCGTCATAAAGGAGGGTCCCGTTGGCGGTTTTCCACCCGTCGGCCCTCACAAGGCAGAGGCGACTGTCCGGGAATCCTGTCCAAACATAAACACTTCCTATACATCACATGTAAAACTGGTTGTAAAGATAAGACCAGCCGTGATCTCCACGCCGCGATCAGATTCCTACTGGTATCGGCGTTGCATGTATTTTTTTAATATTTCCTCATTCCACGGAGGGTGTACGTTGACCCCAGCCTCACCCTTTTCACGGCTCTGCATTGTGTATATAACACTCTGCTATTTATACTTCTGTGTATTACAATCATGAGCCCGAATGGCATTATAAAGATCGCTATGAGGGGTCAATGACTGACATAAAAGCATAACATAAAAATATTACGCAGAACTAAAACTATAAAGGTATAAACTATAAACACTCTGTATGATGTGCTTAAAGTGGTATTCCGGTTGAATAAAGTTATCTCCTAACTATCAGGAACCCCACCGATCACAAATCGGGGGCCCTGTAGTCCTCCCTCCTTTCAGAAATGAATGGAGCGGCCAATTGAGCTGCTCCATTCATTTCTATGGAAGTTCCGCTATCTTCAGAACTCCCTTAAAAATGGAGCAGCAAAACCTGCTGATCTGTTCACTTTCGGTGTCTCAAAGGAGTAAGGGGCCCCCGTTCTCGTGATCGGGTCCCAGCAGTAGGACCCCTATCCTGTGGATACAGGATAACTTTATAAAACTGGACTACCCCTTTAAAGGGGATGTTGACATATCCCTTGACATATGCTCATTTGTGGTCTATATTAAAGGGGTTTTCCAGGATTAAACTGTGGATAGGTCATCAGAATCTGATCGGTGGGGGTCCGACACCCGGGCCCCCCGCCGATCAGCTGTTTGAGAAGGTACCAGCGCTCCTGTGAGTGCTGCTACCTTCTCTCCGCTCACCAAGCACAGCGCCGTACATTGTATAGTGGCTGTGCTTGGTATCGCGCTCAGCCCCATTCACTTGAATAGGGCTGAGCTGCTCCTAGGTCACGTGACTGATGAATGTGACGTCACTGGCCTAGGAAAAGTTGAGAGAAGGTAGCAATGCTCACAGGAGCACCAGTGCCTTCTCAAACAGCTGATCGGCGGGGGTCCTGGGTGTCGGACCCCCACCGATTAGATACTGATGACCTATCCTGAGGATAGGTCATTAGTAGAAAAATCCAGGAAAACCCCTTTAAGGGTTGAGGGTACAGTGGACAACCCCTTTAAGACAGAGGTCAGTGTAGTTCTGACAATTTGGGGAACCCGCAACACAATGTATTTTTGAAATTCACGGTTACACCTTGTCGGGCTAGCTCAGCTGAATGTAATGATACCTGTCACTTAGTGATCCGTTGCCTCATTCTGGAGTAAACGTACTTTTAATCCATATGCAAAAAAAGCTATTAAGTGCACTGTGGGTGGGCCCAATCCACCCTGTGCACACTTGCTCCCCATGCTTCTTCTGCCAGCCCCTACTTCTCCTTGATTGATCCGGCTAGGTGAGATGACTATGCGGGACCCAAACCCTGTCAGACTAGGAGCAAGGGTGCACATAGTGGCTTGGACCCGCCCTCAGGGCACTTAATAGCTCATTTGCGTATGGATTACAAGTACTTCCAGAATGAAGCGACCACCTAACCAAGATTAGCAGTTACACCTGGGCCATGGTGACTGACAGGACCCAAAACCTCCTCCTCCTGGCACATGGTAGGTTTTGGGGGAAAGGACAAGGGGGAGGAGGGAAGATACAGATTTTGCGTTGGGGCCCAGGGGCTTCAAATTTTGCCAATGTATACCTTGGATGAAAGGCTGCAGTGTATACTGCTGTATAGGAGCATTGGTTAGCTCTGTCCTGGGTTTGAATCTGACCAAGGACAACATCTGCATGGAGTTTGTGTGCGATCCACTCGTGTGGTGGGTTCACTCCGCGTACGCCACTTTCCCCCCACACTTCAGAATCCTATGGATTCCTATCTCTTGGAAGATCAAATGATCAGATGTTGAAACCCAATGTGCCTAAGGCCTCATGCACACGACCGTTGTTTGGGTCCGCATCCGAGCCGAATTTTTTGCGGCTTGGATGTGGACCCATTTATTTCAGCAGGTCAGCAAAATATGCGGACAGCACACCATGTGCTATCCGCATCAGTATGTCCGTTCCGTGGCCCCGCCAAAAAAATAGAATATGTCCTATTCTTGTCCGTTTTGCGGACAAGGATAGGCATTGTTACAATGGATCCGCAAAAAAAAAAAAAAAACAGAAACACGGATGCCATATGGAATATCATCCGTTTGTTTTTTTTTTGCGTATCTGCAATTTGCGAACCGCAAAGCACATACGGTTGTATGCATGGAGCCTAAGACTTTTGGCAGGTCCACCAGTATTAGGCTTCATTCACGCATCCTGGAAAACGGTCAGTTTTTTGCGGATCCGTTGTTCCACAAAAAACTCTGTTTTTCAAGTACATCCGTTCCGTTTTTCCGCAAAAAATGGAAAGGATATATCTGTAAGTCATCCGTTTTTTGCGAATCAAATTTTTTTTTTTCCTACCCTCCTGGAACGGAATCCGCAAATGCGGATGACATGCGGATGCCTTTCTGCATGTCTTCCGCATTTTTGGAGGTTCCATAGACTTGTATTGAGCTACGGACCGCAAAATCGGGATAGAAGTAGGACAGGAGGATTTCTTTATGCGGACAGTCGGAACGGACACACGGATGCGGACAGCACACGGTGTACTGACTGCATTTTTTCGGGACCCATTGAAATGAATGGATCCGCATCCTATCCGCATAACTGTCTGAAATTGCGGAAAGGATGCGGATACAAAATACGGAGCCTTAGAGCAGTTTTCTGGACCATGGAGAAGAGATAGACTTGTGTTCCTGCAACGAGGAGGTGAAGTGACCTTCAGATCTGTAGGACATCACTACATGACCTCCACGTATGAAGACGCGTTGGACATTAATGGAGAGGAGGATAACATGTTCTATCTTCTTGTACTCGAGGCGAGGACCTCCGCCAGCGGCATCGTCATCTCTGAGGATCAGCACTGAAGCATTAAGATGGAAATGGAAGCGCGGGGAGTTTAGAGTAGTCCCAGAGCTCCTGACTTTGCACACAAGGCTCATTACTAAGGTTTTAAGGGAGGGATCCGCTTGACAACGCTGGCGCTGCTGTCAGGATGAGGATGTCAGTCTGCTCACAAGTAAATATACCTGAATGACTGAAATCCGGAATACGAAGCCACCTGCTTTCTCCTCGTATAGCAGGCCTCAGTGCTCTTCATGTGTAATCACTGTAGAATGGAGGATCTCAGGGGACCATGCTTCTCTAATGCTTCTGCTGGTTTGTTTACATGGATCTTACCTTGTCCGCTGGTTTCCTCATATATCTGACTCCTTGTGCTTTCCTTGCTTACTTGACTTTCTGGTTATATACCCAAACCTTGTCTCTTTTACCAATTCTTGTTTACTTGTATCTTCCCTGACTAGTTTATTTCAGTCTTCTTTCTTCAATTGCATCTTCCGTTTTTACTCGAATGTTCCTTAAAGGGGACCTGTCATCAGCTTTATGGTGACCTCACTGAGGGCAGTATAAAGTAGTGACAGAAAGGCTGATTTCAGCGGTGTGCCACTCATGAGCTAAAAGTAAGTGGTTGCTGAGAACCAGCATCATAATCATTGCAGCCCAGGCCTTGAAAAGAGTCAAATCTACCTGGGAAGAGTCATGGTTATTGATAATCTCCTGCTCTACCCGTCCATCTGCTGATGATTGGCAGTTCTCTCTTAGAGAGAAAGGGAGAAAACTAGGTAGAAGACTGTCAGTCATCAGCAGGTGGGCAGGGAGGAATTCATGAATAACCAGGACTCTTCTCATGAAGATTTGACTCTTTTCCAGGCCCAGTCTGCAATGATTTTGATGTTGGTTCTCGGCAACCACTTTCTTTTAACTCATAAATGACAGACCGCTGAAATCAGCTCACCTGTCTCTAATGTATTCTGCTGTTAGTATGGGCAGCATAAAGGTGATGACAGGTTCCCTTTAACTAGTTAATATCAATCTTTCCTCTTTACTTCCTTGTCTTTTTGTGTCTATCTTGTTGCCTCTTGTTGCTCCCTTGTTTACTTGTATCTTCTATGTCTTGTGTACTTGTATCTTCCTTGTCTTCTTGTGTCTTCCTTGTTTACTTGTCTTACTCTTCTCTTAAAGGGGTTGTCTCACTTCAGTAAGTGGAATTTATCATGTAGATAAAGTTACTACAAGGCACGTACTAATGTATTGTGATTGTCCATATTGCTTCATTTGCTGGCTTTATTCATTTTTCCATCACATTATACACTGCTTGTCTCCATGGTTACGACCACCCTGCAATCCATCAGTGGTGGTCGTGCTTGCACACTATAGGAAAAAGCATCAGCCTCTCTGGTGTCTGGGACCATGGGAGCGCACATAGACTGATGCTTCTTCCTATAGTATGCAAGAGCAGCCACTGCTGCTGGATTGCAGGGTGGTCTGTAACCATGGAAACAAGCAGTGTATAATGTGATGGAAAAATGAATCCAGCCAGCAAAGGAAGCAATATGGAGAATCACAATACATTAGTAAGTGCCTTGTATTAACTTTCTCTACATGATAAATGCCACTTACTGAAGTGAGAGGACCCCTTTAAGGTGGATTTAGATGGGCCTACTTAATGGCAGATTGTCGGGAAGGAAGCGTTCCTTCCCGACAGTTGGTGGCTCATTCACTGAAGGAGACCGCGCATTTACATACAACGATCTCCTCGTATAGTGATCTCCTCGGTTTAGCGATCCCTCATCCTCATGCAAAGTCATGGCTTCTGAGCAGCAGATCCCTGTTTATACCACACAATCTGCTGCCCAGAAGCCATGATCGGTGGTGCCTGCGTGAGCGACAGGATCACCTGATGTACGAACGTTTCGATTGTTCATTGGGTGATCGGCGGCACATTTAGACGGCCAGATGATCAGGAGAGACGGTTCACAGGAACGGTTATTCCCAATAATCTGGACCATTACTACTTTATACACTTGAACTTAAAGGGGTTTTCCAACCTTTGTATACTGAAGCCCTATCATCAGTATCTGATGGGTGGGAGTCCGACAACCAGGACCCCTGCTGACAAGCTGTTTGAGAAGGCACCAGCGCTCCTGTAAGCACTGGACTCTACATGATGAAATTAGCATGAGTGGGCGGAGCATGACACACCACGACCAGAAAGAATTGCTGTTCTGCCCCACCCCTTAGGCCCCGCACTAGATATAGTGATTCACCTATCTAATTTGGGCACAGCTAATCTATAGTGCAATCATATGGAGGTGCTGACCCAAAACTATAAACTTCCACACAGTATAAAGACGCACTAGACATAACCTGATGCCAGGAACGTCCCTTTAAATCCCCTTTCAGGATGAAGACTTTGTATTCCCAGTCTGGGAGCGTACAGTATTACGACTGCACATTCTGGCTCCTGATGTGAGGCAGCAGATGATACACGTGGCAGGGAGATCTCTGGAACAAATGATGCAGCGCTTCACACAGTCATGTGCAGCCGTTCAGCTCCCGCAACGTGAGACGGATCAAGACCACAAGACGGCAGATAGGGAATAAACACAATATTTTCCTCAAATTGTGCTTAAAAAATCAGCAATGCAAACAATTTCAGTGCGTTACACCGGATCACCAGATCCCATGCCTTATTTTAGGACCTATGCGCCCTTGAGTCCCTTCACTTTGTGGAAAGTCTTGGGGACAGCCGGGGACAGTGACCATTACGGGGCCCATTTGGTGGTCGCCCAGCTTTCTTTAGGTCCTAAAGCCATATTAATCTGCAAATAATTCACATTCTCTCCAACTGTTTGTCAGTCGGCACTGTAGTTCTGGAATTCTATTAGGTAACTAAGAGGGATCAGGATGGATCCATCCTACAAGCTGACCTATGATGTTAGCTGTCTATAAGAAGTACTTACCTTCAAGCCGGTTTTAAAGGGAATCTGTTGCCTCCCCTCCCCTTTAAAGTGGTTTTCCAGGATTTTACTACTAATGACCTATCCTCAGGATAGGTCATCAGTATCTGATCGGTGGGGGTCCGACACCCGGGACCCCCGCCGATCAGCTGTTTGAGAAGCTTTTCCTAGGCCAGTGACGTCACGTTCATCGCTCACGTGACCTAGGAGTGGCTCAGCCCCATTCAAGTGAATGGGGCTGAGCGCGATACCAAGCACGGCCACTATACAATGTACGGCGCTGTGCTTGGTGAGCGGGGAGAAGGCAGCGGCGCTCACAGACGATCGGCAGGGGTCCTGGGTGTCGTACCACCACTGATCAGATACTGATGACCTATCCTGAGGATATCATCAGTAGTAAAATCCTGGAAAACCCCTTTAAATAAAGGAGGGACATGGCACAGCCCCTATAAATCCTACTGGGGTTCCCCTCTTTCGTATATTTCTCCATAGTGGAGCAAGAACCCTAAAGGGAAACTGTCAGCATGAAGTATAGAAAATGCTAGAGGTCAGTTCTTTTCATCCTCTAGGAGAAATCGGACTCAGATGCCACTTGTAGGAGGACCCGAGGCTGAGGGTAACAGCACATGACAGCCCGGCCTCCGTCATGTAATATCTCATATGGTGATGATATTCTTAAAGGGAAACCGTCAGCATTATTCCCCCTTGGAAATCAATACTGAACATGTTAGGGGGTCCGTTCTTTTCATCCTATAGGAGAAATCAGACTCCAATGCCACTTGTTGGAGTCCTGAGCAGAGAGGAGTCCCACCAGTCTGGTCATGTGATGCTTTTTGTCCAATCATAAAGTAAATGGGCAATCTTACTGGTCATGTGACATGAGTAATGGGGGGGGGGGCTCCTGCTAGCAGAATTTGCATTTCCAAGTAGGTAAGAATGCAGATTCTGCTAGCAGGAGTCCACCATTACTCAGTGACCAGTAAAGTTGCTTATTTACTTTGTGATTGGCTAAAAAGCTTCACATGACCAGTTAAGTGGGACTCCTCTCTGCTCAGGAGTCCAACAAGTCGCGTTTGAGTCTGATTTCTCCTATAGGATGAAAAGAACGGACTCCCTAACATGTTCAGTATTGATTTCCAAGGGGAAATAATGCTGTAGGTTTCCCTTTAAGAATATCATCACCATATGAGATATTACATGATGGAGGCCGGGCTGTCATGTGCTGTTACCCTCAGCCTCTTGTCCTTTATAATTACAGACCCCAGGATTTTCCAGTGACTCTTGCCAGGCGGTCTCTGGTTTTTGGGGTATTTTTGTTGTTTTTATTTGTGTTTTTCTCGCCCCTATGATCACATTTTCTCTCTTTCATCTTCCCAGTGAGACAAAAGCTACAAGCTGCAGCGCTGTGTGCCCTACCTCCGTGGGCGGCCGGGGCCTGGACGTCATTTACAGAGCGGCCGGGGCAGCAAGTCTCTTATCACTGGATTCCTGTGGCATTTTTTATTTTGTAAAGTGATGGAAATCTCCCTGTTTTTCCCAAATGCTTGTCTGATCCTTCAGTGGTCGTGAGAAGTCTCCCGTTGCTGAAGATAACAGTAAAAAGCGCAATGATAATGGGCTGTGGGGGGATGATGGGTCTAATTGTCTTGTAAATGCAAGTTTTTGAGTGCAAGTGAACGCTCTTAAAGTGACAGTTGACCATTGTGGGACTGCAGTCTACTGAAACCCCTTAAAGGGGTTGGGAATTGGTGGCCTATCGCTATTATAGGCCACCCAGGTCAGATAGGTGCGGGCCCCCCCACCCGGGGCCTGCACCTATCTCCAGAATGGGCCCCTGAAAGTGAAGGAGAGTGTACCGCGCACGCGAAACATGCTCTCTATTCATTTCTATGGGAGTTCTGAAAATAACCTAGTGAGCGCGCTCTGCTATTTTAGGAAATCCTATAGAAATTAATAGAGAGTGCACCGCACAAGCGCTGCCGCCACTACATTCACTTCTATGGGACTGACGGAAGTAGCCGAGCCAGCGCTCTGATATTTTGAGCGGTTCCTGAGTGGCTTCTCTCCCCTCACTTCAGGGGGCTCCATTCTGGATAGCCTAAAAATGTCTATGATGAGACAATCCCTTTAAAGCGGTTTTCCAGCAGTAGAATATTGATGGCCTATAGTCAGGATAGGTCTTCAGTATCTGATCGTTGGGGGCCGACTCCCTGTCAGTCAGCTCTTTGAAGAGGCTGCGATGCCTTCCTAGGTCACTGATGTCATGTTCGTCGCCTAGGCGATGGCCTAGGCCCAGCTCAGTCCCATTCCAGTGAATAGGCCTGGGCTGCAGTACCCAGAACAACCACTATACAATGTACGGCGCTGTGCTTGGTAAGCTGTGAGGAGGCCGCAGCGATCACCGGAGCTGATCAGTCATCATGCCCGCTGTTGGATCCCCACCAATCAGAAGCTAATGACCTATCCTAAGGCCATTACTACTCCTAGTTGGCAAGTATACCGATGTGACAACCGCTTTACTGCTTGGGCAGACATATTGGTTGTTACCTATGTTTTCCATAAATAGTATATTTATAAAAAAAAATAATTTTTGAAAAGAATTTTTAGAAATTTTTGAAAACTGGGGTAATTCTCTATAAACTGCTTCAGGACCAGATGTTCCTCCTGTTATGTTGCGGCTGAAGTCGCCATTATCAGACTAACCGCCATCTGCGTTATTTGCACTGCGTTAAGGCGGCGCTCCCGTGACCTCTCCGTCAATTCATGCCGATTCTTTAAAAGATCATTAAACATTCCAAGTAAGTAAGGAAGTCTATTCAGATCCTTGCATGTGACTCCATCGTCTTGTGCTCGTCTTGTGTGTATGGGCTGAGGAGCCGGGAGCGCTCTGTTGAGCTGTGTGTGTGTTGTGTAAATGCCAGGAGACTGAGAGGTGCATGTGAAATCCGAGGACCGTCAACTGTGCTAATGGGGACAGATGAGTCTGCATAAGAATGGCTGTAATTTGAGCAAGGAATGAGTGGAATTCCATTGAAGTGAACCCAAAATGGCCTGCGTTAACCTCGCATCCTGCAGGAGGTAACAGGACCACATACTAAACTCTCTGTTTGATTTTGGCCCCTCTTTCTTTTTTGTTTCTTTCTTTCTTTATTGCCCTTTTTTACAGTTTTTTTCACATATAATTTCCACTCATTTTCAGATCGAACCCATGGGCTATCCAGGGGGAGCCCCTTATCAAATACTGTGTTGCGTTCAACTGAAAAAAGATATTTATCTTAACATTTAAATGTACTTTTTTGGGATATTCCCACAAATTCATGCTCCAGGGCCCCTCCTGTATGGGTGGGATCTATATCATATAACAATGGGGCTCTGCCGTATATTATATAACAATGGGGCTTTGCTGAATATTATATAACATTGGGGCTCTGCTGTATATTATATAACAATGGGGTTCTGCTGTATATTATATAACAGTGGGGCTCTGCTGTATATTATATAGCAATGGGGCTCTGCTGTATATTATATATAACAATGGGGCTCTGATGTATATTATATAACATTGGGGCTCTGCTGTATATTATATAACAATGGGGCTCTGCTGTATATTATATAACAGTGGGGCTCTGCTGTATATTATATAGCAATGGGGCTCTGCTGTATATTATATAACAATGGGGCTCTGCTGGGGGCTCTGCTGTATATTATATAGGGGCTCTGCTGTAATATTGGGGCTCTGCTGTATATTATATATAACAATGGGGCTCTGCTGTATATTATATAACAATATTACATTGGGGCTCTGCTGTATATTATATATACAATGGGGCTCTGCTGTATATTATATAAAATGGGGGCTTATATGCTGTATATTATATAACAATTGGGGCTCTGCTGTATATTATATAACAATGGGGCTCTGCCGTATATTATATTATATTATATACAATGGGGGCTCTGCTGTATATTATATAACAATGGGGCTCTGCTGTATATTATATAACAATGGGGCTCTGCCGTATATTATATAACAATGGGGCTCTGCTGTATATTATATATCATTGGGGCTCTGCTGTATATTATATAACAATGGGGCTCTGCTGTATATTATATAACAATGGGGCTCTGCGTATATTTATATAATAACAATGGGGCTCTGCTGTATATTATATATACATTTGGGGCTCTGCTGTATATTTATATAACAATGGGGCTCTGCTGTATATTATATAACAATGGGGCTCTGTTGTATATTATATAACAATGGGGCTCTGCTGTATATTATATAACAATGGGGCTCTGCCGTATATTATATAACAATGGGGCTCTGCTGTATATTATATAACAATGGGGGCTCTGCTGTATATTATAATAACAATGGGGCTCTGCTATATTATATATCAATGGGGCTCTGCTGTATATTATATAACAATGGGGGCTCTGCTGTATATTTATATAACAATGGGGCTCTGCTGTATATTTATATAACAATTGGGGCTCTGCTGTATATTATATAACAATGGGGCTATCTGCAATGGGGCTCTGTATATTATATAACAATGGGGCTCTGCTGTTATATTATACAATGGGGCTCTGCTGTATATTATATAACAATGGGGCTCTGCTGTATTATATAACATATGGGGCTGGGGCTCTGCTGTATATTATATAACATGGGGCTCTGCTGTATATTATATAACAATGGGGCTCTGCTGTATATTATACTGTATAACAATTGGGGCTCTGCTGCTGTATATTATATAACAATGGGGCTCTGCTGTATATTATATAACATATTGGGGCTCTGCTGTATATTATATAACAATTGGGGCTCTGCTGTATATTATATAACAGTGGGGCTCTGCTGTATATTATATAACAATGGGGCTCTTATGCTGTATATTATATAACAATGGGGCTCTGCTGTATATTTATATAACATTGGGGCTCTGCTGTATATTATATATAACAATGGGGCTCTGCTGTATATTATATTAACAATGGGGCTCTGCTGTATATATATATATTATTGGGGCTCTGCTGTATATTATATAACAATATACAGTGGGGCTCTGCTGTATATTATATAACAATGGGGCTCTGCTTGTATATTATATAACAATGGGGCTCTGCTGTATATTATATAACATTGGGGCTCTGCTGTATATTAATATAACAATTGGGGCTCTGCTGTATATTATATACAATGGGGCTCTGCTGTGTATTTATATAACAATGGGGCTCTGCTGTATATTATATAACAATGGGGCTCTGCTGTATATTATATAACAATGGGGCTCTGCTGTATATTATATAACAATGGGGCTCTGCTGTATATATTATAGGGGCTCTGCTGTATATTATATAACAGGGGCTCTGCTGCTGTATATTATATAACAATGGGGCTCTGCTGTATATTATATAACAATGGGGCTCTGCTGTATATTATATAACAATGGGGCTCTGCCGTATGTATATATTATATATATATTGGGGCTCTGCTGTATATTATATAACAATGGGGCTCTGCTGTATATTATATAACATTGGGGGCTCTGCTGTATATATTATATACAATGGGGCTCTGTATATTATATAACAATGGGGCTCTGCTGTATATTATATAACAATGGGGCTCTGCTGTATATTATATAACAATGGGGCTCTGCTGTATATTATATAACAATGGGGCTCTGCTGTATATTATATAACAATGGGGCTCTGCTGTATATTATATAACAGTGGGGGCTTCTGCTGTATTTATATATAACAATGGGGGCTCTGCTGTATATTATATAAACAATGGGGCTCTGCTGTATATTTATATAACAATTGGGGCTTCTGCTGTATATCAATGGGGCTCTGCTGTATATTATATAACAATGGGGCTCTGCTGTATATTATATAACAATGGGGCTCTGCTGTATATTTATATATATTATTGGGGGCTCTGCTGTATATTATATAACAATGGGGCTCTGCTGTATATTATATAACAATTGGGGCTCTGCTGTATATTATATAACAATGGGGCTCTGCTGTATATTATATATACATGGGGCTCTGCTGTATATTATATAACAATGGGGCTCTGCTGTAATATTATATATATATACAATGGGGCTCTGCTGTATATTATATAACAATATATTAACAATGGGGCTCTGCTGTATATATATATATATACAATTGGGGCTCTGCTGTATATTATATAACAATGGGGGCTCTGCTGTATATTATATAACAATGGGGCTCTGCTGTATATTATTATAACAATGGGGCTCTGCTGTATATTATATAACAATGGGGCTCTGCTGTATATTATATAACATGGGGGCTCTGCTGTATTTATATATAATGGGGCAATGGGGCTCTGCTGTATATTATATAACATTGGGCTTGCTGTATTTATATAACATTGGGGCTCTGCTTGTATATTATATATAACAATGGGGCTCTGCTGTATATTATATAACAATGGGGGCTCTGCTGGTATATTATATATAACAATTGGGGCTCTGCTGTATATATATATATATTATATAACAATGGGGCTCTGCTGTATATTATATAACAATTGGGGCTCTGCTGTATATTATATATATAACAATGGGGCTCTGCTGTATATTATATAACATGGGGCTCTGCTGTATATTATATAACAATTGGGGCTCTGCTGTATATTATATATTAACTGCTGTATATTATATGGGGCTCTGCTGTATATATTATATAACAATGGGGCTCTGCTGTATATTATATAACAGTGGGGTTCTGCTGTATATTATATAACATTGGGGCTCTGCTGTATATTATATAGCAATGGGGCTCTGCTGTATATTATATAACAATGGGGCTCTGCTGTATATTATATAACAATGGGGCTCTGCTGTATATTATATATAACAATGGGGCTCTGCTGTATATTATATAACATTGGGGCTCTGCTGTATATTATATAACAATGGGGCTCTGCTGTATATTATTATATATACATTGGGGCTCTGCTGTATATTATATAACATTGGGGCTCTGCTGTATATTATATAACAATGGGGCTCTGCTGTATATTATATAACATTGGGGCTCTGCTGTATATTATATAACAATGGGGCTCTGCTTTGTATTTATATAACAATGGGGCTCTGCTGTATATTATATATAAGCAATGGGGCTCTGCTGTATATTATATAACAATGGGGCTCTGCTGTATATTATATAACATTGGGGCTCTGCTGTATATTATATATAACAATGGGGCTCTGCTGTATATTATATAACATTGGGGCTCTGCTGTATATTATATAACAATGGGGCTCTGCTATATTATATAACAATGGGGCTCTGTATATTATATAACAATGGGGCTCTGCTGTATATTATATATATATTATTGGGGGCTCTGCTGTATATTAATATAACAGTGGGGCTCTGCTGTATATTATATAACAATGGGGCTCTGCTTGTATATTATATAACAATGGGGCTCTGCTGTATATATTATATATTACAATGGGGCTCTGCTGTATATTATATAACAATGGGGCTGGGGCTCTGCTGTATATTATATATATATACAATGGGGCTCTGCTGTATATATTATATAATATACATTATGGGGCTCTGCTGTATATTATATATACAATGGGGGCTCTGCTGTATATTATATAATATTATAACATTGGGGCTCTGCTGTATATATATATATATATAACATTGGGGCTCTGCTGTATATTAATATAACAGTTTGGGGCTCTGCTGTGTATATTATATATAATACAATTGGGGCTCTGCTGTATATTATATTAATTATATGGGGCTCTGCTGTATATTATATAACAATGGGGCTCTGCTGTATATTATATAACAATGGGGCTCTGCTGTATATTATATATGGGGCTCTGTTGTATATATACAATGGGGCTCTGCTGTATATTATATAACATGGGGCTCTGCTGTATATTATATAACAATTGGGGCTCTGCTGTATATTATATATAACAATGGGGCTCTGCTGTATATTATATAACATTTGGGGCTCTGCTGTATATGGCTATATATTATATAAACAATGGGGCTCTGCTGTATATTATATATATATTATTGGGGCTCTGCTGTATATTATATATATATATATGGGGCTCTGCTGTATATTCATATAACATTGGGGCTCTGCTGTATATTATATAAACAGTGGGGCTCTGCTGTTATATTATATTATAAAATGGGGCTCTGCTGTATATTATATAACATTGGGGCTCTGCTGTATATTATATAACAAAAGTGGGGGCTCTGCTGTATAATTATATAACAATGGGGCTCTGCTGTATATTATATAACAATTGGGGCTCTGCTGTATATTATATATACAATGGGGCTCTGCTGTATATTATATAACATTGGGGCTCTGCTGTATATTATATAACAATGGGGCTCTGCTGTATATTATATAACAATGGGGCTCTGCTGTATATTATATAACAATGGGGCTCTGCTGTATATTATATAACATAATTATATGGGGCTCTGCTGTATATTATATAATTGGGGCTCTGCTGTATATTATATAACAATGGGGGCTCTGCTGTATATTATATAACAATTGGGGCTCTGCTGTATATTATATAACATTGGGGCTCTGCTGTATATTATATAACAATGGGGCTCTGCTGTATATTATATAACATTGGGGCTCTGCTGTATATTATATAACATATGGGGCTCTGCTGTATATTATATAACAATGGGGCTCTGCTGTATATTATATAACATTGGGGCTCTGCTGTATATTATATATTATTGGGGCTCTGCTGTATATTATATATTATTGGGGCTCTGCTGTATATTATATAACATTGGGGGGGCTCTGCTGTATATTATATAACAATGGGGCTCTGCTGTATATTATATAACATTGGGGCTCTGCTGTATATTATATATTATTGGGGCTCTGCTGTATATTATATAACAATGGGGCTCTGCTGTATATTATATAACAATGGGGCTCTGCTGTATATTATATAACAATGGGGCTCTGCTGTATATTATATAACATTATATAACATTGGGGCTCTGCTGTATATTATATAACATGGGGCTCTGCTGTATATTATATAACATTGGGGCTCTGCTGTATATATATATATTATTGGGGCTCTGCTGTATATTATATAACAATTGGGGCTCTGGGCTCTGCTATATTATATAACAATGGGGCTCTGCTGTATATTATATAACAATGGGGCTCTGCTGTATATTATATAACAATGGGGCTCTGCTGTATATTATATAACATGGGGCTCTGCTGTATATTATATATAACAATGGGGCTCTGCTGTATATTATATATAACAATGGGGCTCTGCTGGTCTGCTGTAATATTATATAACAATGGGGCTCTGCTGTTATATTATATAACAATGGGGCTCTGCTGTATATTATATATTATTAACAATGGGGTTTCTGCTGTATATTATATAACATTGGGGCTCTGCTGTATATTATATAACAATGGGGCTCTGCTGTATATTATATAACAATGGGGCTCTGCTGTATATTATATAACAATGGGGCTCTGCTGTATATTATATAACAATGGGGCTCTGCTGTATATTATATATACAATGGGGCTCTGCTGTATATTATTATATTAACAGTGGGGCTCTGCTGTATATTCTATAACATGGGGCTTCTGCTGTATATTATATATAACAATGGGGCTCTGCTGTATATTATATATACATTGGGGCTCTGCTGTATATTATATAACAATGGGGCTCTGCTGTATATTTATATATACAATGGGGCTCTGCTGTATATATTATATAACAATTGGGGCTCTGCTGTATATATTATATAACTCTGCTTGGGCTCTGCTGTATATTATATATACAGGGGCTTGCTGTATTATTATATAACAGTTGGGGCTCTGCTGTATATTATATAACAATGGGGCTCTGCGGTATATTATATAACAATGGGGCTCTGCTGTATATTTATATAACAATGGGGCTCTGCTGTATATTATATATTGGGGCTCTGCTGTATATATATATATGGGGCTCTGCTGTATATTATATAACAGTGGGGCTCTGCTGTATATTATATATATAACAATGGGGGCTCTGCCGTATATTATATAAACAATTGGGGCTCTGCTGTATATTATATATATATCATTGGGGCTCTGCTGTATATTATAATTGGGGCTCTGCTGTATATTATATAACAATGGGGCTCTGCTGTATATTATATAACAATGGGGCTCTGCTGTATATTATATAACAGTGGGGCTCTGCTGTATATTATATAACAATGGGGCTCTGCGGTATATTATATAACAATGGGACTCTGCCTGTATATTATATAACAATGGGCTCTGCTGTATATTATATAGGGGCTCTGCCGTATATTATATAACATTGGGGCTCTGCTGTATATTATATAACAATGGGGCTCGCTCTGCTGTATATTATATAACAATGGGCTGGGGGCTCTGCTGTATATTATATAACAATGGGGCTCTGCTGTATATTATATAACAATTGGGGCTCTGCTGTATATTATATAACATTGGGGCTCTGCTGTATATTATATATTGGGGCTCTGCTGTATATTATATAACAATGGGGCTCTGCTGTATATTATATAACAATGGGGCTCTGCTGTATATTATATAACAATGGGGCTCTGCTGTATATTATATAACAATGGGGCTCTGCTGTATATTATATAACAATGGGGCTCTGCTGTATATTATATAACTGCTGTACATTGGGGCTCTGCTGTATATTATATATAATGGGGCTCTGCTGTATATTATATAACATTGGGGCTCTGCTGTATATTATATAACAATGGGGCTCTGCTGTATATTATATAACATTGGGGCTCTGCTGTATATTATATATTATATGGGGCTCTGCTGTATATTATATAACAATGGGGCTGCTGTATATTATATGGGGGCTCTGCTGTATATTATATAACAATGGGGCTCTGCTGTATATTATATAACATTGGGGCTCTGCTGTATATTATATAACAATGGGGCTCTGCTGTATATTATATAACAGTGGGGTTCTGCTGTATATTATATAACAATGGGGCTCTGCTGTATATTATATAGGGGCTATTATATGGGGCTCTGCTGTATATTATATAACAATTGGGCTCTGCTGTATATTATATAACATTGGGCTCTGCTGTATATTATATAATACAATGGGGGCTCTGCTGTATATAATATAACAGTGGGGCTCTGCTGTATATTATATATACAATGGGGCTCTGCTGTTATTATATAACAATGGGCTCTGCTATATTATATAACATGGGGCTCTGGTATATTATATAACATTGGGCTCTGCTGTATATTATATAACATGGGGCTCTGCTGTATATTATATAACAGTGGGGCTCTGCTGTATATTATATAACAATGGGGCTCTGCTGTATATTATATAACAATGGGGCTCTGCTGTATATTATATAACAATGGGGCTCTGCTGTATTATATATAACAATGGGGCTCTGCTATTATATATAACAATGGGGCTCTGCTGTATATTATATAACATTGGGCTCTGCTTATTATATATGGGGCTCTGCTGTATATTATATAACATGGGCTATCTCTGGGGCTCTGCTATATTAATATACAATGGGGCTCTGCTGTATATTATATAACAATGGGGCTCTGCTGTATATTATATAACATATGGGGGCTCTGGGGGCTCTGCTATATTATATAACATGTATATTATATAATTGGGGCTCTGCTGTATATTATATAACATTGGGGCTCTGCTGTATATTATATAATTGGGCTGCTGTATATATATAACAATGGGGCTGCTGTATTTATATAACTGGGGCTCTGCTGTATATTATATAAAATGGGGCTCTGCTTATTATTTAACAGGGGGCTCTGCTGATATATTATATAACATTGGGGCTCTGCTGTATATATTATATAACAATGGGCTCTGCTGTATATTATATAACAATTGGGGCTCTGCTGTATATTATATAAAATGGGTCTGCTGTATATTATATATTATTGGGGCTCTGCTGTATATTATATAACATTGGGGCTCTGCTGTATATTATATAAATTGGGCTCTGCTGTATATATTTATAACAATGGGGCTCTGCTGTATATTATATAACATTGGGGCTCTGCTGTATATTATATAATTGGGGCTCTGCTGTATATTATATACATTGGGCTCTGCTGTATATTATATAACAATGGGGCTCTGCTGTATATTATTATAACAATTTCTATATATATGGGGCTCTGCTGTATTATCTATATAATGGGTTCTGCTGTATATTATATAACATTGGGGCTCTGCTGTATATTATATAACAATGGGCTCTGCTGTATATTATATATTATATTAATATTTCTCTGCTTTATTATATAATATTATGTTTATTGCTATTATGTAATAATGCGTTGTATTATATTATTTATACCTGCAGCTATATTATTATAACATTGGGGCTCTGCTGTATATTATATAACATTGGGGCTCTGCTGTATATTATATAACAATGGGGCTCTGCTGTATATTATATAACAATGGGGGCTCTGCTGTATATTATATATTATATTATATGGGGGCTCTGCTGTATATTATATAACAATGGGGGCTCTGCTGTATATTATATAACATTGGGGCTCTGCTGTATATTATATATAACAATGGGGCTCTGCTGTATATTATATAACATTGGGGCTCTGCTGTATATTATATATTATTAGAGGGCTCTGCTGTAATTATATATTATTGGGGCTCGCTGATATTAATATAACATGGGGCTCTGTCTGTATATTATATACAATGGGGCCTGCTTGTATATTATATATTATTGGGGCTCTGCTGTGATATCGATATACATGGGAGCTCTGCTGTAAAATTAATATAAACAATGGGGCTCTGCCGTATATTATATAACATTGGGGCTCTGCTGTATATTATATAACAGTGGGGCTCTGCTGTATATTATATGACTTCCTCAGACCCTCACGTATACAGTAGTTTCTCTATTTTGATTATATAATTTATTACTGTGTTCTGCACGTTGCGCTTCTATCCATGTAACGCGTCTCTCTCAGATTCTCGCCTCCTTTGTCTCGTTATTTTATTTCCCGTATTTATGAGCGCCTGCAGACAAGTACTTAGAGGCTGGGATTTCCTCTCTTCTGCTTTTATGTCTACGTAAAACACGGCTTCCAATAAATATGAATAATCCCGTTCTATTAGATGGATGCATCGCTGGATTCCAGATTTCCGGTATGGATGAGCCTTGTGGCGGCTGTGGGAGACACAAGCTCAGCTGCTGGAACCAATTAAAAGGCATCATAAATATTAGGAGCTAAAAGTTTATTGGAAGAATTTCCACTTTTAACCACTTCACGCCGGCAGAGCTTTCACCACTTAGTTTTGAATTCTGTCCAGAACATCGATGGGATCCAGATTCCAGAAGGCTGAAGACGGGGTTAATTGATCCCGGTAATGAATCCCCCACCATCCTGGTGACCGTCCTTAAAATGAGATTGTAGGGACAAAGGCTTAAAACATTTGTATGAGGTTAGGAAAAATGGTCAGCTGCTTCTTTTTCCAGGAACAGCGCCACTCTTGCATGTGGGCTGTTTGTAGTATTGCATCATGGCAGCAGGTGAGGCTCTTCTTATCAGGGGATATAAATGTCAAATTTGCAAAATTTGCAACTGCAAAGATTTAATGCCGCTCACATCAATGTCAAAACTGGGTGGGGCCTAATATTTGGGGGTGGGGCCTCCTCATCCTGACGTAGATTTCAGTTTATGGCACAAGGATGCAGCAAATTATGGGGCAGCTCCAAATAGATTTGCCAGATCTTACTCCAACAACTTTTTATTAAAGGGGTTGTCCTGTTTCTGGATGGACAACCCTCCATATCGAGCTGCAGTGAAGAACGGGTAAGTACTTACCTGCCACTCAGGTTCTCCATGCTGGCCTCTGTTCACATAGAAAACACCAAACTGCTGCAGCCAATCATTGGCTTTAGCAATGTACCTGAAAAGAACAGTGATTGGCTGCTAGGGTCACATGTTGTCGATGTTATGTCACCACTGTAGTCAGGTACATGGAGCCCAGCTGGGAGAACCGGATTGGCAGCGGTAGGTAGGTACTTAATTATTCTCCATGTTGGCTTTTAAAATCTGCCCTATAACATTTTCTTCCAGAAACAGCGCCACACCTGTCTGCAGGTTGAGCCTGATATGGCAGCTCGGCTCCATTGAAATACATGGAGCTGAGCTGCAGTACAACATACAACCTGCGGACAGGTGTGGCGCTGTTTTGTCTTATCCTGGACAACTCCTCCTATATAGCACACATTGAAGCACTAAACTAGATCTCTTTTATAGGGGTTATCCAGGATTTTGATAGCCTATCCTAAGGATAGGCCATCAATATCAGATTGGGAAGGAGGTGGGGACTGACGCTGTTTCAGAGTAACTCCAGCGCCAGAACTACACATTTTTTATCTCCCCCTCCAGGCAGGTAAGGAAGCCGTTACCAGCCCTTAAGACTCTCGCCAGGTCAATAAAAGGAAACGTTTCTCTGCAAACGACCCAAAGTGATGTCAGCGCGATGACAACAGTGATGACAACAATTATGGAGGAATTAACCTTCAGGAGAGCGCAGGGCATGCCGCCCCTTATGTCCAAACCAATTGTAAAGGCCGTGCTTCTGTGGCTCAGGTCATCGGAGTCCGGGACGGAGGGGGTGACGTACTGTACAAGGGTCTGCAGCTCTGGCTGTAATGGGATACGGTGGGGCTATTCTTAGCCCCTGTCAGCACCGGTCCAGCATCACCCTCTGCTCAGGGGAACAAATGCTACTGGTCACAGCTGAAAATCTACAGACAGGTGGGGGGGCCGACACCTGTTCTATTAATTCTGCGGCTCAGCAGTGACAAAGCAGCAGGAGTTCCAGCCACTAGAGAAAGGACGCCTGCCCTACGATGGCCGACAGTAGCTTGCAAACTATCGTCCGCGATGGTCGACGCCAGACCCTCGTCTGCCGAAAATGTAGTCATCCGTGCTGCATGTTTATAGCATTTTTGGCTGAATTCGGCGGATCACTTGCAATTGTGCTCAAGGACCGTAGAGTCCGTTTTAAAAAAAAACAAACAAAAAATGTCTCATTTGTCCAGATCAACCAATAAAATTGATCCTTTCATTTTCCAAATGAGCTCTGAAAAATGAAAGGTGGAATCTGATTGGTTGCCGTGGGCAACTAAGCCAGTTTTCCTTTTCACCAGTTTTGATAAGTCTATTACCTCAAATAAATGGCCAGATTTAGGCCGCTTTCACACAGCCAAGTCGCTATTTCCCCTCTGTGCTGCTGGAGGATTCATCTAGTGCGTTTCGTCATAAACTACCGTAGTTGAATCATCTGGCACTCCATGCATCTGAATAGGGGTGCACCTAGCCTTTCTGCGAAAACTGAAACGGCATCCCTCATGCCAATTTCTTAACCTTACCCCTTTGCCACAATGAAAGCGCTCATTGCCCATGGCCCTTTGGCTGTCCCCCCTCTTGCCACTACCTGGTGCTGCCTGAGGAGATCGCCTCAACTGGCCTCATTGGTGGCGCGCCCCTGCATCTGGAATAAAAACTGGTGTGATCCTTGCTATGGGGCCCTTACTTCTCTATGTACGCCACTGTCCAGGAGTACCCCCACCTCACACATTTATAGTACAGTACAGTATAGTATAGTATAGGGTTTGCCATAAATGTCTGGTAGAAGCAGGCCCCACCAATAGGACTCACAAGTATCTCCAGAAGGGGGGACAGCGCTGACAGGTAGAGATGACAGGTGCTGCTGACTGTTTTTTCTGCAGGCTAATTGCTTTCATGCGCTAAGTACAGAAGATTAACAAATGATCCCCCCCCCCATTCCTCTTCTTAGCGGCTGCAGGATTTACCTTCTGCTATATGTCTACCTCCATTCTCCAGACATTAGTAATGCTGCACTCTGACCCACATCTTCCCAGCACAGACATCAGTGTCGCCCCGAGGAATATTTGTACCTTATAGACACAAGAAAAATGTATGTTTGTTCACATACCTCGCATTTTATTCACTTTTGTGTCACAGTGCAATTCGAGTTCAGTTTGCACTCCACACGCAGACACCTAGGGCTTAACTATATTTGCGCCCCCTTATAAAATGTAACGTAACATACTGTCCTGCTGTACTGGACACAAAAAGAGCGGCCATATCATACTATGATACACACATTTCTTACACACACATTTGTATATATATATATATATACAGTATATACTCACAATACACACACATATATACACACAATAAACATATATCTATCCATCGACTTTACACACACACACATATATGTACACATTGCACATATAGACATTCATATTACACACACATAAAGTGATGCACATTATATCTACTTATATCTCCTGCAGAGCTTCTACATCCCAGCAGTGGAAAGGTGAGCGTGAGAAGTGGTGAGTAGAGCAGAGCCTGCTTCCTGCCTGAGCTGCTTTCTGCTCCCCTTTCTTCTCCCTCTCCTGTCTGCAGCCTGGGACAAGTTACCACAGCTGGTAAAAAGCTCTGGCTGCTGTAACTTGAAGGAAAACAGGGAAGAGAGGAAAATGGGAACACCTTATACTGTGCCCTCTGTCTATCTATCTATCTATCTATCTATCTATCTATCTAATTCAAATTTAAAGGGAACCTGTCATCACCAAAACACCCCCTGAACTAGAGTAAGCGGTGTATAGTGTAAGTGATGCTGAATCCGAATATGTAAGTTTTATGTTCATACTCACTTCCATTCTGACGCTGTGCTCCCACAAACCAGCAGTAAAATGCACTCAGTGGACTCCAGTGCTCACTCACATAATGGAGAGGACTCAAAGAAGAGTCCTCTCAATGCATTTTAGTGCTAGTTTGTGGGAGCACAGCGTCGGAATGGAAGTGAGTATGAAGATAAAACTTACATATTCGTATTCAGCATCACTTACACTATACACCGCTTACTCTAGTTCAGGGGGTGTTTCGGAGATGACAGGTTCCCTTTCAATTAAAAAAAAAGCTTTATTGGCACATCCAAGTAAAAACAATCTATCTATCTATCTATCTATCTATCTATCTATCTATCTATCTATCCCATATCTATCTATCTATCTATCTTCTATCTATCTATCTATCTATCTATCCCATATATATCTATCTATCTTTCTATATTCACAAAATATATGCCTATCGTCCCTGAGGATTTGCACCCGGTAATTTTACGTCTAACTGTGCTGCTGCATCTTCTGTTATTTGTATCTATCTATCTATCTATCTATCTATCTATCTATCTATCTATCTATCTCATATCTATCTATCTATCTCATATCTATCTATCTCATATCTATCTATCTCATATCTATCTATCTATCTATCTCATATCTATCTATCTATCTCATATCTATCTATCTCATATCTATCTATCTATCTCATATCTATCTATCTATCTCATATCTATCTATCTATCTATCTATCTATCTATCTATCTATCTATCTATCTATCTATCTCATATCTATCTATCTATCTATCTCATATCTATCTATCTATCTCATATCTATCTTTTATCTATCTATCTATCTATCTATCTATCTACTAAACAGAAAATGGTAGCAGCACTAGATAGGCCATGACATATAAAATAAACATATGAAAAGGTAAAAAAGCATTACTGCTATGTAGACAAGTAGATAAAGTGGAAGCTCTTGGCGCATATAAATGATCATAAATATGTTGGGCCCATCCACCAACCGTCAAGGTGGCTTCCAATCAGATGGGTCTTATACTAACACTGACCTGCATCCTACATAAACCGGCAGGCCTGTATCAAGGGAACACCATACCTTTAGCACTCCTGTTCACACTGGTGCAGCTTCTGATCAGGTATGGTGTTCCCTTGATACAGGCCTGCCGGTCTATCTATCTATCTATCTATCTATCTATCTATCTATCTAGTCTGTTTCATATCTTTTATCTCTCTAGTATAAACACCCATCAAACAGCTCCCAATATCTCAGCTTCCCGTTCATACATAGCAGATTTCTTGCAGAAGTTTCTGCAGATGAAAAGCCAGTTCCTTAGAACTGAATGGGGCTCTTCCTGAAGCGTGTGCATGGATTTGGGCAGATGAATGGTAGAGCTGAATAAATTTCTGCACCAACATTTCTGCGTGCGAATACATGTGGCTGAGATATTGTACATTCCGATTTCTGAATTTTCAGGTTTGGAGTGAGTAGTGGGGACCCATCGGCATCATTTGCAGGACTTTGGCCCCTGGGAGTTTACCTGCATTCTGTCGTGTCAGCTTTAAGGAATGCTGTGGAAGGAATGTCATTACCTGCATTCACACATACCTGTGTTTTACGTGGAGGTTATGGGGCCCACATTCTTTGGTTGCAAACAGATGCTCACAGCAGGCCCGCCTGACTACAAGGACCTCAGCGTTACCCACAGTGCGCAGTGCTTCTAGAACATAGTGGTCATGCATCTCTGTGGCCGCCCTATTATGGCTCATACGGCCAAGGCCACCAATGAGGCCAGGTGAGGCGATTGCCTCAGGCAGCACCAGGTAGGGGCAAGAGGGGGCAGCGGAAGGGGCATGGACTGAAGGGAAGGAGTTAGGTTAAAGCATTGGGAAGGGAAGGGGGCGCTGTTTCAGTTTCCGCCTCAGGCAGCAGAAAGGCTAGGTGCTCCCCTGCATAAAGCCATTTATATCTCGGGATAACCCCTTATCCATAGCCCTAAACTACAAGACTGCAGCTATAGGGGGTGCAGAGGTGGCAGTCACACCCCACCCTGATTCCTGAGGGGGGCCCAAGGGTCCCTGCGTCATATAGGACGACACCGGTATTATAAATGGCACTTGGTAGGTGGGGGCCGTGTTATTTTTTTTGGCACTGGGGCCCAAGAGCTTCAAGTTACAACTTTGACTCCACCCTTTTCAAAATGGCGCCCGTATGTGTCCCCTCCCAGCAGTCTTCCGTGTACGCCGTCACTAACCATGCGCCGCTTTCACCGCCATTTGCATTTGATCGGTTCGGCTTCTCTTGAGCAATTCGCCAGGGTTTAAAGGGGTATTCAGGTTAGAGAAAGTTATCCCCTATCCACAGGGGTGAGGGTCCTACCGCTGAGACCCCCGCGATCTAATAGATAACTTTCTCCAACTGGAATACCCCTTTAAGCATTGCTCGGGGGAAACGCTTGAGCAGTCAATCACTCTCTGCCATGAGGGTCCCTCGGTACTGGAGCGCTCTAGACCGTCTCACGCCTCTTCTCACCGCTCCTGTCACACCTAATTCCATGTGAAAGGTCGTCGCCATGTCAGCATCTGCCTCCTGGATAAATGGCTTTGACGTGCTCTAAAGTGTCAGCAGATATGTAAATGGCCGTCAGCTGTGCCCAGATTTCACTAAGATTTGGGATTCTCGCAAGGGTCATCACATCAAGGGAACGTTTGGTGACATCTGTTAAATGTGATCCTTCAAGGAGACCCTAAAAAAATAAAAAAACACCCAAAAACTGATGAATTCATACAGCAAATATAATGCACTCCTCAGCTGTGTGAGCAGGACTTGATTTCAGACTCAGAATTTAAACTAGAATGTTTCCGTTCACAGACAGTAAGCAGACATTTTGAAAATGGTGAAGAATTGATGCACACAGTATAGGGGGAGACTTTGTTGCCTATAGCAACCAATCACAGTGCAGCTTTCATGTCTTATAGAGCTCTTAAAAAATCAAAACTGCTCTGTGATTGGTTGCTGGGGACTACAAGGATCAGGCTCAGACTTTCCTCTCTGTTTTCCTCGTCCTTTGAGGAGTTTTTCTTGAGACAGCTTGCACATAAGCTTGGGTGCTTAAGTTAGACTCTGAATAGATGGTCCAGCCTGGCCTGGAAATGTAATTTGGCAAAGTTGCCTCTCTCTGCCTTTTGGTAACTGAGGTTGATAGATGTCTCCATCCCAAGAAGATTTTTTGAAGGTGTCCTCTGACAGGTCAATGATAGGGGTAGAAGCACAAGACTCCCCTTCAATCCCCAATTTAGGCTAACCCTATTCCCCCCTTATCGATGGACTATGCCAGCGTTAATGTAGTGGGCACCATTTTGATTTTTGCTCTGGAGAGACCTCTACTTTATTTACCCCACTTATTGTTGAAATAAAATGTCCCCATGGCGTGTAATACATAGTCGCCAACTGTCCAGAATTTTGAGGGACTCTCCCTGATTTTCAGAGACAGTTCTGCTAAATTGGGGCTATCCTGGGACCAAAAATGGGAGGGGCTAATACAAACCCCACCTATAAGTGGGAGTTCCCAGAAAATTTGGAGCATTTCCAGGACGGAGGTTAGATGTCACACATTTGCCAACTAAAATGTTGGTAAATATGGAAATGTAAAGGGTTGTGCCAAGTTTTAAGCATATCCCCTATCCACAGGAGAGATGGTAAAAGTCTGATTGCGGGGGTCTGATTGGTGGAACGCCTGCCGATCACGAGTCCTTTCATATGAGTGGAGGATGGTCAAGCATGTGTACTGAGCTCCAAGACTTCAGCAGTCTCATGCTTATCTGCAGACCAGTTCATATGGAGGGACTTCGGACCCCTGTCTTTGTGATCAGTGGGGGTCCCACCGGTCAGACCCCCACTGATCAGACTACATCTTCTATAATGTAGATAGTGATCCTATGTGTCTGACCAGCCTGGCGTAGTTTAGATAACTTGGTAGTGACTCACTACGTCACGCTCATTAGTATTCTGTCTGTGGCACATTATGGCGCATGTACAGGGCGTGACGGTCGGTGTCTAATGGTTTGTTGCTAGGTGTGCTGCTATAATGGCTTCTGCTTTATTACAGTATAAAAATAGAGGAGCTTGTCTAATAGAGCGGCTGATGTCTGGCTGATATTACTGTCTACCACAGGGCGTGAGAATACACAGCGTTTCATCAGGAATAGACTAAAACCGTCCAGCGTTATTTAGCATTTGGCGGTATTATTTGGGTATGAATTGCAGTATTCTGTGGACTTTTAAGGGGGTTTTATTTGGATACTGCATATTAATTGGTCACTGTATGGTATTATTATGTGCAACATTCATATTTGGGCTCTATATGGTACTATTATGTGTAATGTGTACAACAGTTGTATCTGGGCACTATATGGCACTATTATTTTCAATGTGTGTGACATATCTGGGCACTATATGGTACTATTATGTGTAATGTATACAACAGTTGTATCTGGGCACTATATGGCACTATTATTTTCAATGTGTGTGACATTCATATCTGGGCACTATATGGTACTATTATGTGCAATGTACGCAACATTCATATCTGGCAGGGACATGGCTACCATGGAAGCAGGGGCCTGAACTCAGGAAAGGGTCCAGGTGGAGGACAAATGAATTTATTTTCAGGGCCCAGGGAGCGGTGAGTATGGTTCTATGGTGCTCCTAGTCCTAGCACTGGTGTTACTCACCGCTCCCTGGTCTTCTCCAGGCACCTGCACTGCACTATGTCCTGGCAGTGCACAGCTTGAGGAAGGGGCCTAGTGTGCGTAGGAGCGCACTATGAACTGGCGCTGTGCCACATCCGGTGACAGTGTATTGCGTGCCCAGACACAGTGCGGCATGAAGAGCGGAGGTGCTTGCAGTAGGAGAGTATTTTTTGTCCAGTCTGAGGTCTTTAGGGGAGGGGTTTTGAGGTACCGTGCAAAAATTTGCAGTGGGACACAGTCAGTTCCAGTTACGACACTGATATCTGGGTACTATTATGTGCAATGTGTACGACATTCCTATATGGGAACTATGTATAGTCTAAACCAGTGATTTTCAACCAGTGTGTCTCCAGCTGTTGCAAAACTACAACTCCCACCATGCCCTTCTGTAGGCACACTGGTTGAAAATCACTGGTCTAAACAGATCAAGCAGAGGGTCCTGACTTTCTATAAAACTGGCCCAGATACCATTACGCCCAGTTATGTCCAGTTTGGAAGCGAGCTGACTGGTCTCCCTGGTAAGCTGGATAATACTGTCGTTACTGAGGTCCTAGATAAGCGGTGCCATGGAGCAAATCTCTGTGACCCTGTAATCCTGAGGTATGCAGCACTGCTGATCACTATCACACGCTGACGAGATCTAACAGGATCCGGACAGACTGTCTGCCCTGTGGATTTAAGGGATTAAAATAAGTAGATCCGTTTAGTAACTCAATACATGATGAGAGTTGCAGTGCTGCAGGACAGACAGACACAGCTGGGTGGCCTCCCGCTGCAGTAATATCTATACTCAAAGTCACCCAGCTTTCCCCTGAAAGAGAAATACACTGACGAGCAAAATGGTAACAATGTTTTGAACTTTCGACTTTCAGGCTCCATATCTCAACATCCACTAGAGCTCCGAACGTGAGACTCCCATCATCCTATAGACAACCATCTTGGCTATCTCATACATACATTGGACTTGTAACTACGGTATTTCGTTCTGCAGATTCTTCTCATGTATCTGCATTGTTACTGATTTGCTCGTCAGTGTAACTGCATTGTTACTGTTTTGCTCCTGGAGGTGGAACAATCTTTTACTTCTTAGATACTACAAATCACAACCTGTCCTCACATTCCCTCATAGCTCAGTGTGTTATTAGGTGGATTCCCAAGTGAAAGGTCACTGGTTGGAATCCAGGAGCAGCCATGAAGAAGATTTCCCAAGAAAAGAGAAACATCATCATCATCCAGCTCATCGATAGCGGTATCTCCGCCAAGAAAATCGCCCAACCGCATCATGTGAGGCCATGACAATTGGAAGAATACGGAATGAAGTCCGTCCATCCATTCCAAAGTCAAGAGGTGGACGTCCAGGCAAAATATCAGAGTCAACAAGTCGGCTCATCACAAGGTCTATCAGTTCTGGGGCGACAAACACGGCAGTGGAGGCGTCTTGTATGCTTCGTAATAGTGAGATCACAGACGTCCATGCAAGTGACGCGCATTACACAAATCTGGAATGGTGGCCCAAAAAAAGGTGAAGAAGCCCTGACTTCAATATCGTCATAAGAAGCGTCGGCTCGAGCTTGCAAAAAAATAGTGGACAGTAGAAGATTGTAAACTGGTGATTTGGAGCGATGAGATGAAAGTCAATAGACCGGGCTCTGATGGGTGCAAATGGGTCTGGAAGAAAGAAGAGTCAAGGGGGCAAATGGACTGAGAAATCGAAGGAACTGTTAAAGGGGTTGTCTCACTTCAGTAAGTGGTATTTATCATGTAGTGAAAGTTAATACAAGGCACTTACTAATGTATTGTGATTCTCCATATTGCTTCCTTTGCTGGCTGGATTCATTTTTCCATCACATTATACACTGCTTGTTTCCATGGTTACAGACCACCCTGCAATCCATCAGTGGTGGCCGTGCTTGGACACTATAGGAAAAAGAGTCAGCCTCTCTGGTGGTCGGGACCATGGGAGCGCACATAGGCCGGTGCTTTTTCCTATAGTGTGCAAGCACGATCACCACTGATGGATTACAGGGTGGTCTGTAACCATGGAAACGAGCAGTGTATAATGTGATGGAAAAATGAATCCAGCCAGGAAAGGAAGCAATATGGAGAATCACAATACATTAGTAAGTGCCTTGTAGTAACTTTCTCTACATGATAAATGCCACTTACTGAAGTGAGAGAACCCCTTTAAGTTTGGTGGAGGAAGCCTAATGATATGCGGTTGTTTCACAATCAAAGGCGTTGGATACTTGACCAGGATCGATGGTGGTCTCAATGCGGAGCTATAAGTGAGTATCCTACAAGACAAGTTACTTCGTACACTTGAGTACTATGGGTATGAAAAGGACTACATAGTGTTCCAGCAGGACAACCGCCTGAAGCATAAGGCGAGATTGGTGAAGAGATGGTTCAATGACGTGAAGTAGAGGTGCTGGATTGGCCCCCACAGTCCCCAGACCTCAACCCAATCCAACACTTTTGGGAAGAGTTGAAGAAGAAGCTGTATTCATACCCGAGTGAGTCGACCAGTATTGGGAACGTGTAGAAGAGACCTGGGAACAGATTTCGCTGGAGACATGCTTGAATCTGATCGAGAGCCCAGTAGGATTCAGGCTAAAGGTGGATTTACAAAATAATAAAAATTTAGAATTTTAGGAGCAAAACAGTAACAATACAGTTACATGAGAAGAATCTGCATAACTAATCATAGGATAAATAGCTTCAAGTCCAATGTATGTATGAGATAGCCAAGATGATTGTCTATAAAATAATGGGAGTCTCATGTTCCAAGCTCAGTAGATGGAGCCTGAAAGTCAAAAGTTCAAAACATTGTTACCCTTTTTGCTCGTCAGTGTAGGTCAACACGAATGTAAAAACTTGAGAGGAGAGGACAATTTTCTAAGAGGAAATGCAGTCCTTGATGACTGATCACAGGGAATCCCATCAATCACTGTAATCTCTAGGGTGACCCAGCAGCAGGTGTTGAATTCCGCAGCAGCGCCACCACAGGAGAAGCAAAGCATTACACTCTTGTCCATGAAAAATCAATGAGCTGTCCATGTAATGCATGGATGTGTTGGTCCTCCGGAGCGTGACACAACTCTGGTGCCTGCTCTGCACTCTGACTATACTCCTCCATTTTCCAAAGGGGTATTTGAAGATGGGGTTTTCCTTTCTGGACCCTATCTATAGAGATGAGCGTTAAAATTTGGAAGCGCCCATTTAGGGTCCATCTTGGAAGTGTCTTGAATTTTCCTGACATTATCATGGCTTTCTTTCTGGTCCACTTACTGTTGGACTTGGGGTATCTTAGGCCCTTTAGGGTAGCAGATATTTTGGGTCCACTTTTTAGCCACATAGATCACAACGCCCCCAAGTGGTTACATAGTGGATAACATAGTTGCCAACAGTCCCAGCTTTGCCAAAGACAGTCATGTCTTGTCCCTGTCACAAAATGGGTGAGGTTTTTATAAACCTCTCCTAGAAGTGGGTGTTTCAGGGCCCATGCCCTATATTTACCAGCATGCAGGTTGGTAAGCAGTAACTAAGTTATATTGGAAAAAAAAAAAACTAAAAGTCATCAGCTTCAAATGGGGTTCATGATGGGCCTAGTGATCCCTGCTGTGGCTGTGCACCTTAAAGAGGGTTATCCCATGATTAATAAAAAAAAAAAAACACATATAGTACATCACAATCTCTTTCTTATAAAGCTAGAACCAGCCCTGTACCTCACATGGGTCCAGAGATCTCCACATTCATTCACGCTCAGGGGGTGTGTCCTATCTTTGGTGGGTGTGTCTTTTTGCTTCCGCTAGTGGTAGCTGAAGGACAGAACTGAGCATGTTCGTCCACCTTACTGAGGTGGACAGAGAAATTAGGAAAAGAGCAAGCAGCAGGTGGCGCTGTACAGATAGATTTAATTGAATAACTCAGTGGCTATCATACTTTTTAATTTTATGCAACTACAAATGTATTCAGATCCAGGTGCTGGTTTGAAAAATGTAGAATATTTTAGCTCAATGGTGGACCTTCTAGTGGGCCAGTCCGACCCCCAAGTCTACACTCATTAGGGGCTCTATCTTTGATTGGAGGGGCTCACCCTTTGGCCGACAGCTATTGCTCCCGACTTGCCTGTACACATGCATCCTTGGCTTGCCTCAATTTTGGGATAAGCAGCTACCAGCCTGTTCTGGTAGCAGCTTATCTCCTGCAGGACCATAGGTTCTGCTACGTTGTAGTCCAATATGTCCTATTATTCTATCCCCCAACGTCTGCCATCAGGAGAGAGTCAGGGAGCCCCCCAGACACATTTAGGCAGAAGGACCATGGTTCTCCACCAGTCAGACCAGGGAGGTCAGTGCACCAGTTTTTCTGTAGCAGCTGCTGCCTGACATTTCTCCTAGGCCTAGTCCTCACCTATGGAGTGTATAATAATATGGAGTCAGTGACACTTTTATTATCGCGCGTTACAAGCTTCTACTTCAGCATTTATATTTGGAAAGCCATTAAATGGTTCTTAAATTACCAAACAGCCGTCAGGAATAGCGCAGGCGTGATCACGTGGCCGAGCCATTTCATTTTATGGCAGGATGTGGTTGCATTCTCTAAGTAATATTGATTTCTTTAGTGTTTTTATCTAGGTGTGACTGTAACGAAAGGCGGTGATTTATGGAAGGCGCAGATCTGCACAATCATACTTTCTGGGCAACCCTATAGAAATGGTTTAACCCCCTCGTGTACAGACAGGGTGGAGAACGCGGCCCGCTGATCACGATGCCGCTCATCTTTTTGACCTCCGTTGCTTATGTGGATGAGCTTTAAGGTGGGTTTAGTTTGAAAAAGGGGTTTGTCCCATTACAGGAACCCATCCCCTATCCACTGGATGGGTACTGTGTCTGTTCAGCAGGCAGGGGCGGATTGGCCATAGACCTTACAGGGAAATTTCCCGGTGGGCTGTTGCCCAGGGGGCCACCTGGGCCCTTCTCACGGCCGGCCAGTGGAAGTTTTTGGGGATGTATTTTGTGCTGCTGGCAGTATTTTGTGACGGACTGTGGTATTTGACTCTGTTGGGGTGGTATAATGTGCCGCAATATGGTATAGCTGGCCCTGCCTTCCATCAATTCGGACCCAACTACAAAACAGGGCCACTTTAAGTTCCCAGTCCAACCCTGTCAGCAGGGGTCTGACTACTGGGTCACCCACTGACCACGAGGATGGCAGACTTGCATGCTGCCACTCCATTCAACCCCTTGGGAGTGCCCATGATAGCCAAGCCCCTTTACTAAGCTACCTCCAGCAGTCCCATAGAGTTGAGTGGAGTGGCGGGCATGCATGTGTGTCTGCTGTTCCATTCAAATGAGGGAACATGGCCCCGTTCTTGTGACCAGTGTGGGCCCCAAAGTTTGGACCCCCGATGATCAGACACTTACCCCTACGGGATAAGTTATTTTAATGGGACAACCCCTTTAATGTGGCAGAACCAGTTACCCATCTAATGTGTATGGGGGGGCCCCGCTTCCCCTTTGACAGCAGACCGAAGGATCAGGCATCTTGGATTTAGCATATTATTGCCTACGAAACCAAAGACACCCATCTGTAGACAGCACTGTTTCGGGAGTCTTCCCCCTCACCGGTACAGAGCGGGGTACTGGTTGGCTGGGGGGAGTCTAAATTGAAAGGCACAGCAGTGCAGGATGACTTATTTTTCAGGCAATGCTCTATGGGAAAAAAGTATGGCGGTCTTTGACATCCAAGAGAGCATTCACCTGCGGGTCAACGTATCGGTATAAAAACACCTATACTGATACTAATGCATTATACTCCAGAGCTGCACTCACTATTCTGCTAATTCTTACTGGAAACAGACAGCAAGTTTATTGTCAGACACACCCCTAAGAGCTTAGCTGAGCTACTATAATGTAAGGAATGATTAGAGTATGCCAGGTCAGATTACTGTACCGAGCCTGGTCTGAGGGAAAACACTTCTTTGCGTGCCAGCTTTGGGCAGACACTGAATCAGCAGGGGATGCACACAGTCACAGTGACTTTACAAGTCTTGCAGATGTCTAAGCCACATAAATACAAACCTGATATTTAGTTTTTTTGGCTGACCCAAGGGTGTGAAGGACTCACAAGTAGCTGCTTATGGCTCTGTTCATACTTTTTCATGCTACTATGTAATGTACACAAAGGAGACTGTAGGAGTCTGGGACTCTTTACACAACAGAAAAGAGTCATGTTAAATCCCAACTTGTTACTCCCAAAATGCACCCTTGGACGAAAGTCTGCCCACTCCCATTCACATTAGATGGACGATCCAGCAGTAGTATACATAGAGAAGTAAGGGCCCCATAGCAAGGATCACACCAGGCGCCCCGCACAGGACAGAAGGGTTTCTGCCTAAACCCTTTTCAATGACCCTTGGGCCATTTTTCCACTGCCTCATTTACTAAAAGTTGTTCCTTTAGAGGGAAGAGTCCTGACCAAGTTTTCACCTCCAGTAGAAGAAGAGATGATCCCAACTAAGACTGGGCTCCATAGCAGTCGCATGGTCTGCCGCTACGGTAGTTACGCCCCTGTGGTCCAGCCAAAATTGGCATGCCTGGCCGACATTATGGTGTATGGTCAACCTTATGGCCAAATTTATAGGAGACCAACCAATCTATCAGTTTTGGAGTGTGGGAGGAAGGAGACATACCCAAAAAAAACCCTCTCAGAAACATGTGGAAAACATACAAACTCCATATACTGTAGATGGTCAGATTTAACCCAAGCCAGCAGTACTAAACATTGAGCCACCACACTGACTGGCCAAAGAGCTCCACCACCCATGGTCCTGCTCTAATGTCCAAGTGGTCAGTCTAATCCTTCTCACTTGTATTTATGCCCCCATTGGGGCCCCACCATGGACAGCCGTGCATGGTCTGTGTACCTATATAAGTTCTATGATGAAGTGGTTGGAACATCCTGTCCTACACTGATGAGTCCAAATTAGGCAGACACTGTCCTGTCTACAGTTATCTGTTCTGTATCAGAGTCATTAAACCCAATACATAGGATATTATGGAACAGATGCCACTAACGAACTTTGCAGAGCTTGAGACCATGCAGATCTCTCCCACAAGACCTGTTCTGACAGTTATATAATTACTGGTGGCGAAGAATATCAGCGCCAAGTCACAAGTCTCTTACAACAGTTTAATGCCTTATGATTAATTAGATTGAATTGAGAGTAAATAGTATCCAGGAAACCTCATCCAAGGCTATCAAGGAGAGTGGAGAGGTAGCTTTAGGTCACAAGATGAAGTCAGCATAAAACTGGATCTACCTCGTGAAATAGCTGTTGGGTTGGGATTCAGATCACCACCCAAAGAGGTTTAGGAATATCTCCAATTAAACGTAATTTTAGAAAAATCTGATTAATAAGTACAGGGCTATGCTATTTATGTTGTTGCTAGGCAATAAGATCCCTAAGTAAGTATCTCAGGTGTGGTCAAGGCAGAATTGACACTTAGCTAAGAGCAAAGATAGGACAAGAAGCCTTAGAAGTTCATAAACCAAACTTCATTCGGCCATAGTAATCAGATTTTTGTATATAAACACCATAAAACACCATGTGCGAACTTCAAGACCATGGGACACTCATACGGTTCCTGTTCAGATGACATCTCGTTTGATACGATGAAATGTACGAACCTTTCTCTCGCAGCTCACGTGGCCCGTTGGACTCAATGAGATCATGTCACAAGGTTATAATGCGGACATGACACGGCGGGCTCTGCTCATCAGGAAAACAACAACTGCACAGGCATCAGGAGGAAGCGTGATAGGAAAAATGAAGCATCCTCATCGGCACTTCCTATTGGCATCTGTAATTGGTCGGAATTTTTGTAGAGGAATTTCCAAAATACAATTACAATGATAGACGCTCCCAGCATCATGATTGACGGTTATCATGTGTCCTTCAGGACACCACAGTGGCTCAATGGTTATCACTGGTGCCTTGCAGTGCTGGGGTCCTGGGTTCAAATCCAACCAGGAACAACATCTGCACATGGTTCATGTGTTCTCCCTGTGCTTGCGTGGGTTTCCTCCCGGTACTCTGGTTTCCCCTGGCCCCAACTCCAAAGACTCACTGATTGTGACCCCATCCCATGATGCTAATGTCTGTAAAGCGGTCTCTTCACTGGGAGGTAGATATAAAGGTGCCCATACACAAATGTTGGCCAAACCCAGAGATTTCAATGGGACTGGCTGACTTTCTAATGTGTAGTGGGGAATCTTGACTCTCCATTGACATTGGAGCTGATTAGTTATGCTGCAGTTTGGGGAAGCATGATAACATGCTGTATAACCAGCCATTCTGGGGTCTGGGAAATATATATGGAATTATTATAATGGATATATATTCTCAAAAACAGCTGAGGAGAACTGAGGAACTATTGTCCTATTACAGGCACTGTGTTGACAAGACATTACATGGACAGCCTATTGATGCGGGGGTGCTGCAGGGAAATTGAACAGGTTCCACCATAAATTGTACCTAATCGTTGGGACAACCTGTAATCATTTTTTTAAATCTTGCGTACATGCGTACATACACATTTAAATCTGGCGTACATAGAGAAGTAAGGGCCCCATAGCAAGTATCACACCAGGCCCCCCTCACAGGACAGAAGGGTTTCCGCCCAAACCCCTTTCAATGACCCTTGGGCTATTTTTCCACGGTCTCATCTACTAGTTCTTCCTTTAGAGGGTAGAGTCCTGACCAAGTTTTCACCTCCAGTAGAAGAGGAGATGATCCCAACTAAGACTGGGCCCCCTCTTGCCCTGGGCCCCATAGCAGTCGCATGGTCTGCCGCTATGGTAGTTACGCCTCTGCTGGGGAACCTCCTAGCTAGTTTGACACCTGGGGTATCTGGCGGGATGTTCTGCCTGCCGGAGTTCACCATATCCGACCTACCCAGATCTTGCCGTGCAATCCCAGACCCTATTGACTGTAATGGGATCCGGACAGTTTCTGATATGAGCGTCTGGTTTCAGCCAGACAAGCTGGATCCCATCATAGACAATGGGCTTTGGCGGTGCACGGCCCTGTCCATCTAGGCCAGATATGGCTATTCCTTTGCCGGATAGCTTTACCACAGGTGTGAAACTGGCCTAACTGCATTTTCTAAAGTGGACAACCCCTTTAAGGCTGTATGAACTCCAATTAAAAGAGTTTTCCAGGACCCCAAAAAATTATGATCAAGGACAGGAATGATGTAAAATAGATAAGGTGCATTCAGTTGGTGCGGCAGTCCCCTGCCGTTCCAGTGCTGATGCTTCTGCCTCTGCAGCGATGACATTACCTGCTGGCTACGGTCATTACGTGGACTAATCACTGGCCTCAGCAGTCAACTGGGGTAGTCAGACACGCCATCGCTGGTCACGCTACGGCCATGGGGTTTACGATTACCTCATCCGACCACTGAGGCCACTGATTATCTGGAGTGACAATGTGGAATAGTGGGCGACACACAAAGACTTCTGCAAACCCCGGAGCGTGAGCGCTGGAATAGTGATGGACTGAGTTTGTCAGTAAGCCTAATTTTTTTTAAAAAAAGTTATTTTAGAAAATTCTCGGCCATGATCAACATTTTTTTGTGTCCTGGAAAATCCCTTTAATGGGTATCCATTGGTTTCAATAGGTTATTTCTTGTGTAAGGTACAGATCCCTTTAATTAATGGACTGTTTGCAATGTGTTATTATAATTAGAAATAGTTCATTCATTAACCTTCCGGCGCCTGATCCCAGAGTGACCCCATGACCTTTCCCTTGATCTCAAGTGAACCGCTGACGACTAGTTGTTCCAAAAATCGCCATCGCTCTCTCCGCTGTGTTATTCTATAGTTATTTAGTAATGGTTACTGACAAAGTCCAAGTCTTATGGCACCCGTGTGCCCAGTCGTGGCACTGCGTGACCTGAAAAGGTGCTGACACCGTAGAGCGTGAGACCTCGGAGCAGCAGTTACACAGTTACAGCGTCTCCAAGGGGCGAGAGCTCAGGTGCTGCAGATTCATGATTAGCCCTTTAATAATTTCTTAGAAGTCGAAATTCCCAGGAGAGGACAAAGGCCACGGGGCTCAGCAATTATATCTGATGTTCAATAGACGTCCCGGCCTATCAATAAAGCAGCTGACATTTCGCCTCTTCTGGAGAATTTCACATTTCACACCCTTCCTGGTAAAGATATAGAGTACATTTCGAAAAATCAGGCTGTAACTGTGACACTGCATTTTGTATGACAAGGTGACGAGAAACCTCAGTGTTTATATTATACACAAGTGATATAGCAGCGCTTAAGGGTGTCTGTCAGCAGTTTTGATCACACTAAACTGCCGACAGCACTAGGTAGGGGCTAGAAAAAGCAATGCAAGCATACATTTTGTGGAGCTTTTATTATCAGGAGTAGTGAGAATATGAAGTTTTGTTCTGCCAGGTTCTGTTCCTGCAAGTGATAAGGAGGTGGGGCTTCACTGAAGTGCATTGAGCTGCTTCACAGACCCTCCCCTCTGCTCTGAGTGACAGCTTTAGTGGTCTCCTGTATGGATGCTACAGCTGTCATGCAGAGCAGATGGGAGGGGCAATGAGTATATTGCAGAAAGCACTTCATCATGAAGATCCACCTCCTGGGCTCTTGCAGGAGCAGAACTTGGAAGAATAAAACGTCATATTCTCACTACTCCTGATATTACAAGAGACAGAAAAGGTTTGTCCTGCTCTCTCCAGTCTCTAATTTGTACTGTCAACAGGAGTAGTGAGAATATGAATTTTTTATCCTACCAAATTCTGCTCCTGCAAGTGCCAAGGAGGTGGGACTTCACTGAGGTGCTCCCTGCACTGAGCTGCTTCATAGCCCCTCCTCTCTGCTCTGAGTGACAGCTGTAGTAGTCTCATAGTTGGATGTTACAATTGTTACTTGGAGCAGACAGGAGGAGAAATGAAGCAGCTCAATGCAGAAAGCACTTCATCATGAAGATTCACCTCCTGGGCTTCATATTCTCACTACTCCTGATATTAAAAGAGACAGATAAGGTTTGTCCTGCCTTTAATTAGTAATGTCAACAGGAGTATGGAGAATATGAACTTTTTATTCTGCCAAATTTTGCTCCTGCAGGTGCCAAGGTGGTGGGGCTTCACTGTGAGGTGCACTCTGCTTCACAGCCCCTCCCCTCTACTCTGAGTGACAGCTGAAGTGGTCTCCTGTTTTGATGCTACAGCTGACACTCGGAGCAGATGAGAGGGGCAGTGAAGCAGCTCAATGCAGTAAGCACTTCGTTATGAAGATCTGTCTCCTGGGCTATTGCAGGTGCAGATTCTAGCAGAAAAAAACGTCATATTCTTGCTACTCCTGATACTAATAGAGCCGCAGAAGATTTATCCTGCTCCTAAGTTAACATGGTCAAAACTGCTGACAGACACCCTTTAATCGTTAGGTGAACCCTTTGAGCAATAAACGGCAACCATTGAAACCAATCGGTGCCAACTCATTTCAATGAAGGTTGACATCCTCAGAGAGAAAGAGAGAGTCTTAAATAGGGATTCAACCCGATAAAACACAGAAAATTAATAGACTTACCTTCAGTCATCAAGTGGCCATTTTAAGGTCCAAAATTCTGTGCCGATTAATTTCTTAATATATCTATATACCATCAGGGCTTTATTTTTCAGACCCGGAGCTCCAGATCCTCTGCAGAGATATAGAATGGATGAATAAAATTCTGTGTACCTGCAGCCACCACTAGAGGGAGCTTATTGCTTCTGAACTGAATAATAACAGTCAGTATGCAGTCAGCTCCTCAGCTCCCTCTAGTGGTGACTGCAGACTCCTGCCTTGTCACAAAATAGTATTGTACAGAAATATAATTTGTCACAAAACTGGGTTTAATTGTGTTTATCGGTCAAAGGAACATACACTGAGGAAGACAAGGGTTAAATCACGATGGCGCCATATTTCGAAATGCTCCCCCTCCCCCTGAAGGCGAGCAGACTCCAGCAAAAAGACATAAAAAGGGGGCCCCATGACGTATGTGAAAGACAGTTAACCAAGAACTGCTTTTGGAATCTGCTCGGGGGTAGGATGTGGTTCGGTGCCAGGCCCAACTTCTATGCCAGGTATGCCACTGATCAGGTGGGCCCATATATAACCAGGCAATCGCGGATTCTTTTTAGAACTCAGCGTATCTATACATTTTCATGATTTGTATCATCCGGACAATGCGCTTTATTCATTCTTCTATTTTTCTTGCGCCAAGAGGTGATGGGAAAAACATAATGAAATTAACACCAGCAGCCGGGGAGGCCGTTAGATACGCTTCACTGCAGGAGGAAGAAGGAAGCAAAGAAGTAAAAAGAGAATGAAAGAGATCAAAGGTTCAGCTGCCAGAGACCCAGGATCTCAGCAGATGACTTCATTATTGGCTGTTGAGAAGGCCCAGTACTGACAGGAGGCCTGATGAGCTGCTCTTGGCTGCGGATCCCCCCAGCCTTGCCCATCGGATGCCCTTCCGTGCATAAGAAATAGAGAAAATGTACACCCTATTTGGAAAAGATGTTTCAAAAAATTTACGTGCGGTTGCACATTGGGTTGGTCACCCCAAAATTGCATGTGTGTTCAGATTTCAGAGGTCAAGGGCATAGCAAGGGGCGCGTGCCCTCATTGATAGGTGTCAATCAGGATGCCAACAAGGCAAAAAAAGGAATGGAGATCACCCAGGGGTGGGTCGACCTGATGGGACATAGGGCCACACATTCCACCTCGTCTGCATGGAAGGGAATCTGCACAGGGGGGCGAGTAGACTTGAAGAAATCCTGACTAGATACATAATAAGTGTCCTACAGGACGTGCCTATAGAGGTGCAAATGCTCCAGGGGCTCCACCACCAGCGGCCTTCATTGCGCCCCTCAAAATGATTACTTGAGCGCTGTATGGCGGTATTATTTATACATCTTATGGTTTTATTAGTGAAGCAATGCATATGAGTCGTACAGTATGAGAGCACTCTTTATACTCTCTGTATAATGTTATTATATGTCCAGTGTGTGGTGGTATTATTTCAGTATTATATGAACACTATATAGTGGTATGATACAAGCATTGCATGGCAGTGTTATTTGAGCTCCATGTAATATTATTATATGAGGACTGTATGGAGTTAATATTAGAGCACTATATAGTGGCGTTATGTATGTACTGTATGGTTGTATTATTTGAGCACTATATGGTGGTATACTTTTTTATTATTTGAGCACTGCATGGTGGTATTATATAAGCACTGTATGGTTGTATTATTTGCGCAGTATATAATGTTATTGTGTGTACTGTATGGTGGTATTATTTGAGCACTATATGGTGGTATGTATTTTGTAGTACTGTATGGTTGTGTTATATAAGCTCTATATACCGTTCAGTTTGTGCACTCTATGGTGGTATTATTTGATCACTATAGGGTTGTGTTATGCATGCACTGTATGGTAGTATTATTTAATCACTCTATGGTGGTATCATCTGTGCATTATATAATGTTACTTTTATTATTTGAGTACTGTATGGTGGTATTTTGTAAGCACTGTATGGTTGTGTTATATAAGCTCTATATACCGTTATTATTTGTGCACTCTATGGTGGTATTATTTGATCACTATAGGGTTGTGTTATGCATGCACTGTATGGTGGTATTATTTAATCACTCTATGGTGGTATTATCTGTGCATCATATAATGTTATTTTTATTATCTGAGCACTGTATGGTGGTATTATGTAAGCACTGTATGGTTGTGTTATCTGAGCACTATATAATATTATTTGATCACTATAGGGTGGAGTTATGTAAACACTGTATTGTTGTATTATCTGAGCATTAGATAACGGTATACTTTTTATTATTTCAGTACTGTATTATGTATTTATTTTGTGCACTGCTTATATAGTGCAAAAATATTCTGTAATACTGTACCGAGATCAAAAGGACATCAGCACTAGTCCACAGTGGTGCTCACAGACTTCCCCACTGTATCTCATAGACATACATGCACAACTAGGACCAATGTCATACTGTGGTATTATTTGAGCACTATATGGTGGTATTTAGTAATAATTTGTGCACTTTATGTTCATTTTTGAACTAAGGTTATCATTGTGCTTATGTTTGTAAATTTGTAATATTTTTTTCTTATTTTCCTCTTTCATCTAGCTACAGGCTTAGCAGCTCCCCATGCTTTACACTGCAGCTCTTCTCGCGATCTGATTCTTAGTACAGCAGAGCATAAAATTAGAAAACGATAATTATTACTAGATTATAAACGATAAGAAATTAAACCTACAGTAAGAAAAAGAAGATGATTAGCTGACTGTGCCCATATATCGAAAGTTATCTTCTCAGGCAGTGAAGATATGTCAGATACAATAAGTGATCTTGGAGGTAAGGATCCTACTGACAACCTCTCTCAACCTGAAATGGCTGACAACAGGAAGCAATAGATAACCTGCAATGCACAAGGCAATAAGATAGACATTAGGTGTACTGGCCCTTTAAACCCAAGCCTGTACAAACATACACGGTCCAAACAGCAGCATTGCTGTCGACACCCCCGGACCAGGTAGTGCTGAAGTTGTAAGGTTGTCATCTTGTGAATGACTTTTTATATCTGCCTTTCTGGCACAATGTCGGATCACAGCTGTTAATGAATGGCTCAGGTATTTCAAGACACCTGTAATTATACAACTTGTGTGTGGCGGTAGATCCTATTTATAAGTCTCTGTAAGAAAACTGCACTATTTTTAGGTGTTAAACATTCCTCTTATATTTATGGTACGGGACCTTTGTACAAAAAAAAAAACAACTCAAGGAGAACAGACCGGAAATTCAGGCATTTTGCACCATTTCAGCTGTAAACAACCCGGTTGTCAAAATAGATTCCTTTGACTCCTCTGATGTAAATAAGGGCCCGAAACCTAAAGGATTTGCTGATTCCTTTGTCTGCGATCAGTTGTCTCATCTGGTTTCTGTCAGGTCGTCTTTAGGTAGGTGAATTGATAGAAGTTTCATATAGCGTGCACTGGACCCATTAACTAGTTTGACCCTTAATTCATCTAAGGTTTCACTACTGCTCCTCGGGGGCTGTCCCTGTGGCCATGGCCACACCTACCTCACTGAGCACACAGTGTAACTGGATATCAAATTTGTAATATCAGCCCTGTGTTCTATATATGGACATATCTGTATAATATCTGCTCCTAGACAGGAGGGATTGGCCATAGATCTTACAGGGAAACTTCCTGGTGGACCGATGCCCAGGGGGGCTTTCTGGGCCCTCCTCACGGCCGGCCCAATGGAAGTTTTTGTGCTGCTGGCAGTATTTGGTAATGAACTGTGGTATTTGGCTCTGTTGGGGTGGTATAATGTGCCACAATATGGTATTGCTGGACTTCCTTCCATTAATTTGGACCCAACTACAAAATGGGGCCACTTTTATTATTTTAACCTGGGCCACTTTAAGTTCCCTGTCCGCTCCTGCTCCCAGGGATATAACTAGAGCAAGTGCAGACATAGGTTGGTGAAATGATAGGAGTTTTATATAGCATGATAGGAGTTTTATAAAGCATACCCCCAACCCATTAACTAGTTTGACCATTAATTCATCTAAGGTTTCACTACTGCTCCTCGGGGGTTGTTCCTTTGGCCATGGCCACACCTACCTAAGTGAGCCCACAGTATAAATGTATATCAAATTTGTAATATCACCCCTGTGTCCTATATATGGACCACAAATGTATAATCTCTGCATATCTGTATAATACAGTATCTGCTCCCAGGGGTATAACTAGAGTGAGTGCAATGGTAGCAGTCAATAAACTTTTCACCTGTATTTAATGGATGGGACCTTTGTACAAAAAAACAAAAAACAAAAAAAAACAATTCAAGGAGAACAGACCGGAAATTCTTGTAATTTGCATAATTTCAGCTGTGAACAACCCAGTGATCAAAATAGATTCCTTTGACTGCAAAAGGATAAACGATTTGCTGCTTCCTTTGTCTGTGATCAGTTTGGTTTCTGTCAGGTCGTCTTTAGGTCGGTGAAATGATAGAAGTTTCATATAACATTCTGCTAACTCATTGACTACAGGATCATAGCCCATAGAGAAAAACATAACTTCTAGATTGACCCCTAATTCATATTAGAGTCCACTACTGCTCATCGGGGGCTGTTCCTGTGGCCATGGCAACACCTACCTACATGAGCTTATATTGTAAATGGATATAAAATTTATCATATCACCCTTATGTCCTACCCTTACCACAAATATAAAATATTAACTATAACTAGAGGGGGTGCAGAGGCAGTGGTCATTAAACCTTCCACCTGTATTTATAGGAAGGGACCTATAAAATACAATAAATACAAAAAAAAGAAAAAAATAGAGAGTACAGACTGAAAATTCATGTAATTTGGATGATTTCAGCTGTAAACAACCTGGTCATCAAAATAGTTTCCTTTGACTGCAAGTAAATAAGGGCCCGGAACGTAAAGGGTTTGCTGCTTCCTTTGTCTGTGATCAGTTGTCTCATCTGGTTTCTGTCAGGTCGTCTTTAGGTCGGTGAAATGATAGGCGTTTCATATACCATGCCGCCAACCAATAAATTACAGGATCATACGTCATAGAAAAAACTTGACTCCTAGTGTGATCCTAATTCATCTAAGGTTTCATTACTGCTCCTTGGGGGTTGTTCCTGTGGCCATGGCCACACCTACCTACATGAACATACAGCGTTAATGGATATCAAATCTGTAACATCACCCCTATGCCCTATATATAGGCAACAAATGTAAAATATCTGCTCCCAGGGGTATAACTAAAGGGGATGCAGAGGTAGTGGTCATTAAACCTTCCTCCTGTATTTATAGGAAGGGACCTTTGTACAAAAAAAGAAAAAAAAAAAGAATTCATGGAGAACAAACTGGAAATTCATGTTATGTGCATCATTTCAGCTGTAAACAACCTGGTCGTCAAAATAGTTTCCTTTGACTGCAAGTAAATAAGGGCCCGGAACATAAAGGATTTGTTGCTTCCTTTGGCTGTGTTCAGTTGTCTCATTTGGTTTCTGTCAGGTCGTCTTTAGGTCGGTGAAATGATAGGAGTTTTATATAATGTGCTGCCAACCCATAAACTACAGGATCATAGGCCATAGAGAAAAACTTGATTCCTAGTGTTATCCTAATTCATCTAAGGTTTCACTACTGCTCCTCGGGGGCTGTTCCTGTGGCTATGGCCACACCTACCTACATGAGCTTACATTGTAAATGGACAAAAAATTTGTCATATCACCCTTATATCCTATATATGACCTCAAATGTAATATATCTGCTCCCAGGGCTATAACTAGAGGGGGTGCAGAGATAGTGGTCATTCAACCTTCCACCTGTATTTATAGGAAGGGACCTTTGTAGAAAAAAAAGAAAGAATTTAGGGAGAACAGACCTGAAATTCATGTAATTTAGATCCAGATTGTAAACAATCTGGTCGTCAAAATAGTTTCCTTTGACTGCAAGTAAATAAGGGCCCAGAATGTAAAGGATTTGCTGCTTCCTTTGTCTGTGATCAGTTGTCTCATCTGGTTTCTGTCAGGTCGTCTTTAGGTCAGTGAAATGATAGGAGTTTTATATAATGTGCTGCCAGTCCATTAACTACAGGATCATAGGCCATAGAGAAAAACATAACTTCTAGTTTGACCCCTGATTCATCTAAGATTTCGCTACTGCTCCTCGGGGGCGTTCCTGTGGCCATGGCCACACCTACCTACATGAGCTTACAGTGTTCATAACCTACTGGTTCCTGAGGAGGCCCAAAGGCCCTTTTATTTTGCCTAATAAAAAGGACCCCAGTATTATAACTATATATTAGGTGGGTCCAGGTAACATTTTTCATTGGAGCCCAGGAGCCTTAGGGCTTTATTACGCCAACAGATTATCTGATAGATTTTTCCACTTACACACACAGATCTTTGGTCATACACACCAACTATTGCTCTGATTGGACAGATATTAGTCAGATAATCTGCTGGTGTAATATAGCCCTTAGGTTCCACCTCTTCCTGCTCCCTTTATTCATTCCTGTATATTATATATCACCCCCTATATGTAATAAGAGCCCCAGGCTACGACGTAGAAGAACTGCAACACTATCCAGGGTCTGACACCAGAGGGAAGGAATACCAGCTGGTCGTAGCTCAGTGCTGATAAAAGGGGCATACCTGTGGTCGTGCTGGTGTCATACGGAGCCAACTGGTGCTATCCCTGGCGGTATTAACTTACACAAGACTCAGATTCTCTATAAATCTTGGGTGTGGTAAAGCAGGTGCCAGCTGTCAAAACCTCAATCTTCCACCTGGCCAAGGCAGCAAAGACCAGAAAGGCTTCTAACTTCGAAATACTTATCCCATACCCATACAAATGACTGATCAATGGGTGTTGATTTTCCAGCTATTTTTATCTTTTTGCTCCTTCCCTCCCTAGAATTGACCATCCACAGTGGTATAGCTTGGGCCAGGGGTGCACCTAGCCTTTCTGCCGCCTGAGGAGAAAACTGAAACAGCACCCCCCCCCACCAAACCAATTTCTTAACCTAACCCCTTTGCCACAATGAAAGCGCTCATTGCCCATGGCCTTTCCGCTGCCCCCTCTTGCCCCTACCTGGTGCTGTCCGAGGTGATCGCCTCACCTGGCCTCATTGTTGACGCATCCTTGGCTGGGGCGATGGGCTGGCAGGGTGTGTGCCCTTCGTGCTGGGCATCCTCACACCACTCTGCTTTGACCAGGGTATTCGGATCATAGGATAGGGCAGCAAGCTGAATGCTCCAAGTAAAGTCTGACTTAAAGGGGTTGTGTCACAAAAAATATTCAACATTTTTCAAACCAGCACGTTGATCTGAATATTTTTGTAATTGTATGTAAATTAGTAAAATGTATCTGTATAGCTCCACCTGCTGTTTGCTCTTTTCCTAATTTCTCTGTCTTGGTCACCCAGATGAAAGCACACGCTCAGTTCCATCTTTCAACTGAAAGGACACTCCCCCTGAGCTGTCAGCTTGATATAAATCTAGCAGAGCAATGAATGTGGAGATCTCTGGATCCATGTGAGATACAGGGCCGGTTCTAGCTTTATCAGAAAGAGATTGTTATGTACTATATGATGTCTGATTTTCATTTTTTACATCAATCATAGCGTAACCCCTATAAGGGATACTGTACCCCTACTCATGTCCTCAGGTCACACCAACAATGAATAGCGAGGTCCTTCAGAGCTGTCCTGTGTGCTCTGAGCAAATGGGACTTCTCCCTGGCAGCTCCCTCTCCCCTCTCACAGCATGAAATACTGCAGCTGCATCCGCCCTCTCTCCCCTCCCTTGTCTTCTATTAATTTTATGACTTTAGATCGATTTTTTGGGAGACAGAAGAGGTTTCTGAACATTTACAGAGATGCTGCAGGAATGGGAAGAGCAACTACAATAGACAGATTTTTCTTTAAAGGGGTTCTCCAGGAATTAAGAAAATGAAAATACTTAAATATTACTTTGTTATAAATATATTCCCAAATACCTTTCATTAGTTATAATGGCTCGTTTTGTCTGGGGAGCAATCATTATGAGAAACAAAATGGCCGCCATCCTATTTGTACACACAGAACCTGTCCTAATCACACAGGAGGACAAGTTACTTCACAACACTGAGGTAAAGAGCTGCCTCATCCTCCTCTCTGCTCTGCTTGACAGGGGTTATGATCCTGAATACAGTTTAATATGATATTTAGCTGAGTCTCTATAGGAATTGAGTTCATGAACAGATGTGACTAATAAGCAGCAGCTCTTGTCTGCAGTCTCTATTACCACAGTCTGTCCTGCCCGTCCTCTTTGTACTTCATGTCTCCTCATGAACTCCATTCCTACAGAGATTCAGCTGAAGATCTTATCATCTGTATTCAGGATTATAATCCCTGACGAGCAGAGAGGAGGATGAGGCAGCTCTTTACCTCAGTGTTGTGAAGTAACTGTGTGATTAGGACAGGCTTTGTGTGTATTAATAGGACGGCGGCCATTTTTTTCTCCTAATGATTGCTCCCCAGACAAAACGAGGCGTTATAACTAATGAAAGGTATTTGGGAATATATTTATAATGAAGTAATATTTAAGTATTTTTATTTTCTAAATTCCCGGAGAACCCCTTTAATAAGGTTTATTACACAGTTTATATATTCGCATGTGCTACCACATAGAATGACGCCTCACATGGGATCACTATTGCACAAAACGCGCTTAAACCACCCCTTCATCCGTCTCTGCTCTTCTATTTAATAGTCGTGTTTGTGGCTGAGGTGTAACTTGGTAGCATGAGTCATTGTGGTATTTACTGGCAGGTTTGATGGGCATGGAAAAATGAAGAATCGCCTTGATTCAATGCCAGGGTGAGGCCGTCTCTTGCAACTACTACTCCTAGCATTGCGTGCCAGTTCTCGTCCAATCAAAACCTTTGGCTTGGAATGCTCGGCCATGAGGGTGAGCGAGGATTTGGCCTCGTTCTGTGGATTCCACTGTCAAATTCTTGCCAAAGTCAATTTTTTTTTTTTTACATAGAAGTTTCTATATCGGACTCCTGAGCCGGGATCTCCTAGGCACAGACCGCCAGTTACCGCACCGCTTGGAAACTGTGAGTTGGCTTGTCCTGCATACACAGTGTTACTGTTAACGTCCCGGCCAAGAGGAGTAGACTCAGTCCAAAAGGAATCCCGCTCTGTCTGCAACCGTTCAATTTGTCCCCATAAAGACTGCATATCATATTAACCCCTGTATAACTGGAAGGTGTGCACAAATCACAACTAGGGAACGCTTCGGGCATTGGAGGCAGCTGCCTAAGGTGCAGCTTGTAGGAGGGACGCAACAGTACCGATGAATACAGTTACGGTGGGGAAAAAATGTATTTAGTCAGCCACCAATTGTGCAAGTTCTCCCACTTAAAAAGATGAGGTCGGCCTATAATTGACATCATAGGTAGACCTCAACTATGAGAGACAAAATGAGAAAACAAATCCAGAAAATCACATTGTCTAATTTTTAAAGAATTTATTTGCAAATTATGGTGGAAAATAAGTATTTGGTCACCTACAAACAAGCAAGATTTCTGGCTCTCACCGACTTGTAACTTCTTCTTTAAGAGGCTCCTCTGTCCTCCACTCATCACCTGTAGTAATGGCTCCTGTTTGTTATCAGTATAAAAGACACCTGTCCACAACCTCAAACAGTCACACTCCAAACTCCACTATGGTGAAGACCAAAGAGCTGTCGAAGGACACCAGAAACAGAACTGTAGACCTGCACCAGGCTGGGAAGACTGAATCTGCAATAGGCAAGCAGCTTGGTGTGAAGAAATCAACTGGGGGAGCAATAATTAGAAAATGGAAGACATACAAGACCACTGATAATCTCCCTCCATCAGGGGCTCCATGCAAGATCTCACCCCGTTGGGTCAAAATGATCACAAGAACTGTGAGCAGAAATCCCAGAACCACACGGGGGACCTAGCGAATGACCTGCAGAAAGCTGGGACCAACGTAACAAAGGCTACCGTCAGTAACACACTACACCGCCAGGGACTCAGATCCTGCAGTGCCAGACGTGTCCCCCTGCTTAAACCAGTACATATCCAGGCCCGTCTGAAGTTTGCTAGAGAGCATTTGGATGTTCCAGAAGAGGATTGGGAGAATGTCATATGGTCAGATAAAACCAAAGTAGAACTGTTTGGTAGAAACACAACTCGTCGTGTTTGGAGGAGAGTGAATGCTGAGTTGCATCCAAAGAACACCATACCTACTGTGAAGCATGGGGGGGGGGGCAACATCATGCTTTGGGGCTGTTTCTCTGAAAAGAGATCAGGAGGACTGATCCATGTACATGAAAGAATGAATGGGGCCATGTATCGTGACATTTTGAGTGCAAACCTGCTTCCATCAGCAAGGGCATTGAAGATAAAACGTGGCTGGGTCTTTCAGCATGACAATGATCCCAAGCACACTGCCAGGGCAACGAAGGAGTGGCTTCTTTAGAAGCATTTCAAGGTCCTGGATTGGCCTAGCCAGTCTCCTGATCTCAACCCCATAGAAAACCTTTGGAGGGAGTTGAAAGTCCGTGTTGCCCATTGACAGCCCCAAAACATCACTGCTCTAGAAGAGATCTGCATGGGGGAATGGGCTAACTAGAACTAGTCAATACAATGCCAGCTGGGTGTTACCGGTTGGGGGAAAGGGGGGCAGGAGTGTTACTGCACAGTCTGACTCCGTTTAATCAGTGCTGATAGTGGCGAACTGTACAGGGACACACCCCTTTTGACCAGGGAAATGCAACACCCATTTGGCAACGTATTCATAGGAATAATATAGGAATGACACAACAGAAAGTTTTGAGAAAAACAGATGCTCCAGAATTGTCAGTACATGAGGAAAGCAAGTAGTTATTAAAGGAGACATGTCAGGAGAGGGGGCGGGTCCTCCTTAAAGGAGCAGTCTTCTTTTAGAGATCCCTTCTTCAATTCACTGTGGTGCTCCTGTAAAATAAGCAACTGCCATGGAGGGAGACATCATGAGACTGTTGGATGATCACATCGATATGAGAGGGATCCTCTGTAACAATTTCACATCTGCCTGCTTTTTTGTGTCCCCACATAGTAATAGTGCCCCACAAACATAGTGTCCTTTGTGGTCCCCATGCAATATGTCCCTTTAGTGCCCCCCTAACAATAAAGTTGTCCCTTAGTGCCTCTTCACACAGTAACAATGCCCTGAGACAGTAATGATACCCTCTTAGTGCCGCTTTACAGTAAAGATACCCCAGTAAAGATAAAGGGGTTGTTCCATCTTGGACATTGGGGGTATATCGCTAGGATATGCCCCCAATGTCTCATAGGTGCAGGTCCCACCTCTGGGACCCGCACCTATTCTTAGAACGGATCCCGCAAAGTAACGCACATGTGTGGCCGCCCTCCATTCATTTCTATGGGAGCGCCGAAAATAGTTGAGCGTTGGCTCAGCTATTTCTGTAAGCCCCATAGAAGTGAATGGAGCAGTGGCACACCCATAGAAATGAAAGGACGGTGGCCGCGTATGCGCTGTACGCCCTCTGGCACTTTGCAGGCTCTGTTCTAAGGATAGAGGTGGGACCCGCACCTATCAGACATTGGGGGCATATCCTAGCGATATGCCCCAAATGTCCAACATGGGAATACCCCTTTAAGGCTGTATTACAGCCCCCAATGTCTGGACAAGGTCTGTAGACTGTCAGGACACGATGAGAGTTGTAGTTTTGTAGAGCCACAGGTATCTCGAATACGCAGTCCATGTAGATAATAGGGCTCTGTAGTTTTACAATGTGACCTCCGAGGCCAGGGTGCAATTATGATTGATCTGGATTATGGGCCTTCACAATGATAAGACCGGTGACCTCGAGATAGCGGTAGGTTTCATTTTTGCTTTTCTCTTATGTTTCAAGTAAACAGAAAGTAGAAATTGCTTTTCTTGGCGGGCAACGAGTGAAACCAACTTGTTCCCTTTTCCTGGAATATAAAACTGAAGTGCGATGTGTGGTTACTGCGTGGTGATAACATGGCCATATGCATGGCACCTCCAGAAAATAAATACTGCTACATAGAGCAATGCTCAGTTCCTATTGACTGTGCCTACACAGAGGCAGTGCCTTGGGTCAGATGGGTCCTCCAAAGGGTTAAACGGGTTTTCTGGATGTGTCCTCAGGATAGGTCAACATTATCAGATCAGCGGGGGTCCCACTCCCGGCACCCCCAACTATCAGCTCTAAACAGCTTACTAAGCACAGCGCCGTCCATTGGATAGTGGCAGTGCTTGGTATTGCAGCTCAGCCCCATTCACTTTAAAGGGGTTTTCCAAGACTTTAAGGCTCCATTCACACGTCCTGTTTTTCTTTCCTGATTCGATCCTGATCCTGATCTGGATCCATTCATTTCAATGGGTCCTGAAAAAATCAGGATCGAATCAGGAAAGAAAAACAGGACGTGTGAATGGAGCCTTATACTGATGACCTCTCCTCTGGATATTGATGACATATCGTGAGGATAGACCATCAATATGAAAGTCTCGAACATCCACTTTAAGGCCTTTCCATGTCTGCGGTGCTCGGTCATAACAAGGCCCATAAGCTGCAGCAGAGCTTGCAATACAATTATAGCAGACCTGCACCAGTTCTGAATAGTGGGTGTGAGCAACGCAGCCCGATTCACATCCATGGAGCAACAGTGCAGTACCAGATGCAACCAGTGCACTAGTGTGGCGCCGTTTTTCGAAGAAAGCGGCCATGTTGTCCTAATCCTGGTGCACGTGGAGGAAAGCCTAGCGACTCCTCTGAACACAGCTGTCCTGCACTGTCACGAGTTCTACCGCTGGCTGTGATCTGGGTGATTTTTAGTTTTTCTCGCTGACAGCAAACAGAGATCTTAAAAACGTTATTTATATGCTTCAGCATGATTTCTGCCACACATGCAGAGCGGCATCACCACCACACAACGGTAGTTGTCACCCAGCTTTCGGAAAAAGTCCTGATAGGTGTATTTTTCATTCTGGATCCAGGGCATGCTGGGCAGCGATCCCAGGGCAGGCAGTACCTGCAGCCATATTGGTTGCCACCCAGCTTTCTGTAAGCTTCACTATGCAGGGGTTAATAATTCTTGGCTGGGACTTGTCCTCTGTGCGTGGTCCAGGGGGCTGACAAACGGACGGACGCACACAGCACTTTCCGATGAAACAAAACCACAGGCCAGGATCCCGCGCGATAAAGTCGAAAGCAGAAATGCGATGAAGCCACAGCCCTTCTTCCAAGTAACTCGAAGGAGGAAGATTAAGACACTGCTCGTCATCACACAAGCATTTCTCAGAAAACAGGCCTTCTGTGGAAATGAGCAGATCTCATCTGGCGCTGCAGCTGTGACTCTGCAAGAAGAGGAGCTCGTGTCAGCAAGAGAAGAGCCACCGCACCGGCTATTACTGACCTTTATTAAAGGGTCACTCCACTCCAAACGTATTAAAGGGGTTTTCCGCGAGTTAACTACTGATGACCTATCCTCAGGATAGGTCATCAGTATCTGATCGGTGGGGGTCTGACACCCGGGACTCCCGCCGATCAGCTGTTCGAGAAGGTACTGACGCTCCTGTGAGCACCACTACCTTCTCTCCGCTCACCAAGCACAGCGCTGTACATTGTGCAGTCGCCATGCTTGGTATAGTGCTCAGTTCTGTTCACTTGAATGGGGCTGAGCCACTCCTAGGCCATATCACCGATGAACGTGACGTCACTGGCCTAGGAAAAGCTAAGAGAAGGCCATTACTGTTCCCCTCTCTGCCTATAATGTGCTCCTTTGTACGCCATATTGGGCTTCCTTCACTGCACTATGGAAAGGGTTAATGCATAGCCAGCTAATATTGAGAGACTTTGGGACTTTCTGTCTGTGCACTGAGAAGTTAGAAATCTTCCACAGTTAATATAAAGGACTATGCAAAGTTTTGGAAGGAGATAAAAAAAAATCAGACACAGTGACTTTTTGACTGTCTGGTTTAGTTCTTTGGTTATGTCTGAAAACTTGTTTATGTCTAGAAAGACAGCTTAGTCATTCCCATAGACTTGTATTGAAACTCTATAAGCGTGTATAACAGACTGAAATTGTAACAATGTTTCTTTTTAGGCTGTGCTTCTCCACTCCACCTCTCCCTCTAGAAGGTTCTGGTTCAGTTACAAACTGTATATAAGGAGAGCAGTCAGAGCCCCTAGTTGTCTGCAGATAGGGACCAGTGCTTAGTAGAAGAGACTCCTCCAGAATGCATGAGTGACCAGAAGAAGACACTGAGATAAGAATGCTGAGCCACAGACTCTGGGTCTCCAGCTCTTTGACCAGAGCGCCAGCTGGACCACTGAGCCACAGACCCTGGGCCACAGCCTTCTGAAAGAGAGAAGTACAACTAGCTCAGGCCTTTCCTCAGCATGAACCTTCTTCTGCCTGGCAGGAGACTGGAGAGGTCAGTTCAGTGCACTGCCTGTATTGTTTTGCACTTGAGTTCCTCCATCAAAGAAACACACTGGTTTATTGCAGACCCTGACTCTCTGGACTTATTTCCCATTGGGGTGCACCACACCTTACCATCCCCTCCCATAGGGCCAATATCATAACCCCAGGTCTACATATACGAGGGATGACTCCAGAGAAAGTTTGAGGAGAAAGTGACCTGAGTCATCGCTGGTGGCCCCGGCCGTTACATGAAGACACTTCCTCTGAACAAGGAAGGAATGAGATTGCAGTGAAAACACATTGTTCCAGCTCAGTATTTGCTGCTGAGAAAATTCTTCTGTTGAGGGGATAATCGGAAATTCCACTTTCCAGAAACACAACCTACTTGTTGGGCAACTTTCTTTCGTGCTCCACATAGCTTGTAATGCAAATGGCTTGTGAAGAATGTGATAGGAGGATGTTACTGGCAATGTTTGCCATATTGATTAGAACTTTCTGGAATCCACAGATATATGCAAATCATGTCTAATCTTATATCAACAGGAACTCCCAGGCCTAGATACGAGGTAACTACAACAAGCGGAGGGGCAGTTTATTAGCTTCAGGGATGTGCAATGTCCTGAAAACACTGAACGGGAGGATGCCAGTGAGCCATATTGGTGCTACCATAGCTTAGAGTTTATTGGGACACTTACTGTATAGTGTGCGGTCTACCGGAACATTTTCACTATAGTAGGAGGTCTACTGGAACATTTTTACTATAGTGTGCAGTCTACCAAAACATTTTCACTATAGTTTGCAGTCTACCAAAACATTTTCACTATAGTGTGCAGTCTACCGGAACATTTTCACTATAGTGTGCAGTCTACCAAAACATTTTCACTATAGTGTGCAGTCTACCAAAACATTTTTACTATAGTGTGCAGTCTACCGGAACATTTTCACTATAGTGTGCAGTCTACCAAAACATTTTTACTATAGTGTGCAGTCTACCAGAACATTTTCACTATATTGTGCGGTCTACCGGAACATTTTCACTATAGTAGGAGGTCTACTGGAACATTTTTACTATAGTGTGCAGTCTACTGGGACATTTTCACTATAGTGTACAGAATATTGGAACATTTTCACTATAGTGTGCGGTCTACCGGAACATTTTCACTATAGTAGGAGGTCTACTGGAACATTTTCACTATAGTGTACAGTATATCGGAACATTTTCACTATAGTGTGTGGTCTACCTGAACATTTTCACTATAGTGTGCAGTCTACCTGAACATTTTCACTATAGTGTGCAGTCTACCTGAACATTTTCACTATAGTGTGCAGTCTACCGGAACATTTTCACTATAGTGTGCGGTCTACCAGAACATTTTCACTATAGTGTGCAGTCTACCAAAGCATTTTCACTATAGTGTGCGGTCTACCGGAACATTTTCACTATATAGTGCGGTCTACCTGAACATTTTCACTATAGTAGGAGGTCTACTGGAACATTTTTACTATAGTGTGCGGTCTACTGGGACATTTTCACTATAGTGTACAGAATATTGGAACATTTTCACTATAGTGTGTGGTCTACCGGAACATTTTCACTATAGTAGGAGGTCTACTGGAACATTTTCACTATAGTGTACAGTATATCGGAACATTTTCACTATAGTGTGCGGTCTACCTGAACATTTTCACTATAGTGTGCAGTCTACCTGAACATTTTCACTATAGTGTGCAGTCTACCTGAACATTTTCACTATAGTGTGCAGTCTACCGGAACATTTTCACTAGAGTGTGCGGTCTACCTGAACATTTTCACTATAGTGTGCAGTCTACCAAAGCATTTTCACTATAGTGTGCGGTCTACCGGAACATTTTCACTATATTGTGCGGTCTACCGGAACATTTTCACTATAGTAGGAGGTCTACTGGAACATTTTTACTATAGTGTGCGGTCTACTGGGACATTTTCACTATAGTGTACAGAATATTGGAACATTTTCACTATAGTGTACGGTCTACCAGAACATTTTCGCTATAGTGTGCGGTCTACCATAACATTTTCACTATAGTAGGAGGTCTACTTGAACATTTTCACTATAGTGTACAGTATATCGGAACATTTTCACTATAGTGTGCGGTCTATAGAACATTTTCACTATAGTAGGAGGTCTACTGGAACATTTTCACTATAGTGTACAGTATATCGGAACATTTTCACTATAGTGTGCGGTCTACCGGAACATTTTCACTATAGTAGGAGGTCTACTGGGACATTTTCACTATAGTGTACAGAATATTGGAACATTTTCACTATAGTGTGTGGTCTACCGGAACATTTTCACTATAGTAGGAGGTCTACTGGAACATTTTCACTATAGTGTACAGTATATCGGAACATTTTCACTATAGTGTGCGGTCTACCTGAACATTTTCACTATAGTGTGCAGTCTACCTGAACATTTTCACTATAGTGTGCAGTCTACCTGAACATTTTCACTATAGTGTGCAGTCTACCAAAACATTTTTACTATAGTGTGCAGTCTACCGGAACATTTTCACTATAGTGTGCAGTCTACCAAAACATTTTTACTATAGTTTGCAGTCTACCAAAACATTTTCACTATAGTGTGCAGTCTACCGGAACATTTTCACTATAGTGTGCAGTCTACCAAAACATTTTCACTATAGTGTGCAGTCTACCAAAACATTTTTACTATAGTGTGCAGTCTACCGGAACATTTTCACTATAGTGTGCAGTCTACCAAAACATTTTTACTATAGTGTGCAGTCTACCAGAACATTTTCACTATATTGTGCGGTCTACCGGAACATTTTCACTATAGTAGGAGGTCTACTGGAACATTTTTACTATAGTGTGCAGTCTACTGGGACATTTTCACTATAGTGTACAGAATATTGGAACATTTTCACTATAGTGTGCGGTCTACCGGAACATTTTCACTATAGTAGGAGGTCTACTGGAACATTTTCACTATAGTGTACAGTATATCGGAACATTTTCACTATAGTGTGTGGTCTACCTGAACATTTTCACTATAGTGTGCAGTCTACCTGAACATTTTCACTATAGTGTGCAGTCTACCTGAACATTTTCACTATAGTGTGCAGTCTACCGGAACATTTTCACTATAGTGTGCGGTCTACCAGAACATTTTCACTATAGTGTGCAGTCTACCAAAGCATTTTCACTATAGTGTGCGGTCTACCGGAACATTTTCACTATATAGTGCGGTCTACCTGAACATTTTCACTATAGTAGGAGGTCTACTGGAACATTTTTACTATAGTGTGCGGTCTACTGGGACATTTTCACTATAGTGTACAGAATATTGGAACATTTTCACTATAGTGTGTGGTCTACCGGAACATTTTCACTATAGTAGGAGGTCTACTGGAACATTTTCACTATAGTGTACAGTATATCGGAACATTTTCACTATAGTGTGCGGTCTACCTGAACATTTTCACTATAGTGTGCAGTCTACCTGAACATTTTCACTATAGTGTGCAGTCTACCTGAACATTTTCACTATAGTGTGCAGTCTACCGGAACATTTTCACTAGAGTGTGCGGTCTACCTGAACATTTTCACTATAGTGTGCAGTCTACCAAAGCATTTTCACTATAGTGTGCGGTCTACCGGAACATTTTCACTATATTGTGCGGTCTACCGGAACATTTTCACTATAGTAGGAGGTCTACTGGAACATTTTTACTATAGTGTGCGGTCTACTGGGACATTTTCACTATAGTGTACAGAATATTGGAACATTTTCACTATAGTGTACGGTCTACCAGAACATTTTCGCTATAGTGTGCGGTCTACCATAACATTTTCACTATAGTAGGAGGTCTACTTGAACATTTTCACTATAGTGTACAGTATATCGGAACATTTTCACTATAGTGTGCGGTCTATAGAACATTTTCACTATAGTAGGAGGTCTACTGGAACATTTTCACTATAGTGTACAGTATATCGGAACATTTTCACTATAGTGTGCGGTCTACCGGAACATTTTCACTATAGTAGGAGGTCTACTGGGACATTTTCACTATAGTGTACAGAATATTGGAACATTTTCACTATAGTGTGTGGTCTACCGGAACATTTTCACTATAGTAGGAGGTCTACTGGAACATTTTCACTATAGTGTACAGTATATCGGAACATTTTCACTATAGTGTGCGGTCTACCTGAACATTTTCACTATAGTGTGCAGTCTACCTGAACATTTTCACTATAGTGTGCAGTCTACCTGAACATTTTCACTATAGTGTGCAGTCTACCGGAACATTTTCACTAGAGTGTGCGGTCTACCTGAACATTTTCACTATAGTGTGCAGTCTACCAAAGCATTTTCACTATAGTGTGCGGTCTACCGGAACATTTTCACTATATTGTGCGGTCTACCGGAACATTTTCACTATAGTAGGAGGTCTACTGGAACATTTTTACTATAGTGTGCGGTCTACTGGGACATTTTCACTATAATGTACAGAATATTGGAACATTTTCACTATAGTGTACGGTCTACCAGAACATTTTCGCTATAGTGTGCGGTCTACCATAACATTTTCACTATAGTAGGAGGTCTACTTGAACATTTTCACTATAGTGTACAGTATATCGGAACATTTTCACTATAGTGTGCGGTCTATAGAACATTTTCACTATAGTAGGAGGTCTACTGGAACATTTTCACTATAGTGTACAGTATATCGGAACATTTTCACTATAGTGTGCGGTCTACCGGAACATTTTCACTATAGTAGGAGGTCTACTGGAACATTTTCACTATAGTGTACAGTATATTGGAACATTTTCACTATAGTGTACGGTCTACCGGAACATTTTCATTATAGTGTGCAGTCTACTGGAACATTTTCACTATAGTGTACAGTATATCGGAACATTTTCACTATAGTGTGCAGTCTACCAGAACATTTTCAGTATAGTGTGCGGTCTACTGGAACATTTTCACTATAGTGTACAGTATATCAGAACATTTTCACTATAGTGTGCGGTCTGCAGTAAACCAGTGTGCTTCTTTACTGGAGGAACTCAAGTGCAAGAAAATGTTCCGGTAGACTGCTCACTATAGTGAAAATGTTCCCGTAGACCGCACACTATAGTGAAAATGTTCCGGTAGGTCGCACACTATAGTGAAAATGTTTTGGTAGACCGCACACTATAGTGAAAATGTTTTGGTAGACTGCACACTATAGTGAAAATGTTTCGGTAGACTGCACACTATAGTGAAAATGTTTCGGTAGACTGCACACTATAGTGAAAATGTTTTGGTAGACCGCACACTATAGTGAAAATGTTCCGGTAGACTGCACACTATAGTGAAAATGTTCTGGTAGACTGCACACTATAGTGAAAATGTTCCGGTAGACCGCACACTATAGTGAAAATGTTCCGGTAGACCGCACACTACAGTGAAAATGTTCCGGTAGACCGCTCAATATAGTGAAAATGTTCTGGTAGACCGCACACTATAGTGAAAATGTTCCGGTAGACTGCACACTATAGTGAAAATGTTTTGGTAGACCGCACACTATAGTAAAAATGTTCCGGTAGACTGCACACTATAGTGAAAATGTTCTGGTAGACCGCACACTATAGTGAAAATGTTCCGGTAGACTGCACACTATAGTGAAAATGTTTTGGTAGACCGCACACTATAGTAAAAATGTTCCGGTAGACTGCACACTATAGTGAAAATGTTCTGGTAGACCGCACACTATAGTGAAAATGTTTCGGTAGACCGCACACTATAGTGAAAATGTTTCGGTAGACCGCACACTATAGTGAAAATGTTTCGGTAGACCGCACACTATAGTGAAAATGTTTCGGTAGACCGCACACTATAGTGAAAATGTTCTGGTAGACTGCACACTATAGTGAAAATGTTTTGGTAGACCGCACAATATAGTGAAAATGTTCTGGTAGACTGCACACTATAGTGAAAATGTTTTGGTAGACCGCACAATATAGTGAAAATGTTCTGGTAGACTGCACACTATAGTGAAAATGTTCCGGTAGACCGCACACTACAGTGAAAATATTCTGGTAGACCGCACACTATAGTGAAAATGTTCCGGTACACCGCACACTATAGTGAAAATGTTCCCGTAGACTGCACACTATAGTGAAAATGTTCCCGTAGACCGCACACTATAGTGAAAATGTTCTGGTAGACCGCACACTACAGTGAAAATATTCTGGTAGACCACACACTATAGTGAAAATGTTCCGGCTGACTGCACACTATAGTGAAAATGTTCCGGTAGACCACACACTATAGTGAAAATGTTCCGGTAGACCGCACAATATAGTGAAAATGTTCCGGTAGACCGCACACTATAGTGAAAATGTTCTGGTAGACCGCACACTACATTGAAAATATTCTGGTAGACCGCACACTATAGTGAAAATGTTCCGGCTGACTGCACACTATAGTGCACACTATAGTGAAAATGTTCAGGTAGACCGCACACTATAGTGAAAATGTTCTGGTAGACCGCACACTACAGTGAAAATATTCTGGTAGACCGCACACTATAGTGAAAATGTTCCGGCTGACTGCACACTATAGTGAAAATGTTCCGGTAGACCGCACACTATAGTGAAAATGTTCCGGTAGACCACACAATATAGTGAAAATGTTCCGGTAGACCGCACACTATAGTGAAAATGTTCTGGTAGACCGCACACTACATTGAAAATATTCTGGTAGACCGCACACTATAGTGAAAATGTTCCGGCTGACTGCACACTATAGTGCACACTATAGTGAAAATGTTCAGGTAGACCGCACACTATAGTGAAAATGTTCAGGTAGACCGCACACTATAGTGAAAATGTTTCGGTATACCGCACACTATAGTGAAAATGTTCTGGTAGACTGCACACTATAGTGAAAATGTTTTGGTAGACCGCACACTATAGTGAAAATGTTCTGGTAGACTGCACACTATAGTGAAAATGTTTTGGTAGACCGCACAATATAGTGAAAATGTTCTGGTAGACTGCACACTACAGTGAAAGTGTTCCGGTTGACCGCACACTATAGTGAAAATGTTTCGGTAGACCGTACACTATAGTGAAAATGTTCCCATAGACCGCACACTATAGTGAAAATGTTCCGGTAGACCGCACACTATAGTGAAAATGTTCAGGTAGACCGCACACTATAGTGAAAATGTTCCCATAGACCGCACCCTATAGTGAAAATGTTCCGGTAGACCGCACAATATAGTAAAAATGTTCCGGTAGACCGGTGACAGTCAGCCGGAACATTTTCACTATAGTGAGCAGTCTACCGGAACATTTTCACTATAGTGTGCGGTCTACCTGAACATTTTCACTATAGTGAGCCGTCTACCTGAACATTTTCACTATAGTGTGCGGTCTACCTGAACATTTTCACTATAGTGTGCAGTCTACCTGAACATTTTCACTATAGTGTGCAGTCTACCTGAACATTTTCACTATAGTGTGCAGTCTACCTGAACATTTTCACTATAGTGTGCAGTCTACCTGAACATTTTCACTATAGTGTGCAGTCTACCGGAACATTTTCACTATAGTGTGCGGTCTACCTGAACATTTTCACTATAGTGTGCAGTCTACCAAAGCATTTTCACTATAGTGTGCGGTCTACCGGAACATTTTCACTATAGTGTGCGGTCTACCGGAACATTTTCACTATAGTGTGCGGTCTACCGGAACATTTGCACTATAGTGAAGTGAAGAATCAGAGCCCTGACAGTCAGCCGGAACATTTTCACTATAGTGAGCAGTCTACCGGAACATTTTCACTATAGTGTGCGGTCTGCCTGAACATTTTCACTATAGTGAGCCGTCTACCTGAACATTTTCACTATAGTGTGCGGTCTACCTGAACATTTTCACTATAGTGTGCAGTCTACCTGAACATTTTCACTATAGTGTGCAGTCTACCTGAACATTTTCACTATAGTGTGCGGTCTACCTGAACATTTTCACTATAGTGTGCGGTCTACCTGAACATTTTCACTATAGTGTGCAGTCTACCTGAACATTTTCACTATAGTGTGCAGTCTACCTGAACATTTTCACTATAGTGTGCAGTCTACCTGAACATTTTCACTATAGTGTGCAGTCTACCTGAACATTTTCACTATAGTGTGCAGTCTACCGGAACATTTTCACTATAGTGTGCGGTCTACCTGAACATTTTCACTATAGTGTGCAGTCTACCAAAGCATTTTCACTATAGTGTGCGGTCTACCGGAACATTTTCACTATAGTGTGCGGTCTACCGGAACATTTTCACTATAGTGTGCGGTCTACCGGAACATTTTCACTATGGTGTGCGGTCTACCGGAACATTTGCACTATAGTGAAGTGAAGAATCAGAGCCCTAGGTGTTTAAGGCCCCTTAGTCAATACAGTCATGGCGGGACCTCTGTCTACCCCAACCTCAGCTTTACAAATGTAGAAGATGTTCACCGAGATCATCGTGGGCTTTCCTGGCCCACTGGGCCCAGACATCTACCAAGGTCCTCACATCTCATGGTCAGGTAGAAGGCCAAACCTAATCAGGCAGGATCAACTTTTTAGGGGTTCTCTGGGTGCTCCCCTTGTAGACCCCCTATAACATGGGAAAACCTGTTTATCTCCAAGATCATGGCATAATTATCTCCAAAGATTTGCCTCTGTGGCAGCCGACACGTACTCCCTCTGATGTCAGGGTAAAGACGTCATTCTGGTTGTCGCGTCTCCTCAAGTTGTCTGGGGGCGTGGGCACTAATCTATGTTAAAAAAAAAAGTCACTTAGGAAAGACCAGGGACGCCCGCTCAACGGCAGCCATTGTCTTGGAGCCTTTGATGTTCAGTAATGGCATTGTCATGCCAGCAGGGCCTGTGCCACTTCGTCACGTAGAACAGAAGAGTAAAAGAGCTGAGGGATAAACGAGGGGCGCCGATGCCCTTCCTGAAGGGTGACTTAATGGACAGGAGGGTAATCGTATCTCGTCACCCGCGCTGTCGTCAGCTCTGCTGTGTCGGCCTCATTCCATCTTCTTGATGTTGCTATTTTTGGTCAGACAATCCTTTAATTAACTTCCTGACAACTTAGAATAGCCGAGGGTCAGCTCAGCGTAAAGGTTTTACTTATTTCACTCCCGCTAGAAATGTGAAATTGGCACTGAAGTGTAGTTTTTTTTGCTTATTTTTTTGTTTTTCTCTTTGTTGTTCGGCAGCACGCTTCCATCTGTAAGGAGCGCCCTGATGTGGTTTGCTTGATGTGGGCCATGAAAGACTTCTGTATGACTAAGTGAACAAAACGTTGCAACATTGATGCCAATTACTACTTCTAGGAGTGTTCTCTGAGGATCATGGACCTCCCATAACTTATCCTGGGTCAGGACATCCCACCCAACTCCTCTTCTTTCCATTACATGACCCTCATTGGACGTTCATTCTAGGCATAGGCCTCAACCTGAGTTTGGATCTTTAGTTTCCAAGGTGGCCTTTAGGCTTCATTCACACGTCTGTATTTTTCTTTTCCAGATTTTCGGTCCATTTTTTGCGGATCCGTGTTTCCGCAAAAACCTTCCGTTTTTACCAATTGTACATCTGCATCCGTTCCGTTTTTCCGCAAAAGAACAGGGAGGAGGAATATATGTTGGTAGGGTATTTCTTTCTATTTCCTGGAAACGGATCAGCAATTGCGGATGACATGCGGATGACATATTGATGCATTCCGCATATCACCCGCATTTTTTGCGGACCTATTGACTATAATGGGACCACGGACCGCATATGCGGACAAAAGTAGGACAAGCTCTATCTTATTTGCAGATCCGCATAACGGAATGGAACAACGGATGCGGACAATATAAGTTTCAGGGCCCATTGAAATGACTGGATCCGCATCCTATCCGCATGATTTGCGGATCGGATGCGGATCGGATCAGGAAAGAAAAACAGGACGTGTGAATGGAGCCTAAAGGGGTTGTCCAGAATTAGAAAAAAAAAACATGGCTGCTTTCTTCCAAAAACACAGCACCACTCCTTTCTACAGGTTGTGTACGGTATTGCAGTGCGGACCTGTTGACCTGCTAATGGAGCCAAGTTGCAATACCAGACACAACTCATAGTCGATGGCGGCGCTGGTTTTGGAAGGAAGCAGCCATATTTTATAATCCTGGGCAATAATGATTTAAATGAGTTGGGTTTAAAAAAGAAGCTCTTACAGCTCCTTTTAGTAAATATTCTTCAATAAATACCAATGCTGGAGCAGCTTTTCTTAGTACCCAGTGCTATGTGCCCTCTGTTACTCCTCCTGGAAATGTATGAATACATTAATTGGGTATTACCATTTATTTTTTGGGGGTTTAACAATATTAGTAACATAGTTTAAGAGAGGCAACTAAGAGAGGCCATAGGCCTAATTAACTGGGACAAAGTCCTCAAAAATAAAAATACAGCCTCAAAATGGGATATTTTTAAAAACATCCTAATATCTAATTATGAGAGGTACATACCTTATGGGAATAAAAGGTTAAGGAACAAGAAAAAAACAATGTGGATAAACAGAACTGTAAAGAAAGCAATAAATGACAAACAGAAAGCATTTAAATCACTAAAACAGGAGGAGAGCGAGGAAGTATTGAAAAGGAAAAAAATAGAATATGTAAAAGACAAATAAAAACAGCCAAACTAGAGACCGAGAGATTAATCGCCAAAGAGAGTAAAACTAACCCTAAAATGTTCTTTAATTAATATATATATGGTAAAAAGTATAAACCTGAAGGTGTCGGCCCCTTACAGAGTAATGAGGGGGGAGTTGCAGAGAGCGAAGCTACTAAATATCTTTTTCTCCACTGTATTCACTGAGGAAAATAAACTGTCAGATGAAATGCAGAATATAAAAGTAAATTCCCCATTAAAAGTGCCCTGTCTGACCCAGGAAGAAGTAAAGCTGCGTCTTAAAAAGATTAAAATAGACAAATCGCCAGGACCGGATGGCATACACCCCCGTATCCTAAGAGAATTAAGTAATGTCATTGCCAGACCCTTATTTCTGATATTTAAGGACTCTATACTGACGGGGAGTGTTCCACAGGATTGGCGCATAGCAAATGTGGTGCCAATATTCAAAAAGGGTCCAAAAACAGAGCCCAGGAACTATAGGCCGGTAAGTTTAACATCTGTTGTGGGTAAACTGTTTGAGGGTTTTCTAAGAGATGCTATCTTGGAGTACCTCAATGAAAATAAGCAAATTACTCCATATCAGCATGGCTTCATGAGGGATCGGTCATGTCAAACCAATTTAATCAGTTTCTATGAGGAGGTAAGTTCTAGACTTGACCGCGGCGACTCAATGGATATCGTATATCTGGACTTCTCCAAAGCATTTGACACTGTACCACATAAAAGGTTAGTATATAAGATGAGAATGCTTGGCCTGGGAGAAAATGTCTGTATGTGGGTAAGTAACTGGCTTAGTGATAGAAAACAGAGGGTGGTTATTAACGGTACATACTCAGATTGGGTCACTGTCACTAGTGGGGTACCACAGGGGTCAGTATTGGGTCCTATTCTCTTCAATATATTTATTAATGATCTTGTAGAAAGCTTGCACAGTAAAATATCAATTTTTGCAGATGACACTAAACTGTGTAAAGTAATTAACACAAAAGAGGACAGTACACTGCTATAGATGGATCTGGATAGACTGGAGGCTTGGGCAGAGAAGTGGCAGATGAGGTTTAACACTGACAAATGTAAGGTAATGCATATGGGAAGGAATAATGCAAGTCACCAGTACATACTAAATGGTAAAATATTGGGTAACTCTGACATGGAAAAGGACCTAGGAATTTTAGTGAACAGCAAACTAAGCTGTAGAAACCAGTGTCAGACAGCTGCTGCCAAGGCCAATAAGATAATGGGTTGCATCAAAAGAGTCATAGATGGCGGTGATGAGAACATAGTCCTGCCACTTTACAAATCACTAGTCAGACCGCACATGGAGTACTGTGTACAGTTCTGGGCTCCTGTGAACAAGGCAGACATAGCAGAGCTGGAGAGGGTTCAGAGGAGGGCAACTAAAGTAATAACTGGAATGGGTGGACTATAGGACCCAGAAAGATTAGCAAAATTATGGTTATTCACTTTAGAAAAAAGACGACTGAGGGGAGATGTAATAACTATGTATAACTATATCAGGGGTCAGTACAGAGATCTCTCCCATCATCTATTTATCCCCAGGACGGTGACTGTGACGAGGGGCCATCCTCTGCGTCTGGAGGAAAGAAGGTTTGTACACAAACATAGAAGAGGATTCTTTACGGTAAGAGCAGTGAGACTATGGAACTCTCTGCCTGAGGAGGTGGTGATGGTAAGTTCACTATAAGAGATCAGGAGGGGCCTGGATGTATTTCTGGAGGGTAATAATATTACAGGTTATAGTTACTAGAGAGGGGTCGTTGATCCAGGGAGTAATTCTGATTGCCTGATTGGAGTCGGGAAGGAATTTTTTTCCCCTAAAGTGGGGAAAATTGTCTTCTACCTCACAGGGTTTTTTTTTGCCTTCCTCTGGATCAACTTATAGGAAAACAGGCTGAACTGGATGGACAGATGTCTTTTTTCGGCCTTATAAACTATGTTACTATGTTACTATGTTTATAAGGCTGAAAAAAGACATCCATCCATCCAGTTCTTCCTGTTATCCTGCAAGTTGATCCAGAGGAAGGCAAAAAAAACCCCCTGTGAGGTAGAAGTTAATTTTCCTCACTTTAGGGTAAAAAATCCCTTCCCAACTCCAATCAGGCATCAGAATAACTCCCTGGATCAACGACCCCTCTCTAGTAACTATAACCTGTAATATTATTACCTCCAGAAATACATCCAGGCCCCTCCTGATCTCTTATAGTGAACTTACCATCACCACCTCCTCAGGGAGAGAGTTCCATAGTCTCACTGCTCTTACCGTAAAGAATCCTCTTCTATGTTTGTGTACAAACCTTCTTTCCTCCAGACGCAGAGGATGTCCCCTCGTCACAGTCACAGTCCTGGGGATAAATAGATGATGGGAGAGATCTCTGTACTGACCTCTGATATATTTATACATAGTTATTACATCTCCCCTCAGTCGTCACTAATTTTGATAATCTTTCTGGGTCCTGTAGTCCACCCATTCCAGTTATTACTTTAGTTGCCCTCCTCTGAACCCTCTCCAGCTCTGCTATGTCTGCCTTTGTATTGGATTATGTAGGGACATGCCCAATGGACAAAGGGAATGGTACCACGTCAATACCACGTTTATTCAAGCATTTTCAGGAGGAATAACTGAGGAACTCAGAATTCTAAGAAATAATTCTCCAGGGTGGGAAATGCCAAAATTTACTGGAGGAACCACTCCCTGGAATACTGTCTTGAAGCATTGTCTTGGCGTTTTCCATTTAACGCCCGGTACGTGGAATATGAGTGTCATTATTTACATTGTCTATTCTGCATTGTTCGCGATGCCAGATCTGACAGCAGTGGGTTATACCGGGACCCCAGAAGGTCACTTGAATGCTAAGGATGAGCGGAAGGCAGGCGACTGTCCGAGGACACGTCTCCATTTCATTGCCCCCCTCCCCCGGCGTTGGAGCCGGACAGATGTTCTGTCATTGTTGCAGCTTCCCTTGTTTCTAGTAAAAGAAGGAGACACAGATGAAAAACAGGAAACCCCTGAACTTCCTGTTGGCGGGAGATGACCTTCTGAAACGCTTCCTCTTGGAGGCCCGCCATCTTTACCACAAGGCCCTCTTTACTGGAAAGGACACACAACGAGCCGTAAACCGGTCAGTGTCGAAAGCGGCCGATCGCCCCATTTAGATTAGAAAGAGAGAAGTGGAGTGTCACCACAAGCCCGCAAGAAGCACTTCTCGGAAAACCTGTGAGCGGGAATCCTTACACAAGCGTAGCGTGTTACATCAGCGTGTAGCGTGTGTGCAAAACAAAACATTGACACAGTTCTGAGATATATTGCAACAATGTATGCGACCAGAGGGTCATGTTTAGTAACGTTTTACCTATTAAGTTCCGTGAAATCTATGTCCCCCCTCGGTAACGCCCCGAGTCGGGAACACCCACTTATGGGCAGGGTTTACATAAGACTTTCCCATTTTCGGCCCGGGACAGCCAGGACCATATTTGAAATTCAGGGACAGTCACGGCAAATTCGGGACAGTTGCCAACTATGGTTTATATCAAGGATCAGCGACCTCCGGTGTTCCAGCTGTTCTGAAACAACAACTCCCAGCATGCTCTTCCTTGGGATCTCTGATAACAAATGATGAGCAAATTTGCATGCTGGGAGTTGTAGTTTTCACAGCAGATGGAGTGCCGAAGGTTGCTGATCCCTGGTTTAGATGGTCAGACCGGGTGCACAGACTGGCTTGGGCCCACCCTCGGTGCACCTAACTGCTAATTTGCATATGTCAACAGGACTTTCTTTTCCGTCCTGCATGACGGAAACCAGACGGATCCATTATGGCTGCCCATAGGCCTCTATTAGCACGGATCAAAGCAGAATTCCGTTTTTATTACCGTCTTACGAATTCCGTTATAACAAAATTCCAAAACGGAATCCATAACGCTGATGTGAACTTGCCCTAAGCCATGTAATGCACCCCTTTTTTTTTGGTGTTCTCATGTTCCAGGTTGCGCCCTCCTATGGTCATCACAATGCATTGGGGCGATGATATGCCTATGTATTTGCTTCATCCCATAACTAAGGACCTGCGCACTACTTGGAGTCATAGGCTAGTGGGTCCTCAAGATTTCTTGGAATTGTCCACCCAGCTTTCCATGGATCCTTCATTAAGTTGCCTACATAACAGCAATGCCATCCAGGGTCTGTGGA